>JASVEL010012329.1:0-579821 GCA_032618575.1 Nicotiana noctiflora
CCTGACTTCTTCAACTTAAAAATAACACCTCCATTCTATATGCGGGCTCCTGACTTCTTCCAATTAAAATCTCTCGAATTGATTTCCTTGTTTTCTTTGAGAAAAGTTTCGACAATGGCGAAAATTTTCTGCCCCAGTTTTGGTAATATTCCTTGCGGCATGTCTTTCTTCTATCATCGACATTTCTTTTCACCTGCTTCAAATCAAAGAAAATTTGTTAGTTTAAAACTTGTCGGGGATGGTTTTTCCTTCTTCCTGTTCTAAGTTCCCGAAACTTGTCGGGGATGATGTTATTTGCTGGGAATGATATTTCTGCTGGGGTGGTCTTTTCATTTATCCCTTCCCTTTTCTGTGTTTCAAAACTTGCTGGTGAAACTCAAAAATCAGTTTCTTCATAAGGTTTCATTTTCCTTTAGTACTGCTGGAAATAGTAATGCTTGGTGTTGTCCGATCATCTTGGGACTCGGTTGATAATCTATCGGAGTTGTTCGCGTATCTTGAAAATCCGCTGGAGATTCTTTTGGAACTTGGTCCGTGATTTTCTCGACTGCATCTTTCAGGTATTCTCCATTTCTGACATTCCAGACCATTTTGGTCTGTCCTACCCTCATTTTGCTTCGCACCAATTCGGCAACTGATAGTAAGCTCTGAAAAGTCTTTCACAAAATAAACTTGGACAAAAGACTTTAAACAAAGAAAATGAAAAGATAGATAAAGAAGGAAGTTTTCTGAACAAATGTTAAGAAAAAGCAAAAAGGAACTTATCTGAATGGTATAACTGGTCCCAACGATCACGTCGTGCATTCCGGATTAATCAACCTAGTCTATTTGTATCAATCAATCTTTCTGATTGCCTCATTTGCTGAGTATGAATAGGTGCACAACTCTTTGTCAAATGTGGGTCCTTTCCGCCATTCTATCTTGTCGCCTCATAGTGCCCTTCGAGGGGTTTTCACTAATGAGACTCTCTTATTTCTCTCAACTCCTGTCGCCTTATGGTGCCCGTAAAGGTTTTCACTGATAAGACTCTCTCATTTTTATTTCTTCTCAGCTTTCGTTGCCTTATGGTGCCTGTGAAGGTTTTTACCGATAAGACTCTCTCATTTTATTTTTTCTTCGCTGGAGATTGGAAAGGCATTGATAAGGTTCTCTTCACTGGGGATTCTTTTGGCTATCAATTCCTTCAGCTTATTCCCTTTCTGTTGGAGATCAGCGTGTTACTCTTGGTTTTACTTGCCTAACTGGGCATTTCCCAGATACTGATCGGGAGGTCTTTTCGGACATCTCATATGGGTTTTTGTGTGGGTCTTAAAAAGAAAAGTGTATCAAAAATTCACAATAACTCTGAATGGGTGAAATATTACAACTCTCGGAATCAAAACTCTTTTCATAAAAACAACATAACTTCTGCCCCAGTTTCTTGTTTTGGGAAGGATTAACTTTTATTCACTCTATGACCGAGCCGTGAGGCGTCTACGTATCCTATTTGAGGAATCAGGTCAAACATAGTTTCTTGGATTCATTTAAATCTCTTGTGACTTTCACGACCCAAACTGGAGGACCATGACTAGCACCCGACCATACTTGCCGAGCACCAACGTACATTTTATCTAACCTTCTTTATTATCTTTTAGGCTGACGAGACCAATATAAATGGTAGACATGGTTCATGAACAACCAACAATAAAATATGATTGCATGAACCTACATAACATGGGTTGACCAGACAATCAAGAAACTATATACATATGGTACAAGCTACCACGCTAAAATGAAAGACTAATCAACAAAAACCAGCCGACAAGGCATACCAAACTATACATGAGTCGACACTTATCTATGAGCCTCTAAAGGAACATAAGTGCTGCAACATAGCCGGAACAGGGCCCCGACATACCCATAATGTCTATAACAAAAATGCATACCAAGACCAAGGCAAGTCCGGAGAAGGGATCTCGCCAATCACCGCTGAACTGGACAACCTACTGTGATGGGGGAGCTACACCTGCCTGTCTATCAGGACCTGCAGCACGACATGCAGCGTCCACAAATAAAAGGACGTCAGTACGAATAAAGTACTGAGTATGTAAGGCAGAGAACCATAAATATGAACAGCAATGTGAGCAGGGATAGAGAATATACAACCTGTAACATCTGAGTACCTCTGAGGGCTACTGACATGAAATACATGATACATATGTATAAATACATAATCTTTTAAAACATACGCCTCTGTGGGCATCATCATCATCATATCGTACCCGGCCGTAATAGGCTCGGTAAAAACATACCCGGCCATTATAAGGCTCGGTAGAATCGTACCCGGCCACGTGGAGCTCGGTAAAACCCAACTGATCAGAGGTTGCACAATAGGTGCCGTACCCGGCCGACTATAGCACGGCTCGGTAGAGTAAAATAGATACATATATATAATGCATGCTCGACTCATGGAAACACCTTGTAGACCTTTCGGAGTGACGTAAGGTCGGTATCTTATGTACACCTTATTAGGACTAACTCTTCACTATGAACCTTATAGGAATCAGGAAGTACCAACAAGATTGATAACATAAGAATAAGAGAAGCAACATCAACATCAATCGTTCCATAAGTGGGGAAACAATGTAAGTATTGCTTAGCTTCTAAGAATAGAGTATCTTTGGAAGCTCGTTCATTATATTATGTTAATCGGAGTCGTGCAAAAGAAGGAAAGGGACAGCCACACATACCTTGTATATACTGCCACAACCTCAAGCTATGCAAACGTCACGACTCCTTAGTCTACAATAGGAGAAATGACACTATCGTTAACGTTTAAGCGTCGCAACTATTATGTACCAATCACAACCTATTTTGTGATGAAACGGACAGCACCTCCCCTATATGCATGACTTCACACCATTCAAAACAATCACCAAACAGCCTAAACAACATCAATAATAAACATATTGAGCCTCCCAAAACAGTCCACACACAACCTAATCACATCATACATATGACGGCCACTATAGTCGTACCAAATGACCCAAAAATATTACGAAGAACTAGCAGACCACAACCCAACATATATATGGTGTTTCTCCACACCCTGCCTCCTCCAAAACTCCACAAAACAGTAATAAAAACGCAGCTCAACAGCAACACAAAACAGTCCACAAAACAGTCCACAAAACAGTCCGCTACAAGTGAATAACTTGAACTCACGGCTTCCGATCACCGTCCCGTGAGTTCTTACATGTATATAATGAATTGCCATGAATTTACAGCATAATAAATGTATGAAATATAGCAGTAAACTCACCTTTGTTGTTGGATAACTCAGCCTTTAACTTGGTTCTTCAAACTCTAGTGTTTACCCCCAATTTGAACTTGAAAGAGAGGGAAAATCAATTAGGGTTTGTAGATAATTTTTGGGAGGAATTTTGCAGGGTCTTAGGTCTGGTTATTTGTGAAATATAAAGAGGTATATATTTCAGAAGATAAGCCTTTTAATGGGCTGCTTATCTGACCCGAAATTCCCTCTTTTCGGCCGACATTTAACCAAGTAGGTGACTCACCTACTTGCACCTAGCAGCTTGTGCAGTCTCACGAAAATGTCTATATCTCTCTATTCCAATGTCGTATTGCTAAACCGTTTAATGCATTGGAAACTAGACTCATAGATATTTAATTTGGTGGGTAGATAACCCCGTAACTCCAAGTATATTGGGAGAAATACATAATAACATTTGACCTAAAGTTTAGGTAAAACTATGAACCTAAGTTGCAACAACTTTTGTCGACTTTTGTTTCATAACTCGTTTGACTTCAAGAATTATGATACGGATATTATATGATTCAAATACCTTAAATCATGACCTCCTAAGTATACTAAGCATTTATAGGTTTACCCAAAAGTACGAGTTACAGCATCCTTGATTCGTTTAACTTCTAATACTTGTTAATCACCCTTATGCACCCTTGTATCACTTGAGATTAATCGGATTAACTTCTTATCATCTCAAGGATAATTCCTTCTTGGATTTGTGTTATCTAACTTATGGAATGAACTAACATGTGTGGATATGGGTTATAACACCCTCCCCCCCTTAGGAACATTCGTCCTCGAATGTAAGGGTTTATGGGGAGTCCAAATCATCGTGGATTCTAGCGGAACTTTTTGGTCAATATTCCCCTATAAAATGGTCACTAGCAAAATTTGCAAGCAGTGAATCTCAAAGTATGACCACACAAGGCTACACAAAGCATTATGGACATGGACATTATTTACATATCACCACTTTGTATTAAGGAAGAGAGTTCTCAAGTTATTGCTTACCTCATAAAGCCATTTCACCTTTATAATGTATCTTGCGTTCCACCAACATCCTTGTTATCATCATTCTGGAATAGGTAAGGGTATTTAGACTTCATCTCTTCTTCCGCTTCCCATGTCATTTCTTTCATATTCTTGTTCCTCCACAATACTTTGACGGAAGCTACATCTTTTGTTCTCGGCTTGCGGACTTGTCGATCTAATATAGCCACTGGCACTTCTTCATATGATAAATCCTCTGTAACTTGAACATCTTGGATAGGGACAATTCGAGAAGGGTCACAAATACATTTCCTCAACATAGATACATGGAATATCGGGTGGACAAATTCTAATTCGGATGGCAATTCTAACTCATAAGCAACTTGTCCAATTCGTTGGAGAATTTTATACGGACCAATATACCTTGGACTCAGCTTACCTTTCTTCCCAAAACGCATAACACCCTTCATTGGTGAAATCCTCAGGAAAACCCAATCACCAACCTCAAATTCTAGATCACGACGTCGGACATCGGAATAAGACTTTTGCCTGCTTTGTGCCGTCCTCAATCGTTCTTGTATCACTTTCACCTTCTCAATGGCTTGGTGAATCAAATCTGGCCCATATAATTCTGTTTCACCGACTTCGAACCATCCAACCGGTGATCTACATCTCCTCCCATATAGTGCCTCATATGGGGCCATTTTAATACTGGAATGGTAGCTATTATTGTAGGCAAATTCTATGAGTGGAAGATGGTCATCCCAATTTCCCTTAAAATCTAGAACACATGCTCGTAGCATATCTTCCAATGTCTGAATGGTACGTTCAGCCTGTCCGTCAGTCTGCGGATGAAATGCAGTGCTGAGATTCACTTGTGTGCCTAAACCTTTCTGAAAAGACCTCCAAAAGTTAGCCGTAAATTGAGCTCCTCGATCCGATATAATAGATACCGGCACACCATGAAGCCTAACAATCTCCTTGATATACAACTTCGCATAATCTTCAGCCGAGTAAGTTGTCTTAACTGGCAGAAAATGAGCACATTTTGTAAGTCGATCAACTATCACCCAAATAGAGTCAAATTTATGATAAGATCGAGGTAATCCAATAACGAAGTCCATATTAATCACCTCCCATTTCCAGGTCGGAATTTCTATATTCTGAAGCAATCCACCGGGTTTCTGATGTTCTATCTTTACTTGTTGACAATTGGGACACCGGGCTACAAATTCTGCAATAGACTTTTTCATGTTATCCCACCAATAGTGCTCCTTGACATCATGATACATCTTTGTTGAGCCAGGATGGATGGAATATCGGGATTGATGAATTTCATTCATAATCTTTTCTCGCAACCCTTCTACATTCGGCACACATAATCGGCCCTGGTATCTCGGTGCCCCATCTCCTCCGATCTCAAAAGCCGTAATTTTACACTGCTGAATGTTCTCTCTCAATCGTAGTAAGATAGGATCTTCATATTGCCGTGCTTTTACCTCTGCTACCAAAGATAATTCTAATGTATTCTGTACAGTAACACTTCCGTCATCATAGTCTAACAATCTGATTCTCATATTGGCTAGCTGATGAAGCTCTTTAGTCAACCCCCATCTACCTGCATCAATATGTACTAAGCTTCCCATTGACTTACGGCTGAGAGCATCCGCCACAACATTGGCTTTACCGGGATGATACAATATCTCGACGTCGTAGTCCTTCAGTAATTCAAGCCACCTACGCTGCCTCAAATTCAACTCTTTCTGCTTGAAGATGTATTGTAGACTCTTGTGATCTGTGTAGATGTCAACATGGACGCCGTATAAGTAGTGCCGCCATATCTTCAAAGCATATATTACTGCAGCCAATTCCAAATCATGGGTTGGATAATTCTTTTCATGCTTCTTCAATTGTCTTGATGCATATGAAATCACCTTCCCATGCTGCATCAACACGCACCCCAAAGCTATACCTGAGGCATCACAATATACCACATATCCTTCTGTTCCTTCAGGGAGAGTGAGCACCGGTGCGGATGTCAATCGATCCTTCAGCTCCTGAAAACTACGTTCACAAGTGTTAGACCACTGGAACTTGGTAGCTTTTGTGTTAACTTAGTCAATGGTGCTGATATAGAGGAAAACCCTTCTACAAACCGCCTATAATATCCTGCTAGCCCCAGGAAGCTACGAACTTCTGATGGTGTTGTAGGTCTCGGCCAATTCTTTATTGCATCAATCTTCTGAGTGTCGACACTAATACCCTCATCATATGGCCAGGCTGTCCGCAAGAATAACATTTGGCGAGCTTAGCATATAACTTACGATCCTGAAGCGTCTGTAATTCTATCCGCAAGTGGCTCGCATGTTCCTCCTCCGAACGAGAATACACCAGAATGTCATCAATGAATACAATCACGAACACATCAAGATAGGGCCTGAATATAGTATTCATGAGATCCATAAAAGCTGCTGGGGCATTTGTTAGACCGAACGACATCACCAAAAACTCAAAGTGTCCATATCTTGTCCGAAAGGCCGTCTTTGGAATATCCTTCTCCTTAACCCTCACCTGATGATACCCTAAACGTAAGTCAATCTTGGAGAAATACTTGGCACCCCGGAGTTGGTCAAACAGGTCGTCAATTCTTGGAAGTGGATACTTGTTCTTTATAGTAAACTTATTCAACTGCCGATAGTCGATACACATCCGTAATGACCCATCTTTCTTCCGCACGAACAGGACTGGAGCACCCCAAGGTGAAGTGCTAGGCCTAATGAAGCCCTTATCCAGCAAGTCCTTTAACTGCGCCTTCAACTCTCGCAGCTCTGCCGGGGCCATTCTATATGGAGGGATAGAGATCGGTTGAGTGTCAGGCAACACATCAATGCTAAACTCAATCTCCCTTTCCGGAGGAAGGCCTGGGAGTTCATTTGGGAAAACATCTGGAAATTCATTGACCACGGGGATAGATTGTAGAGTAGGCAGCTTTGCCTCAGCATCCCTAACGCGAACAAGATGATAAATGTAACCTTTTGAGATCATTTTCCTTGCCTTAAGATAGGAAATAAACCTACCTTTCGATGTAGCAATGTTCCCCTTCCATTCAATGACGGGTTCACCAGGAAATTGAAACCTAACCATCTTCATGCGACAGTCAACATTTGCATAGCATGAGGCCAACCAGTCCATTCCCAGTATCACATCAAAATCAACCATTTCTAACTCAAATAAATCTGCCGAGGTTTGACGACTACAAATCATCACAGTGCAACCTCTATATACCCTTTTAGCAATCACAGAATCTCCTATTGGAGTAGATACCGCAAGGGGTTTACTTATCAATTCAAGTTCAATGCCAAACTTATTAGCCACAAAGGGTGTAACATATGATAATGTAGATCCCGGATCAATCAACGCATATACATCATAAGAAAACACAGATAATATACCTGTAACAACATCTGGAGACGACTCGAGATCCTGTCGACCTACTAGAGCATATGTTCGATTTTGAGCACCACTCGAACTCGGCCCTGCCCCTCTACCTCTATCACGACCTGTCGACCGCTGAAAACCCCGTGCTGGAGGTCGAACTGATGAGGAAGAACCAGACACAGATCTAGTCGGTTGAGCCATACCATCACCTCCCCTGTTAGGACAATCCCTCATCATATGGCCAGGCTGTCCGCAAGAATAACACGCATCAGAACCTCGACGGCACAGTCCAAAGTGGGCCTTGCCGCACTGATCACAACGTGGTGTTGGGGTTTCGTTTGACTAGTATCCCTGTGATGTTGCGATCCAGATGCCTGCGAACTCCTGACCTGGACCAGAATAGGATCGATCATATCGAGGCCTCTGAAACTGTGGAGGAGCACTAGCTACAGATGGCGCCGAACTCCTCGAAGACTGGGGCCTGGCGCTGCCTCTGAAGTCATCAGAATACCTTGCAAATCTCGCCCTCTTATGCTGGCCCCTATCCTGCTCCCTATCTGCCCTCTGCTGGCGCTTACGATCCTCTAGGGTCTGAGCTTAAGCTTGAATACGGGAAATATCCATGCCTTCTACCAAGGAGGCTGTCATACACTCAATTATCAGATGAGGTCCCAACCCGTTCACGAACAAATGCACCCTATCACTCATCTCGGCCACCATATGGGGAGCATACCTTGCTAAAGAATCAAACTGCATACTATACTCTCGTACACTCATATTACCTTGTCTAAGGTTCAAGAACTTATCAGCTCTAGCTTGTCGTATCTCAACTGGCAAATAGTGACGAAGAAAGGCCTCAGAAAAATCCTTCCACACAACTGGAGGAGCGTTCGGACCCCTGGATCTCTCCCAACAATCATACCAAAGAACCGCTAAATCCCGTAGCCGATAAGAAGCCAACTCTACTGCCTCTGTATCACTAACATGCATAACCCGTAGTGTACGATGAACCTGGTCAATAAAAGTCTGCGGATCCTCCTTGGGGTCTGATCCGGTAAACACCGGAGGGTCTAAATTGATAAAATCACGAACTCTTGTACTAACTGGTTTATCAGCAGCACCTGTATTCTGCCTCTGAGCCCGAGCAGCTACCAAGCTAGTCAATAACTGCAAAGCACTCCGCATATCCTGGTCTGTAGTGCCAGACGGAGGAGCTGGAGGTGCTGGGTGCCACCTAATATCCTATGGAGGAGACGGAGTAGATGAGGTATGCGACGACATCTCACTCTGATCCTCACTTTGGCCTACTCTGGCTTGGGGCACCTGACTGGTACCCTCTCCCGCAACTGTATCAAGCCGTCTACTAATTGTTTGTTTCCTAGTCGAAGGCATCGCTGAAAGAAAACAAGGTGAATATTAGAGACGAACACTTATGACTCAACTCTATGCACGATCTAGATTCAGGAAGAAGGTAACAACCCTAGATGTCATGTAGCCTCCTGATTATAAATGTGGCGCGCTACACATCCATAATCAAGACTCTACTAGACATGGCTCATAGACAATCCCTAGGACAGACTTGCTCCGATACCAAGTTTGTCACGACCCAAACTGGAGGACCATGACTAGCACCCGACCATACTTGCCGAGCACCAACGTACATTTTATCTAACCTTCTTTATTATCTTTTAGGCTGACGAGACCAATATAAATGGTAGACATGGATCATGAACAACCAACAATAAAATATGATTGCATGAACCTACATAACATGGGTTGACCAGACAATCAAGAAACTATATACATATTAGCTACCACGCTAAAATGAAAGACTAATCAACAAAAACCAGCCGACAAGGCATACCAAACTATACATGAGTCGACACTTATCTATGAGCCTCTAAAGGAACATAAGTGCTGCAACATAGCCGGAACAGGGCCCCGACATACCCATAATGTCTATAACAAAAATGCATACCAAGACCAAGGCAAGTCCGGAGAAGGGATCTCGCCAATCACCGCCGAATTGGACAACCTACTGTGATGGGGGAGCTGCACCTGCCTGTCTATCAGGACCTGCAGCACGACATGCAGCGTCCACAAATAAAAGGACGTCAGTACGAATAAAGTACTGAGTATGTAAGGCAGAGAACCATAAATATGAACAACAATGTGAGCAGGGATAGAGAATATACAACCTGTAACATCTGAGTACCTCTGAGGGCTACTGACATGAAATACATGATACATATGTATAAATACATAATCTTTTAAAACATACGCCTCTGTGGGCATCATCATCATCATATCGTACCCGGCCGTAATAGGCTCGGTAAAAACATACCCGGCCATTATAAGGCTCGGTAGAATCGTACCCGGCCACGTGGAGCTCGGTAAAACCCAACTGATCAGCGGTTGCACAATAGGTGTCGTACCCGGCCGACTATAGCGCGGCTCGGTAGAGTAAAATAGATACATATATATAATGCATGCTCGACTCATGGAAACACCTTGTAGACCTTTCGGAGTGACGTAAGGTCGGTATCTTATGTACACCTTATTAGGACTAACTCTTCACTATGAACCTTATAGGAATCAGGAAGTACCAACAAGATTGATAACATAAGAATAAGAGAAGCAACATCAACATCAATCGTTCCATAAGTGGGGAAACAATGTAAGTACTGCTTAGCTTCTAAGAATAGAGTATCTTCGGAAGCTCGTTCATTACATTATGTTAATCGGAGTCGTGCAAAAGAAGGAAAGGGACAGCCACACATACCTTGTATATACTGCCACAACCTCAAGCTATGCAAACGTCACGACTCCTTAGTCTACAATAGGAGAAATGACACTATCGTTAACGTTTAAGCGTCGCAACTATTATGTACCAATCACAACCTATTTTGTGATGAAACGGACAGCACCTCCCCTATATGTATGAATTCACACCATTCAAAACAATCACCAAACAGCCTAAACAACATCAATAATAAACATATTGAGCCTCCCAAAACAGTCCACACACAACCTAATCACATCATACATATGATGGCCACTATAGTCGTACCAAATGACCCAAAAATATTACGAAGAACTAGCAGACCACAACCCAACATATATATGGTGTTTCTCCACACCCTGCCTCCTCCAAAACTCCACAAAACAGTAATAAAAACGCAGCTCAACAGCAACACAAAACAGTCCACAAAACAGTCCACAAAACTGTCCGCTACAAGTGAATAACTTGAACTCACGGCTTCCGATCACCGTCCCGTGAGTTCTTACATGTATATAACGAATTGCCATGAATTTACAGCATAATAAATGTATGAAATATAGCAGTAAACGCAAATTTGTTGTTGGATAACTCAGTCTTTAACTTGGTTCTTCAAACTCTAGTGTTTACCCCCAATTTGAACTTGAAAGAGAGGGAAAATCAATTAGGGTTTGTAGATAATTTTTGGGAGGAATTTTGCAGGGTCTTAGGTCTGGTTATTTGTGAAATATAAAGAGGTATATATTGCAGAAGATAAGCCTTTTAATGGGCATCTTATCTGACCCGAAATTCCCTCTTTTGGGCCGACATTTAACCAAGTAGGTGACTCACCTACTTGCACCTAGCAGCTTGTGCAGTCTCACGAAAATGTCTATATCTCTCTATTCCAATGTCGTATTGCTAAACCGTTTAATGCGTTGGAAACTAGACTCATAGATCTTTAATTTGGTGGGTAGATCACCCCGCAACTCCAAGTATATTGGGAGAAATACGTAATAACATTTGACCTAAAGTTTAGGTAAAACTATGAACCTAAGTTGCAACAACTTTTGTCGACTTTTGTTTCATAACTCGTTTGACTTCAAGAATTATGATACGGATATTATATGATTCAAATACCTTAAATCATGACCTCCTAAGTATACTAAGCATTTATAGGTTTACCCAAAAGTACGAGTTACAGCATCCTTGATTCGTTTAACTTCTAATACTTGTTAATCACCCTTATGCACCCTTGTATCACTTGAGATTAATCGGATTAACTTCTTATCATCTCATGGATAATTCTTTCTTGGATTTGTGTTATCTAACTTATGGAATGAACTAACGTGTGTGGATATGGGTTATAACAGTGACTTTCTTTTATCTATTTATTTTTTCTTTTCTTTTCTCTTTCCGTTATTGATTCCAAGAGAGGGATATGAAATAATAAATAAGGCTCAAAGGGGGAAACAAGGGTTAAAAGTGTTTGGATAGAAGAAAGAATTGCCTCCGACATTTCATTATCCGATAAACACCCAGTACAAACAAACAAAATGAACCAAAATCATAAAGAAATTACACGTAATATCTCTTGACCGCATCAGAATTGATGTCCATGTCGGTGCATCTTCCCTCAATATCGGTCAGACATAGAGCCCCATTGGATAATACTCTGGTCACAATAAGCGGCCCTTGCCAATTCGGGGCGAACTTGCCCTTTGCTTCGGCCTGATATGGGAGGATCCGTTTCAGTACTTGTTGCCCTACTTCAAATTTTCTGGGGCGTACCTTCTTATTATAAGGTCTTGCCATTCTCTTCTGATAAAATTGGCCATGACATACTGATGCCAATCTCTTTTCATCAATTAAGCTCAACTGCTCCAATCGAGTTTTGACCCATTTGTCATCATCAATCTCAGCCTCAACGACAATTCGGAGGGATGGAATCTCAACTTCTGCTGGTATTACCGCTTCAGTTCCATACACCAGCAAGTAAGGAGTTGCACCTACTGAGGTGCGGACAGTAGTGCGATAACCCAACAATGCAAATGGTGGCTTTTCATGCCATTGCCTAGATCCTTCTACCATTTTTCTCAATATTTTCTTTATATTCTTGTTCGCTGCCTCAACTGCGCCATTTGCTTTGGGACTATATGGGGTGGAATTACGGTGTGTAATCTTGAACTGTCGACATACTTCTTTTATCAAACCACTGTTAAGATTAGCACTGTTGTCCGTGATGATCATATTTGGAATCCCAAATCTACAGATGATATGGGAATGCGCAAAATCCACAACTGCTTTCTTGGTCACTGACTTGAAAGTTTTAGCTTCAACCCATTTGGTAAAATAGTCAATGGCTACCAGAATGAACCTGTGATCATTGGAAGTTGTCGGCGCGATAGGTCCAATGACATCCATACCCCAAGCAACAAATGGCCATGGTGCTGACATTGTGTGCAATTCTGTTGGCGGAGAATGAATCAGATCTCCGTGAATTTGACACTGATGGAATTTTCGTACGAAACTTATACAATCACGCTCCATAGTGAGCCAATAGTATCCTGCTCGAAGAATCTTCTTTGCCAATACATATCCACTCACACGTGGCCCACAAACTCCGGCGTGCACCTCTGTCATCACTGTTGTGGCTTGACCTGCATCTATACATCTCAGCAATCCCAAATCCGGGGTTCTTTTGTACAGCACTCCTCCACTAAGGAAAAATCCATTTGCCAATCACCGAATAGCTCTCTTTTGATCTCCCGTTGCATGCTCTGGGTATATTCCCATCCTGAGGTATTCTTTGACATCATGAAACCATGGCTCGCCATCCATTTCTTCCTCCACCACATTGCAATAAGCATGTTGATCCCGAACTTGAATATGTAATGGATCAACATGAATCTTGTCCGGGTGATGCAACATCGATGCTAGAGTAGCCAAAGCATCGGCAACCTCATTATGCATTCTAGGGATATGTCTGAATTCTACTGACCGGAAACGCTTAGTCAGGTCATGCAAACATTGACGATATGGTATAAGCTTCAAATCTCTTGTTTCCCATTCGCCTTGAGCCTGATGTACCAGAAGGTCCGAGTCTCCCAAGACCAAGACGTCCCGGACATCCATGTCCACAACTAATCGTAACCCCAATATGCTTCGTATTCAGCCATGTTGTTGGTACAATAGAAGCGCAGTTGAGCCGTAACAGGATAATGATGTCCTGTTTCAGAAATAAGTACTGCTCCTATTCCAACTCCTTTTGCATTTGCAGCTCCGTCAAAGAAAAGCTTCCACCCTAGCTCCTTGGTTAGTTCTAACGCATCAATTTGCAACACTTCTTCGTCTAGAAAATACGTCATTAAAGGTTCGTATTCATTATCAACAGGATTCTCAGCTAAGTGATCGGCTAGTGCTTGGGCTTTCATGGCCGTCATCGTCACATAGATGATGTCAAATTCTGTAAGTAATATTTGCCATTTTGCTAAACTTCATGTAGGCATAGGTTTCTGGAAAATATACTTCAATGGATCCAAACGTGAAATGAGATAAGTAGTGTATGAAGACAAATAATGCTTCAACTTCTGTGCCACCCAAGTTAGGGCGCAACATGTCTTCTCAAGATGAGTGCACTTAACTTCATATGCTGTGAACTTCTTACTGAGATAATAGATGGCCTGCTCCTTTCTGCCGGTGAGGTCATGTTGCCCCAATACGCAGCCGAAAGAATTGTCCAAAACTGTTAGATAAAGAATCAGAGGCCTCCCGGGTTCAGGTGGAACCAACACAGGTGGGTTTGACAAATACTCCTTTATCTTATCAAAAGCCTCTTGGCATTCTTCAGTCCACTTGACTGCAGCATCCTTCTTTAACAACCTAAAAATAGGTTCACATGTTGATGTGAGTTGAGCAATGAATCGGCTGATGTAATTCAATCTTCCCAAAAGACTGATTACTTCAGTTTTGTTCTTTGGTGATGGCAATTCTTGTATGGATTTGATCTTTGATGGATCAAACTCAATACCTCGCCGACTGACAATGAATCCTAGCATTTTTCCCGTGTGAACCCCAAATGCACATTTGGCTGGGTTGAGCTTAATGTCATACCTCCGAAGTCTCTGAAAAAACTTCCTCAGATCTGCTACATGGTCCTCCTGACGCCTGGATTTTATGATCACCTCGTCTACATACACCTCAATCTCTTTGTGCATCATGTCATGAAACACAGTAGTCATTGCTCTCATATATGTTGCCCCAGCGTTCTTCAAACCAAACGGCATTACCCTGTAGCAATAAGTTCCCCAAGGACTGATGAAAGCTGTCTTTTCTGCATCTTCTTCATCCATTAGGATCTGATGGTATCCTGCATAGCAATCCACAAAAGATCCAATCTCACGCCCCGCGCAGTTGTCTATCAAGATATAAATATTGGGTAGTGGGAAGTTATCTTTTGGGCTTGCCCTATTCAGATTGTGATAATCGACACATACCCAAATTTTCCCATCCTTCTTCGGCACTGGTACCACATTGGCCAACCATTCAGGATATCGAGTAACCCGAATAACCTTTGCTAGCAACTGCTTGGTTACTTCTTCTTTAATCTTTACACTCATATCCGTTTTGAACTTTTTCAATTTCTGCTTGAGGGGAGGACACGCCGGATCAGTGGGAAATTTATGCACCACTAGATCTTTGCTTAAACCTGGCATGTCATCATACGACCATGCAAAAATATCTTTAAATTCAATGAGTGTTTTGATTAGCTCTTCCCTGATACCCGGCTCAATGTGAATGTTGATTTTGGTTTCCCTAACATTATCCTCATCTCCTACGTTGACATCTTCAGTTCGTTTAAATTAGGCTTAGGTTTTTCTTCAAAATGAGTTAATTCTCTGTTTATCTCTTCAAAAGCCTCATCTTCCTCATATTCCAATTCATCCTCATAATTGACCTCGCGCACAATTAATTCGGATTCAGATTGACTTCTTAGACTAGGTTGAAGATCCATTGTGCATGCCATGTCATTGGAACCGGCAAAAATAGAACTGTTCAGAAATGAAAAGAAACAAAAATTAAAAATCAAGAAAAGAAAGGAAACTTTCGTTTTTATTGAAAATGAGGAATAACAGAGTTTCACACTACAAATAAATCAAAACTGGATTACAACTCTGGAATAATCCAGGAAACAAAAAGAAAATCCAGAGCCTACTTCCAAGACTCCTTCCAGATGGGAAGAGGAGTAGCCGTCCAATTGTTGGTTTTCTCCTTGGGCCCCACATACTGTATGACTGCCTTACTGGAACCTTCTCCAGCTTCGACCATGTTGACATCAGCGAACAACCTTTCAAAACTCTTATCCAGATCTCCATCTGGTCTAATTGACGGTCCGAGAATCTTTGGGTTTGACATCCTTCTGAAACCTGCTTTAACAAAAGACCGGGAGAGGCGTGTAACTGGCTTGGGAAGGACCCAGACTTTCTTTTTCATTTTGTGAGCTCTCTTCACATCCGCTACCGTCGGCTTGAACCCTAACCCGAATGTCTCCAAATTCTTAGGCAAAGAAACGGGTTGAATGATACCTTGGAGTTTGGCCCCCAAAACTTTTCCTGGTATAAACCCACAGTTCATCATTTCTGAGGCGATCATGGAGGTTGAAGCTGATATCCTTGGAAATGCGAGGTCCTCGCCTTCGGAAACCTTGTCCACTGAAACCACTTCGAAGACTTGGTATACCCATGGTCCCTTGTCATTCTCTGTTTCTATAAATTGGACCACGTCATCACTCACAATGCTTGTGCCATCATCCCCGTGCATTACTATTTCCTGTCTATCCCACTCGAACTTAACCATCTGGTGCAGCGTAGAAGGCACTGCTTTGGCAGCATAAATCCAGGGTCGCCCCAATAGCAGAGTGTATGATACGGCCACATCCACCACTTGGAATTCCATGGTGAAATCGACTGGGCCAATGGTCAGTTCCAATATGATATCACCCACTGAGCTAGTACTCCTTCCATCAAATCCTCTGATGCAGACGTCATTCTTACGGACTCTGTCATGATCAATCTTCAGTTTGTTCAGAGTAGCCAAAGTACAAATATTGGCACTTGAACCATTATCCACCAATACTCGGGTGACCACCGAGTCTTCACACTTCACGATCAAGTATAAGGCTTTGTTATGTTCCGTGCCCTCTTTTATGCACTATCTTCTCCAAGTGATTTACTGAAAGTTTTTCTGGAACATGGGCTTTATTCAGGATCTTCAACAAAGCCTGGCAATGATCACTGGAATGGATTAACAAGGATAGTAATGAAATTTGGGCTGGGGTTTTCCTCAACTGCTCCACAATAGAGTAATCTTGGGCTTTCATCTTCTTCAAGAACTCCTCAGCTTCCTCTTCTGTTACTGGCTTCTTCACCACTGCGGGATTAGATCTCCTCAACTCTATGGGAGCAAAACACCGTCCCGATCGAGTCAAACCCTGGGCCTCACAACTAACTTCCTCCACTGACTTCCCTTTGTACATCACTGTTTCATTTTCATACTTCCAAGGCACGTACTTGCTATCCGTTACTGGCAACTGAGCTACCAGCTTTATGATGACCGGTTCCCTACAGACTCCTTTCACGATCACTACTGGCACAGACGATGCTCCAGACACAACCAACTTTGTTGTTTTTGGTTTCTCCGTAGTGGCAGATGGGCTTTTCCCCAATATTACTATTGGCTTGACAACCTCCCTCTTAGTTGGTACCTCCACTTCCACACTGGTCAATTTCTCTTTTGTACTGTCCCTGATCATCATCACTGTCTGTGATGGCTTCTTGGGTTCTCCCTCTCCTTTCACAATCTCGATCATACGGGTTTCATAGTGGGTTGGTAGTGGGTTTTGGTTAATGTTGGGTTACTTGGGTGCCTGAACCTCAATCTTATTAGCATCAATAAGATCTTGGATTGCATGCTTCAGTTTCCAACATCTCTCAGTAGTATGCCCGGGAGCCCCCGAACAATATTCACATTTTACTGAGTGGTCCAAATTCTGAGGTAAGGGATTTGGTAATCTGGGCTCAATCGGACTCAACAAACCTATCTGCTTCAATTTGTGGAATAAAGCAGTATAAGCTTCTCTTAATTCTGTGAATGTTCTCTGTCTCTGAGCCCTTTTCATTCCTGAAAGTCGGATTCCCCCGGAAACTTGGCCCTGTGGGATTTCTGTAGGCCCTTGGTAGTGGGTAGTTGTTATGGAGAGCTGGGTAGGTATTATGTGGGGTTGGCGCGCACCATTGCGGGCGCGCTGGAGGTTGGGTGTATGCTTGTGCTTGATGGACAGAACAATGTTGTTCTTGAGGGGGGTAATAGGATTGTGCAGGATAATTCGGAATGTGGGGGTAATTTGGGTGAGGGGGTCTGAATTGGTGATGGGGGGTAGGACTTTTGGATCGGGACCAATTACCAGCCTCTATCGTTGTGACATCCTCTCTTTTCTTCTTTCCGAGCGCACCTCCTGTGCCGCTCTGAATAGCCTGTGTTGTTGCCTTGATCGCTGAATAACTCAAGATTGTGTTGGTCTTGAGACCTTCTTCTATCATGCCTCCCATTTTGACCACTTCATTGAAGGATTTTCCCACTGATGTCACCAAATGACCGTAGTACGTTGGCTCGAGAGTTTGCAGAAAGTAATCTACCATCTCCCCCTCTCTCATAGGAGGATCAACTCTAGCCGCTTGTTCTCTCCAATGAAACCCAAATTCCCGGAAGATCTCCCCCGGTTTCTTCTCCAGCTTCAATAGTGTGAGACGATCAGGCACTATCTCCAGATTATATTGAAAATGCCCGGCAAATGATTGCGCCAAATCATCCCAAGTATACCATCTACTTGGATCCTGCCTTGTGTACCATTCTAAAGCAGACCCGCTCAAACTCTGTCCAAAATAAGCTATCAGTAGCTCATCTTTTCCACCTGCACCCCTCATCTTGCTGCAAAATACTCGCAGATGAGACGTGGGATCACCGTGCCCTTCATACAGATCAAACTTGGGCATTTTGAACCCAGCTGTCAGTTGTACATCGGGGAAAGGGCATAAGTCTTTATAAGCCACACTGACTTGATTCCCCATTCCATGCATATTCCTTAAGGACTTCTCCAGGCTCTTGACCTTCCGTAGCATCTCATCTTGTTCTGAGCTCTTGGACGGCTTTTCCACTGGGACTTCAAAGGGAGGAGTATAGGTGGATGGTTCGGGTGCCCTGAACGTGGGTTCCGGGGGGTAATACTGAGTGTCGTGAACCTAAAATAACGGTTCACTTGATGATTGTGATGACCCAAAGGGTCATCACTTATTTTATTAATCATTTCGAGCTTTTGAGGCCTTGAAAACCTCATTCCATATTGCCTCGATTTACGTGCTCGATCCGAGCATGTAGCCGGAAAGATTTGTGATAGAAAATATGAATTCTATGAGAAATTTGGATAAAAATGATATTAATATTGATATGGTTGACTTCGGTCAATATTTTTGGTAAACGGACCCGGACCCGAGATTGGATGGTCCCGAAAAGTCCGTAGGAAAATATGGGACTTGGACATGCATCCTTAGTTCGCAAATGCGAACACTCCCCTTTCCTGCCAGTGTTCGCAAATGCGAACAAAAGTTCGCAAATGCGAACTTCCCAGCCTTAGCTTATTTTTCAAACTCCAGAAATTGGTCGGGGTTCGCAATTGCGAACCCATGTTCGCAAATGCGAACACGGAGACCTGTAAAACACGATTTTCAGTTCATTTCTTCACTTTTTACAAAACAAAAACACCCATTTGCGATTCTTCACGGATTCCTTCTTCATCAAAATAATTGTAAGTCACTTTTTACTTAATTCTTTCAATTCCTAACATCATTAAACATGTTTTTCAAAAGAAATCAAAGGTTTTCATGGTAGAATTTCTTGTTTTTGATAGAATATAGGGTTTTTCATAAATTGGGAAATTGGACCTCGAATTGAGGTCCGATTTTGAAACAAATCATATACATGAACTCGTGGGGGGATGGGTAACCGGATTTTGGTCCGAACCCCGAGTTCCGACCATGTGGGCCCGGGGTCGAAATTCACTATTCCGGGCAGAATGTTGTAAAAGTTGTAATTGGTCCTAGGAATTAGTTTGTTGAGTAGTATTGATGATATTAAATCAATTGTGTATAGATACGATTGGATTGGAGTCAAATTCGAAAGGAAAAGGCATTGCTACGGATTGAATCGTTCGTAAACTTTCGAGGTAAGTGTTTGCTCTATCCTAGCTTGAAGGAATAGGAATTTAGTTATGAATAAATTGTTGATTAAGAGTTATTGGTGTTATACCGGTAATGGAGATAAATTGTTGAAATTATTATCAATTATTGGTTTAAAACCGGTAATTATAAATATTGTTGATGTAGATATTATTGGCTAAATGCCGGTAATATATATATTTATGAATTGGGATCGTGTGGCGCGCCGACCACTTATATATTTATGAATTGGGATCGTGTGGCGCGCCGACCACTTATATAATAAGAAATGGGATCGTGTGGCACGCCGACCACAAAGTGATTTAAATCTTGGCATTGGCCATAGTTGCCGGTAGCCTATTGATATATTTGGGAGCGGGTGGTACGCCTACCACAAGATGTAATTACTGTGATAATTGGGAGCGGGTGGTACGCCTACCACGAGATATGAAATGAGAGATGAATTGAGACATGAAAGTAAGATTTATTCCGTTGATTAGATTATTCTGGATATCACGAGTTATTGACTGTTATTTCAGAGCAGAGTATTTCCTTATAAATGTATTGTATATATATATATATATATATTGCAACTCTACAGGTTTATGTGGGTGACTGGCCTTAGCCTTGTCACTAGTTCGCTGGGATAGGCCAGGCACTTACCAGCACATGGGGTCGGTTGTGCTGATACTACACTCTGCGCTCTTTTTGCGCAGATACAGGTTACGGACAGCAGCAGCGGCAGTAGCGACTTGTGGATTTTCCGACTATTGAGATTACGAGGTAGCCCTGCAGGTGTCCGCAGGACCCGTTGTCTCTTCTATCTATGCTTTTCATTCTATTATCTCATGTAATCGAGATAAACAGCTTGTATTTTCTTTCAGACAATTATGTGTATTATTCTTAGAAGTTCGTGAGTATTGTGACACCAGTCTTGGGTAGTGTATCATGTTTGGGTTTTTCTTTATCATACTTGACTAAGTCTTCCGCTAATTTTGATTATTCCGCTGTAATTTATATGTTTTTAATAATAAGTCTTAATAAGAATTTGTTAATTAATGGAGGTGTAATTAATATTTGGCTTGCCTAGCTTCCATTTTGTAGGCGCCATCATGACCCCGATGGTGGGAAATCCGGGTCGTGACAAGTTGGTATCAGAGCACTAGGTTGCACAGGTCTCACAACTCACGAACAACCTTAGTAGAGTCTGAAGGATCGGTACGGAGACGTCTGTATTTATCCTCCAGAGGCTACGGAGTTAGGAAAATATTCCCTTTATTCTTTCCGGTCGTGCGACTTGATCTTTTAAATGTTAATTGAACTTCTACTCTGTTCTTCCGCAGATGGTAAGGACACGTGCATCCTCATCTACCGACCAGCAGCCCGAGGTCCCAGCAGCGGCAGCTCCTGCTAGGGGTAGAGGCCGAGGTCGAGGTCGTCCTAGAGGACAAGGTAGGGGCAGAGCTCAGCCCCGAGCAGCAGCACGAGTGGCAGAACCTCAGGTTCATATCGAGGAGGAAGTTCCAGCCCCAGCAGCTCCAGTAGGCCCAGCTCAGGTCCCAGGGGGAGCTTTGTTTTCACCGGATCTTCAGGATGCTTTGGTCCGGATAGCAGGTTTTATGGATCATATCACCAGAGCAGGTTTATTACCGGTAGCACCAGCCACTTCTCAGGATGGAGGAGGTAATCAGACTCCTGCTACGCGCACTCCGGAGCCAGTAATTCCCCAGGCTCAGGATCCTGTGATTCAGCCAGTTGAGGCAGCTCGACCTATTATTGCGACTCCGTCTAATGATGGTGCAGCCATGTCTGCTGACGCGTTATGGAGATTGGACAGGTTTACCAAGCTGTTCACTACCACATTCAGTGGCACTCCTTCAGAGGATCCACAGGATTTCTTATACAACTGCCACGAAGTTCTCCGTACTATGGGTATTGTGGAGACTAATGGTGTAGACTTTGCTACTTTTCGATTATCTGGTTCCGCCAAGACTTGGTGGAGAGATTATTGTCTATCCAGGCCAGCGGGATCGTCATCTTTGACTTGGGAGCAGTTTGCGAAATTATTCTTGGAGAAGTTCCTTCCAGCAACTCAGTGGGAGGTTCTACGCAGGCAATTTGAGCGTCTTCATCAGGGTTCTATGTCTGTCACACAGTACGAGACTAGGTTCGTGGACCTGGCTCATCATGCTATTATCATACTTCCCACGGATCGGGAAAGGGTGAGAAGGTTTATTGATGGCTTGAATAAGCCAATTCGACTATAGATGGCTTTGGGAGCAGGAACTGAAATCACTTTTCAGGAGGCGGCTAATGCAGCCCGCCGGATCGAGATGGCTCTGTCACAGGGAGCGAGACATGGATCAGATAAGAGATCTCGTAATTCGGGTAGATTCAGTGGTACCTCGTCCGGAGATAGAGATTTTTATGATAGAGGCCATCCTCCTAGGCCTTATCAGTCAGCTCTTCAGGTTTCTCATGATTCTTTAAGTGATCGTAATTCTCAGCCACGCTACTCTGATCAGCAGCCTATCAGTGCACCACCACTTCGCTATTTTGAGCAGCCGAGGGCTTGTTTTACGTGCGGTGATCTTAGGCACATTGCAAAGTATTGCCCTCGATCTTCTGACAGATCTCATCAGCAGGGTTCTCGTGCCATGATTCAGGCCCCAGTTCCCTCACAGCCTGCCCAGCCGGCTAGAGGCGGAGGTAGAGGACATAGAGGTGGAGGTAGAGGTCATAGAGGTGGAGCTCGGACCGATAGAGGTAGAGACCAGCCAGCAGCTGATCGTCCTAGAGATACTGCTCAGGGTGGTGGGGCACAGCCCCGATGGTATGCACTTCCCGCCGGACCAGAGGCTGAGTCTTCTGATGTCGTCATTACAGGTATTATTTTGGTTTGTGATAGAAAGGCATCAGCATTATTTGACCCTGGGTCTACATATTCGTACGTGTCTTCCTATTTTGCACCATATTTGGTTCAGCTCAGTGATCCACTGAGTGTTCCTGTTCATGTGTCTACACCAGTAGGCAATTCTATTGTGGTTGATAGAGTTCATCGGTCATGTATTATAGTAATTGAGGGTCTCGAGACCCGTGCTTGATTTATTACTCCTAAATATGGTGGACTTTGATATTATACTAGGCATGGACTAGCTATCTCCATATCATGCTATTTTAGATTGCCATGCCAAGACTGTGACTTTAGCTCTGCCGAATTCGCCTCGTATAGAGTGGAAAGGAATTACAGGTCATACTAGTCGTAATGTTATTTCTTATGTTAAGGCTCAGTGTATGGTTGGAAAGGGATGCTTGGCTTATTTGGCCTATGTCCGTGATTCTAGTGCTGAGGTTCCTTCTATTGACTCTGTGCCTGTGGTTCACGAATTTCCTGAAGTATTTCCTTCAGACTTACCAGGTATGCCGCCCGATAGGGACATTAATTTTTGCATTGATTTGGCTCCAGGCACTCAGCCTATTTCCATTCCCCCATACCGTATGGCTCCGCCAGAGTTAAAAGAATTGAAGGAACAGTTGCAGGATTTACTTGAAAAGGGTTTCATTAGACCCAGTGTTTCGCCGTGGGGTGCACCGGTATTATTTGTAAAGAAGAAAGATGGTTCGATGAGAATGTGCATTGACTATCGACAGTTAAACAAGGTGACTATCAAAAATAAATATCCACTTCCGCGAATTGATGATTTATTTGACCGGCTTCAGGGTGCCAAGGTATTTTCAAAGATAGATTTGAGATCTGGCTATCATCAGCTGAAGATTAGGGCATCTGATGTCCCTAAGACAGCGTTCCGCACTCGGTATGGACATTATGAATTTCTGGTCATGTCTTTTGGGTTGACAAATGCTCCAGCGGCTTTTATGGAATTAATGAATCGGGTGTTTCGGCCTTATTTAGACTTGTTTGTAATAGTCTTCATTGATGACATATTAATATATTCCCGCAGTCAGGAGGAGCATGCGCAACATCTCAGAGTGGCCTTACAGACTCTGAGAGATAGCCAGCTATATGCAAAATTTTCAAAGTGTGAATTTTGGCTAAGTTCAGTTGCATTCCTGAGTCATATTGTGACGGCATTAGGTAATCAAGTTGATCCAAAGAAAATTGAGGCAGTCAAGAACTGGCCTAGACCGACATCAGCCACAGATATTCGGAGTTTCTTGGGGTTAGCGGGTTATTATCGCCGATTCGTAGAAGGATTTTCGTCTATTGCAACCCCACTGACCAGATTGACCCAGAAGGGTGTTCAATTTGAATGGTCCGATGAATGTGAGGCGCGCTTTCAAAAGCTCAAGACAACCTTGACCACAGCACCGGTATTGGTTTTACCCACAGGTACGGGACCTTATACTGTTTATTGTGATGCTTCCCGTATTGGGCTTGGTGCGGTGTTAATGCAGGATGGCAAGGTTATTGCCTATGCTTCGAGGCAGTTGAAGATTCATGAGAAGAACTATCGAGTGCATGATCTAGAATTGGCGGCGATTATTCACGCATTGAAGATCTGGAGGCATTATTTGTATGGTGTAGCATGTGAAGTATACACCGATCATAAGAGTCTTCAGTATTTGTTTAAGCAGAAAGAGTTGAATATGAGGCAGAGAAGGTGGCTAGAGTTACTAAAAGACTATGATGTTACTATTTTATATCACCCAGGTAAGGCCAATGTGGTGGCCGATGCATTGAATAGAAAGTCTGCCAGCATGGATAGTCTTGCATATATTCCGGTCAGTCAGAGACCATTAGCTATAGATGTCCAGGCCTTAGCTAACCGGTTCGTGAGATTAGACATTTCTGAGCCTAGCAGGGTGTTAGCCTGCACGGTCGCTCGTTCTTCTTTATTAGAGTGTATCCGTGAGAGGCAATTTGATGATCCTCATTTGCGTGAGTTGAGAGATACAGTACAGCAGGGAGGTGCCACACAGGTAAATCTAGATGATGATGGGGTATTGAAATTGCGGGGTCGAGTTTGTGTGCCCAATGTCGAAGGGATTCGAGAGTTAATCTTAGCAGAGGCCCACAGTTCGCGGTATTCCATTCACCCGGGCGCCACGAAGATGTACCAGGACTTGCGGCAGCACTATTGGTGGCGCAGAATGAAGAGAGATATCGTTGCGTATGTCGCTCGGTGTCTAAATTATCAGCAGGTGAAATATGAGCACCAGAGACCTGGTGGTGTACTCCAGAAGAGTGAAATTCCCGAGTGGAAATGGGATCGGATCACTATGGACTTCGTTACTGGACTTCCTTTGACTCGGAGGAAATTTGATGCTATTTGGGTCATTGTTGATAGGCTGACCAAGTCAGCACACTTTATTCCAATATCTGTCTCCTACTCGTCGGAGAGGTTAGCGGAGGTGTACATTAGAGAGATTGTTCGTCTCCATGGAGTGCCGGTATCTATTATCTCTGATCGGGGTACGCAGTTTACCTCGCGGTTCTGGAGAGCGGTCCAGCAGGAGTTAGGCACCCAGGTTCAGTTGAGTACAACATTTCATCCTCAGACGGATGGCCAGTCCGAGAGGACTATTCAGATTCTAGAGGACATGCTTCGAGCCTGTGTTATTGATTTCGGAGGCTCGTTGGACCAGTTTCTGCCATTAGCAGAGTTCGCCTACAATAACAGTTACCAGTCTAGCATCCGGATGGCTCCGTATGAGGCGTTGTATGGTAGGCGATGTCGATCACCAGTTGGATGGTTTGAACCGGGAGAGGCTCGGTTGTTGGGTACAGACTTAGTTCAGGAGGCCTTGGATAAGGTCAAGACTATTCAGGAGAGATTGCGTTGAAGACTTATGCGGATCGTAAGGTTCGAGATGTAGATTTCATGGTTGGTGAACGAGTATTGCTCCGAGTGTCGCCTATGAAGGGCGTGATGAGGTTCGGGAAGAAGGGCAAGCTCGGCCCTAGGTATATTGGTCCATTTGAGATTCTAGACAGAGTGGGAGGGGTGGCTTACAGATTAGCTTTGCCGCCTAGCTTATCAGCCGTGCATCCAGTTTTTCATGTATCTATGCTTCGGAGATACCACGGCGATCCCACACATGTGTTAAACTTCAGTACTGTCCAATTGGACAATGATCTATCTTACGAGAAGGAGCTGGTGGCCATTCTAGACCGGCAGGTTCGACAGTTAAGGTCGAAGAGTTATCCTTCTGTGCGTGTTCAGTGGAGAGGTCAGCCTCCTGAGGCATCGACCTGGGAGTCCGAGTCTGATATGCGGAGCCGCTACCCACACTTGTTTCCTGACTCAGGTACTTCTTTCTTTTGTCCGTTCGATGACGAACGGTTGTTTTAGAGGTGGAGATTGTGACGACCCAAATGGTCATCACTTATTTTATTAATCATTTCGAGCTTCTGAGGCCTTGAAAACCTTATTCCATGTTGCCTCGATTTACGTGTTCGATCCGAGCATGTAGCCGGAAAGATTTGTGATAGAAAATATGAATTCTATGAGAAATTTGGATAAAAATGATATTAATATTGATATGGTTGACTTCGGTCAACATTTTTGGTAAACGGACCCGGACCCGAGATTGGATGGTCCCGGAAAGTCCGTAGGAAAATATGGGACTTGGACATGCGTCCGGAGTCGAATTCTGAGGCCTAGAGCCCAAGTTATGAATTTTTCTATGCAATTGTTTTTGATGTAATTGTTAAAGGAAATGAATTAATTGACCTTGGTATCGGGCTCGTATTTTGGTTTCGACGCCCGGTACAAGTCTTAAATATTATATATGTGATTTTTGTAAAGTTTGGTGACATTCGGATGTCGTTTGAGATGTTTTGGACCTTGAGTTCCAAGTTTGAAAATTTTGAAAACCAAAAGTATAAAAATCATGAATTTGAGGCTTGATTTGATGAAAACGATGTGATATTGGCGATGTGATCGCACGAACAAGTTCATAATGTATTTTTGAGGTTGTGTACATGTTTGGTTTGGAGCCCGGGGGCTCGGGTAAGGATTTGATAGGCCGTTGGATTAAATTCTGAATTTTTGCACTGCTGGTTTTTCACCCAGCTGTTGGCTTCGCAATTGCGAAGCATTTCTCGCAATTTCGAAGGGGGCAGATCAAGGCAGGGCTCGCAAATGCGAACCCTGATCGCAAATGCGAAGCCCCTCATGACCCAGCCTTGTTCGCAAATGCGAACATCCCTTTGTTCTGCCTATGTTCGCAAATGCAAACCATAGTTCGCAAATGCGAACATTCCCAAATCCAGCCTTGTTCGCAAATGCGAACAATTCCCTTTATTGCCTGTGTTCGCAAATGCGAACATTAGTTCGCAAATGCGAACATTCCCCTTTCCTGCCAGTGTTCGCAAATGCGAACAAAAGTTCGCAAATGCGAACTTCCCAGCCTTAGCTTATTTTTCAAACTCCAGAAATTGGTGGGTTCGCAATTGCGAACCCATGTTCGCAAATGCGAACACAGAGACCTGTAAAACACGATTTTCAGTTCATTTCTTCACTTTTTACAAAACAAAAACACCCATTTGCGATTCTTCACGGATTCCTTCTTCATCAAAACAATTGTAAGTCACTTTTTACTTAATTCTTTCAATTTCTAACATCATTAAACATGTTTTTCAATAGAAATCAAAGGTTTTCATGGTAGAATTTCTTGTTTTTGATAGAATATAGGGTTTTTCATAAATTGGGAAATTGGACCTCGAATTGAGGTCCGATTTTGAAACAAATCATATACATGAACTCGTGGGGGATGGGTAACCGGATTTTGGTCCGAACCCCGAGTTTCGACCATGTGGGCCCGGGGTCGAAATTCACTATTCCGGGCAGAATGTTGTAAAAGTTGTAATTGGTCTTAGGAATTAGTTTGTTGAGTAGTATTGATGATATTAAATCAATTGTGTATAGATACGATTGGATTGGAGTCAAATTCGAAAGGAAAAGGCATTGCTACGGATTGAATCGTTCGTAAACTTTCGAGGTAAGTGTTTGCTCTATCCTAGCTTGAAGGAATAGGAATTTAGTTATGAATAAATTGTTGATTAAGAGTTATTGGTGTTATACCGGTAATGGAGATAAATTGTTGAAATTATTATCAATTATTGGTTTAAAACCGGTAATTATAAATATTGTTGATGTAGAGATTATTGGCTAAATGCCGGTAATATATATATTTATGAATTGGGATCGTGTGGCGCGCCGACCACTCATATATTTATGAATTGGGATCGTATGGCGCGCCGACCACTTATATAATAAGAAATGGGATCGTGTGGCGCGCCGACCACAAAGTGATTTAAATCTTGGCATTGGCCATAGTTGCCGGTAGCCTATTGATATATTTGGGAGCGGGTGGTACGCCTACCACAAGATGTAATTACTGTGATAGTTGGGAGCGGGTGGTACGCCTACCACGAGATATGAAATGAGAGAGGAATTGAGACATGAAAGTAAGATTTATTCTGTTGATTAGATTATTCTGGATATCACGAGTTATTGACTGTTATTTCAGAGCAGAGTCTTTCCTTATAAATGTATTATATATATATATATATATATATATATATATATATATATATATATATATATATATATATATATATATATATATTGCAATTGTACAGGTTTATATGGGTGACTGGCCTTAGCCTTGTCACTAGTTCGCTGGGATAGGCCAGGCACTTACCAGCACATGGGGTCGGTTGTGCTGATACTACACTCTGCGCTCTTTTTGCGCAGATACAGGTTACGGACAGCAGCAGCGGCAGTAGCGACTTGTGGATTTTCCGACTATTGAGATTACGAGGTAGCCCTGCAGGCGTCCGCAGGACCCGTTGTCTCTTCTATCTATGCTTTTCATTCTGTTATCTCATGTAATCGAGATAAACAACTTGTATTTTTTTCAGACAATTATGTGTATCATTCTTAGAAGTTCGTGAGTATTGTGACACCAGTCTTGGGTAGTGTATCATGTTTGGATTTTTCTTTATCATACTTGACTAAGTCTTCCGCTAATTTTGATTATTCCGCTGTAATTTATATGTTTTTAATAATAAGTCTTAATAAGAATTTGTTAATTAATGGAGGTGTAATTAATATTTGGCTTGCCTAGCTTCCATTTAGTAGGCGCCATCATGACCCCCGATGGTGGAAAATTCGGGTCGTGACAATGATCTATGTAATGGAGCTGGGGGAGGTGCCACAAAGACAGGGCCCTTTGGTGGAGGAGGGTTTTGATTTAGTGGTGGAGCTGGGTGGTCGTAAGCATCCCTTCCCTGGTGGAAATGAAGGTCTGGAACTCTTGTCGAGGGACCGGGAGAAAAGTATTCTGGGGTAAAACCTGGTGGGAAAGTAGGAGTAGTGGGTGCTTCAGGACCCTTTTGTGCTTTGGCTAACGCCGTCTGCATTTCGCTTATTTTCAACTGCATCTGTTCCATTTTTTCTAAAGCTTCCTTGAGCGTCTGGCTCATTGCTTTTTCTGACTCACTGCTGTGATCTAACCCAGTCATACTTTTAGGTATAGGTCCTTTTGATCTTGTATGATATCAGTGTGATGCCAGTACACTCTAACACTAACTGGAAGGAAAAACAACAAACTTGTTAGTGTTAAAATTTTAACAGATATGGTAAAAGTACATTGGGGATGCAATGTCCCTATGCAATGAACCATTTCTATTATGTTTTTGCTCAGACCGTATGCGTCATCCCAGCTTATCATCTACGCCTATCCATTATTTCTCTTACTTCTTTTATTTATTTTCCCCTTTTTCACAATAAGCAATGGTCGAATCTTATATAGATTGCCTACGTATCATGTCCCCGTATGAATCAGACCCTAGCGTAGTTCGTGTGAATACAATACACAAAATATTTTTCAAAAGGTTTTCCAAAAACAACCTGTATTTACGACAGTCAAACTTAAAAATGATGGTCAAAATATATTCGGCCCTTTTATAAAAACGTCTCATGACTAGACCCAAAAGGAAATACAAGTTCAAAACTAGGCAAGTTCTAAGATTTTGAGCTTTTGCGCCGGTGGGGCCCTGTTTGGCCTGGCTGTGGTCCTTGGTGCAAGACTTCTTTGCAGATCTTTTAATTCTTCCATGATCTGACGGACATAACCCATGATAGAGGAAAAAAGGACATCTCGGGGCATCCGTTCACATGATAGGCACCTCATGTGAATGTAGTGCCCAATCTCGTCAATCCTTCCCCGAATGTTATCCCTTTCTCTGAATAACTGCTCTATCTATCGATTTTTTAATCCCAGTATTCGCGCCTCGTCCGTAAGCCAATCTTGGAATCTTTTCATTTGTCCCTCCATTAGGGCCATCATCTCGTAGCACCGTTCCTTGTCTTCTCTAGCATCAAGAGCCTGTCTGTGGATCTGTTCTTGGAGAGTGGAAATTGTCTCTCTCAATACCCCGACGCTCATCTCGCAATTCCTTTTGACCTGCCGCAAGTATTCTCTTCGCTCCTCTGCACCTCTCGCCCATCTGGCCTGCATCCCTTCCTTGCTAGCCTCGGACCTCTCCAACCTTTCTTGGCTTTCTCTTAGCTGTTGGTTTAGTTCGTCCATCAACCTTAGATCAACTCGGCTTCTTGTTTGGCATTTGGCTTCTTTTCTGATTCGCTAGATTCGAGCCTTGAGAATGTCCTTTTCTTGAGTCAACTTCTTTTTGACCCCTTCGTCAGTTGTAATCTGTAAGCCATTTTCATATTAGAGATTCTGTACATGTTTCTCTAGTTCTCCAATACGATCTTTGTATTCACGTTCTTTAGCTAGCCAAGCTAATCTTTCTTGGATCTTATCATCGAAAGCTCGAACGTGAGGCCTTTTTGTAGGTCTGATTGCCTCGAGCTCGGGCCCAGGGCTCACGTGAAAACTTCTTTGAAACCAAGCAAAATACTCGGGATCGAACTCGCCTTTTATTGGGTCTGGAACTATGGTGTTACTCTTTAAATACCGGCAATAATGCCAATCTTCATTCACCATCTCCTCAGGGATAGCTGCCTCTGGATGCAATTCGATGGCTATGTTGCTCAAGTCCATCTTCTCTAGTATCACCTGATATCTCCCGAGTTGTCTCAAAACTCTTTGAGGAGCATAGGGTTGTATACTTCTTGCCCCTATTATCATCAAGTAGCCCTTTGAAGCAGTCATGTAAATGATCTCCTTTATCGGGAGCCACCCTATAGTCCATTCGACTTGATCCGCTCTCAATTTTCTTAGATAGAAAATCCATGCTTCAAATCCCTTGGGTGTTATAAAATCTTCCACCCTTTCTTCGTATTTAACGATGAAGTTGGTTCCGTCTGAAGCATGTTTTAAGAACTTAGGGTGGTGCCGAACATGTTCGATCATCCACATTTGCAGGAGAATGCTGTAGCCTTCATAAAGCGGGCTTCCAGATTTGCATAAGGTCAAAGCCCGGTACATATCGGATAATACAAGCGGGACAATGGTGTGGTCTTTTGTATCCACAAGAACTTGTGCAATTCTTGCCATGCGGGTGTCTATGGAACCTTCTGAGTTCGGAAACACCATGATTCCTAGAAATGCCACAATAAAAGCGAATCGGCGATGAATCTCCCATAGGCCTTTGTTCTGTTGGTTATTCAATCCCTTTTCATGTGTTTCAAATCCGGCTGAATTTCCGAATCTGTAATACAAGAAGTAGAACTTGCAACTCCTGTTTTGTACGCGATCGTTGCTTGTTTTCTTGCTGATCTTCAAGAGATCAAAGAATTTATGCACCGGTGGGGCCCTGGGAAATATGAGCTTTTGCTCCTTTAACTCTTGGCCGAAAGCAATGTAACCGGCCATTTCTTCTAAGGTAGGAGTGAGTTTGAAATCGAAGAAATGGAACACATTATTAACAGGATCCCAGAAGGTAACCAAGGCTTTGATCAAGTCATCCCGTGGCTTGACATGCAGTATGTCTAGAAGAGGGCCCAAATGTTTTTTCACCCACACTCGACCATCTTCCTCTAGATCATTCCACCATTCTTGTAGTTGTATCCGAGCTCTTTCCATGATAACCTGAGCTGATTCTTGGATAGTATCCATCTGATCCTGGAGATTCAAGGTTTCAGGGGTGACTCTTAAACTCTTTATGAAATGATAACAACTAGGTCGGGAATCGAAACTAGAGTAAGAATTTGAGAAGTAAATGCGGAAGCAATAACAACAGGAATTGAACAACTAGAATTAAAGAGACGAAAATAAAGGATATGGGAAAGATTCAAGGAAAGAATTCCGAGAACTTTCAAGAACGCAAGTTCTATAGCCTTGACAAGATCAAAGTAACAACGTCTTGATTTATGAAAGAAATCAAACGCCTTTACTTAAAAGCAAATCAAAACAATAGATTCGGATCTTGACCACTTTACGAGTAACTTGAGACAACAATTAATACTAGTATTAATCGCCTTCTAAGAATACCACAAAGGAATCAAAGATATCATAAAAGAGAAGTAATCTTACTACCTTGAACTATGAACTAGTAAAGGTTGAAAGATAAATCTCAAAGCACAAGTAGCAAAGGTTCAAAAGAACTCTCAAAGTTTGATATACTCACTCAATAATAATCTGCCTTATGAAGCAGAAGAACACACTATTTATAGGAGTACAAAGGCATAAAAATAACATTAAAAACTAGGTGGGGTGGTGGTAGTGGAAAACACAATTATTACAATGAGGTAGGTGGTTGCTAATGTCTAAGAAAAGTCTTTGGTAGGTGAGGGGCGGCCAAGACTCTTTGGGGCAGATTTGGGCCTTAAAACAACTTGTTTTGGGCCATTTGTTTGGACTCCAATTGGGCTGTTCTTGTAACACCTCTTTCTGGACTCTTTTAAGCTCATTTTGAGCCCATTTGGTGACTCCATGGGCAGATTTGTGTAACCAAATCTTCCTCCTCTTGGACTTCAATTTGAGCAACCAAATAGTTGTAAAACTTAGACAACTCTTCTCCTTTGGGCATGAGCTCTTCCTCCATAGTTAGAAGCTTCTTTATTTGCCATTGAAGTCCAGCAACCTTAGTTTGCAATTCCTTAGCTTGAGATCTTGTAAATGGCCTTCTTGGAGCTTCCAAAACTCTATCCTTATCAGTGATGCTATCATTCCCCTCTTCTTGAAAAGAATTCGTCCCCGAATTCGATCCTACGTCAAACAAAGATAAGTCAGCAACATTGAATGTAGCACTTACTTGAAACTCACCAGGAAGGTCCAACTTGTAAGCATTGTTTCCAATCCTTTCAAGGACTTGAAAGGGGCCATCTCCTCTAGGATGCAACTTTGACTTCCTTTTGGAAGGAAATCTCTCCTTTCTAAAGTGAACCCAAACTAAATCTCCAGGTTTAAAAATAACTTGTTTTCGACCCTTATTCTTTCTCAAGGCGGTTTGCTCATTTTTCTTCTCAATTGCAAGCCTTGTTTGCTCATGAATTTTTTCATCATCTCAGCCTTCGTCCTACCATCAAGACTAGCAATATCATTAGTAGGTAATGGTAATAAATCAAGTGGAGTAGAGGGATTAAAGCCATAAACAACTTCAAAAGGAGACATACCTGTAGAAGAATGGATTGTTCTATTGTAAGCAAATTCAATCATAGGTAAGTGATCTTCCCATAAAGTTAATTTACCTTTCAAAACAGCCCTCAACATGTTTCCTAAGGTTCTATTAACTACTTCAGTTTGTCCATCAGTTTGTGGGTGACAAGAAGTGGAAAACAACAATTTAGTGCCTAACTTCCCCCAAAATACACGCCAGAAGTGACTCAAAAACTTTGCATCCCTATCACTAACAATAGTTCTAGGTATACCATGCAATTTCACAATCTCTTTTACAAAAAGATTAGCAACATGTGAGGCATCATTAGTCTTTAAACAAGGAATAAAACGAGCCATCTTGGAGAACCTATCTACCACAACAAATATACTATCCTTACCATACCTTGTTCTAGGCAAACCTAACACAAAATCCATAGATATATCAATCCAAGGTGAAGTAGGAACAGGTAATGGCGTGTAAAGACCATGTGGTAACACTTTAGATTTAGCTTGTTTACATTCCAAACACTTGTGTGCACATTCTTTCAACATCTTTTCTCATTCCAGGCCAAAAGAAATTTTCAGCAAGTATGTCTAATGTCTTTGGGACCCCAAAGTGTCCCATAAGCCCTCCACAATGTGCTTCCCTTACAAATACTTCACGTAAAGAGCAATTAGGGATACACAACTTATTTTCCTTAAAGAGAAACCCATCTTGTAGGTTAAACCTATCAAGAGGACCCAACTTACAATCTGCAAAAGTTTTGCCAAAATCAACATCATTAGCATAAAGTTCCTTGATTTGTTCAAAACCCATCAATTTAGAAGTGAGGGTAGAAACTAAGACATACCTCCTTGAAAGTGCATCAGCAACAACATTCTCTTTCCCTTGTTTGTAGGAAATTACATAAGGAAAAGTTTCAATAAATTCAACCCACTTAGCATGCCTTCTACTAAGCTTACCTTGACTTTTCAAGTATTTCAAGGATTCATGGTCAGTTTTAATGACAAACTCCCTTGGCCACAAGTAATGTTGCCATGTGGCTAAAGCCCTTACCAAAGCATAAAGCTCTTTGTCATAAGTTGAATAGTTCAATGTGGCTCCACTCAACTTCTCACTAAAGTAGGCAATAGGTTTAGAATCTTGCATCAAAACAGCACCTATTCCCTTGCCAGAAGCATCACATTCAATTTCAAAAGATTTAGAAAAATCAAGCAATTGTAATAACGGAGCAGAACATAACTTTTCTTTCAACAAGTTAAAAGCATCATCTTGTTCTTTTCCCCATTTAAAAATCCTATCCTTTTTGATAACTTCAGTTAAAGGAGAAGCAATGGTACTAAAGTCTCTCACAAACCTCCTATAAAAACTAGCAAGTCCATGAAAACTCCTAACTTCAGTTACACTCTTAGGTTTAGGCCATTCTTTAATTGCTTTGATTTTCTCTTCATCAACCTCAACACCCTTAGAGCTAACCACAAAACCCAAGAAAATCACACGATCCACATAAAAAGTACACTTTTTAAGATTAGCAAATAACAAGTGCTTTCTAAGAACTTCAAAAACTTGTCTTAGGTGTTCTACATGCTCTTCTAAAGTATTAGAAAAGACCAAGATATCATCGAAGTACACCACAACAAATTTTCCATGAAAATCCTTAAAAACATGATTCATTAATCTCATGAAAGTGCTAGGTGCATTAGTCAAGCCGAAAGGCATAACTAACCACTCATAAAGCCCATATTTGGTCTTAAAAGCAGTTTTCCATTCATCTCCTGGATTCATTCGAATCTGATGGTAACCACTTTTTAGATCAATTTTAGAAAAGATTTTGGATCCATGTAATTGATCCAACATGTCATCAAGACGAGGAATAGGGTGGCGATACTTTACCGTAATCTTGTTGATTGCTCTACAATCCACGCACATCCTCCAAGTTCCATCCTTTTTAGGTACCAATAGGACCGGAACAGAGCAAGGGCTCATGCTCTCTCTCACAAAGCCTTTCTTAAGCAACTCCTCAACTTGCCTTTGAAGTTCCTTCGTCTCTTCTGGATTACTCCTATAGGCTGGCCTATTTGGGATTTGTGATCCAGGTACAAAATCAATTTGATGTTCAATGCCACGTAAAGGTGGCAATCCACTAGGAATATCTTCCGGAAAGACATCTTCAAAATCCTGCAAAAGAGAAGAAATACTACTTGGCAAAGAAGAAGTTAGCAACTCAGAGTTAATCAAAGCCTCTTTGTAAGTAAGTAGTATTATGGGCAGCCCCTCTTTTCTTGCATTTAAACACTCTTTGGCTTTTATATAGAAACTCTCTCTTTTTCTTTCCTTAGCCTCTTTCCTCTCACCAAGACTGTCTATTTTTTTATTCGAACCCTCTTTTATCTCTTCTCTCAAATTGTTGCCCTCTCTCTCTTTCTTTTCTTTTTCCTCAAGCTCACTTTTTATCCCTCCCCTTGACTTTCCCATTGTTTCCTTTAATCTCTTCTGATCTTCAAACACTTGAGAAGGAGATAAAGGTGCAAGAGTAAATTTCCTGCCATTTAGTTCAAGCGAATATCTATTCTTTCTCCCATTATGAAAAACATTCCTGTCATACTGCCAAGGACGACCCAGTAATATATGACAAGCTTGCATAGGCACTATGTCACAAAGAATATCATCCTCATATCTACCCACGTTAAATGAAATCATACACTGTTTATTTACCTTTAGTTCACCACTATCATTTAACCATTGGAGTCTATAGGGAGTAGGGTGTTTCATGCATGCAAGTCCCAGTTTTCCACAAAGTATGAACTAACCACATTAGCACAACTACCACTATCAATGATCATAGAGCAAGTTTTTCCTTTTATCCCACACCTAGTATGGAATATATTCTCTCTTTGTGCTTCACTATTGCTTCCTAAATTGATAGTCATAATCCTCCTAACTACCCCAACCATTCCATCATTAGGTAGTTCTAAATCACCTTCATCACTCATATCTCCCTCTTCATCTCCCTCACTCTTTTCACTCTCATATCCTCCATCTTCTTTTAGAATGATGTTCCTTCTACTTGGACATTCATGCATCATATGTCCCCTTCCTTTACATTTATGACACTGAATAGAACTAGAAGGTGTAAAAGGTTTAGGGTTGAAGGTTTTACCTCCCTCTTGGTTCTCCAGTTTACCTTTTCCCTTGTCTTCTTGTGGCCGAGAAAAATTCTTCATCTCATGATTTGGCCATGGTTTCTTAGGCATGGTGCTTGTTCGATATCTCCATGAGCCAGTTTGCTTTCTTTTATTTTGATTTTCTACCTTTATACACAAATCAACTAACTCATCTATTGTTACATATTGCTGTAATTCAACTACATCAGCTATTTCCTTATTTAAACCATTTAAAAACCTAGCCATTGTAGCCTCTTCTTCCTCCATACAATTAGCTTGGATCATAGCTATATCCATAGCCTTAAAGTAATCATCTACTGACATGGACCCTTGCTTCAATGTTTGAAGACGTAGTTGTAGCTCTCTTTGAAAGTGTGATGGTACGAATCTCTTCCTCATCACCCTTTTAGCCTCAGTCCAAGTAGCAATTGGTGCTTGTCCTTCTTGCGGTCGATCCCTATTAAGCTTTTTCCACCAAATAGAAGCATAATCAGAAAACTCAACAACAGCAAGTTTAACCTTCTTACCTTCAGAGTAGTTGTGACAGTCAAAGATTGCTTCAACCTTTCTCTCCCAATCAAGATACAAGTCTGGATCCCTTGTTCCCTTGAAAGATGGCATCCGCATCTTTATATTACTTATATTATCATCCTCTATCCTACCTCTTTGTCCCCTCCTATCTCCTCTCACCCTATCAAAATCAATATCATTAAAATCATCAATAAAGTTTGCTTGATTTACAATAGGAGCATGGGGTACATTTCTTCTAGCAGGTGGCCTAACATTATTATCCCTCCTAAGTTCAGCTATTGTATCATTTTGATCCGCAATGGTATCCCTCATTTCTTGGAGTTGGAGATTCAGCCTTTCAAACTGTTGATGCATGGCTTGCAAGGTAAAATCATTCCTTGCTTTGATTTCAGCTTCTTGGAGAACCATTCGTTCATTATCACTACCTGTATGTGACATCTTTAAAAATTGTATCACACAAATTAGCTTCTTTTTTTCTCTCGAAATAACCTTTGAACAAGTACTTTATAGATTTATAGTTAAACCTAACTTGTATGTAGTTCTTAGTAGTAAAACTCAGATTTTTTTTTGTTTTTTTTTTGGAACAATTAAAAGAAGAAAGAACCAAATCCTAGAACTTTTAGGCTTGGTTGAAATAAGACACGAACAAAAAGGAAAGAATATAAATGTGTAGAATACAGAGAGTAACAAAATCAACGATCCCCTCTTCTTGTTTCCTTTGTTAATTTTTGGAAACACTTAGATATAAAATTTATATCCTGGAGAGCAAGCAATTGTATTTCTTCTTGTTTTAAAATGGATTTCGTTTTTTTTTGTCCTTTTTTTTTGTTTTTTTTTTGTTTTTTTTTTTGTTTTCTTTATCGCAAGAATTATCAAGAATGAAATCTTGATAGAACCGCTCTGATACCACTTGATAACAACTAGGTCGGGAATCGAAACTAGAGTAAGAATTTGAGAAGTAAATGCGGAAGCAATAACAACAGGAATTGAACAACTAGAATTAAAGAGACGAAAATAAAGGATATGGGAAAGATTCAAGGAAAGAATTCCGAGAACTTTCAAGAACGCAAGTTCTATAGCCTTGACAAGATCAAAGTAACAACGTCTTGATTTATGAAAGAAATCAAACGCCTTTACTTAAAAGCAAATCAAAACAATAGATTCGGATCTTGACCACTTTACGAGTAACTTGAGACAACAATTAATACTAGTATTAATCGCCTTCTAAGAATACCACAAAGGAATCAAAGATATCATAAAAGAGAAGTAATCTTACTACCTTGAACTATAAACTAGTAAAGGTTGAAAGATAAATCTCAAAGCACAAGTAGCAAAGGTTCAAAAGAACTCTCAAAGTTTGATATACTCACTCAATAATAATCTGCCTTATGAAGCAGAAGAACACACTATTTATAGGAGTACAAAGGCATAAAAATAACATTAAAAACTAGGTGGGGTGGTGGTAGTGGAAAACACAATTATTACAATGAGGTAGGTGGTTGCTAATGTCTAAGAAAAGTCTTTGGTAGGTGAGGGGCGGCCAAGACTCTTTGGGGCAGATTTGGGCCTTAAAACAACTTGTTTTGGGCCATTTGTTTGGACTCCAATTGGGCTGTTCTTGTAACACCTCTTTCTGGACTCTTTTAAGCTCATTTTGAGCCCATTTGGTGACTCCATGGGCAGATTTGTGTAACCAAATCTTCCTCCTCTTGGACTTCAATTTGAGCAACCAAATAGTTGTAAAACTTAGACAACTCTTCTCCTTTGGGCATGAGCTCTTCCTCCATAGTTAGAAGCTTCTTTATTTGCCATTGAAGTCCAGCAACCTTAGTTTGCAATTCCTTAGCTTGAGATCTTGTAAATGGCCTTCTTGGAGCTTCCAAAACTCTATCCTTATCAGTGATGCTATCATGAAAGCATGTTTTCTTAAACGAAACAAATCACCGACTTATTTATGACCAAAATTTTGACACATTTTTTACTGACTGTTTTTTGTAAAAGGGAGATTGGACCCGATGGGGGTTGCCTACGTATCTCACATCTAGTGAGAATCAAACCGGCATAGTTCGCCAAAGAAAACAAACCGGGTTTAAAACAAAAATCTTTTTAAAACCCAAAAAGTATTATTTTTTTGAAGACACACTAACAGGATTTTGACATTGTTCTGACAAAACTACGTGGTTATTTCTTGATTTTCTAATTTTTAAGCTGGTCAACATGCTGATCTAATCAAATAAATGCACACAATCTTATGTAGCAGGATGGTCCTTTCATTTCAGGTTGCCTGTCCTAGACGGACTCAACCCCTGTGTTGAGTCCCCTAAGTCGAATGCAACGTGATGCAAAAAACGTTCCTACTAGGGATCCGGCATGAGGCTTTGTTATTCTAGGTTTAAAAACCTGGGTTTATTGTTCTAAACCTGGCTTACCCGAGTGGACAACTGGGGCTGAGGAGGGGGCGACGTAACGGGAGCATCAAAGTCTGGCCGGCCTTATCACTTACCCTAACACTCACTTATTTGGAATAATTTTTGAAAAGCGGGCTACGCGAACGTATGCACCATTTTTAGAACTCAAAAGGAAGTAGGGTTTCGGCACAGTTTATATATACAGTTCAAATAATATTAAAGCGGTAAAGTTATCATTTTGCAAAAAATATCATATAATAAATAAAGCCAAATACAACAATTATTCTAAGCTCGAATTTCTAACCCTGAACCAGTGGTTCTGGGTTAGACGTCCCTAGCAGAGTCGCCAGAGCTGTCACACCTCCTTTCGGCGCGCACCCGCGTGGGCGCGATGTATATAAAAGGGAGTTTTTCCAATTAAAGGACAACCAAAACGGGATTCATTTATTGAGAGATTCGGAGTCGTCACTTGGGAGATTTATGGTGTCGCAAGTCATCGGTTGAATCCCGAATTGAGGAAAGGTTTGACTCTATTTAACAGTCCGCGTACCAGAAATCTAGATAAGGAATTCTGTTAACCTGGGAGAAGGTGTTAGGCATTCCCGAGTTCCATGGTTCTAGCACGATCGCTCAACTGTTATATTTGGCTTGATTATCTGATTTATTAACAAATATGAACTAAATATGAACTTCATTGGGATTTGGATTGGGGTCACATAAATGTGTACCCGAGTTTAGGGAGGTATTATTATTAAATATGTACCTAAAGATGCTAGCGTATTATTATTTTGGGAATGCCGTAAAATTCGCTAAACGACATATCCCGAAATCTAAGCATTTTTAACGCATGTATATCTAGGAATATCCCCTAATTTTATATTGAAGCTTGTCCTATTTTTGTTAAAAAAATAAATAAATCTAAAATAGCTATATATTATTTTACCCTTAAATATACACTAAAATATCCTAATTTAAAAAAATACTTATAAATGCAAACCTTTTATTAGTTAATACCTCGTTTCGTGCCATATTTTTTTAAAAACATATGCATTACTAAATCCTGAAATAATACATAGCATGAAATATATATATAAAATAAACTGACCATTTTTCTAATTAATCGAATTAATCAATTTTAAAACTCATGGAATTAACTATTAAAAGATTGTCATTAACTGGATAAAAAAAACTGGCCTACATATTGCTTAATAAAATTTGATACAAAGGAATCGTATAATAAAAACTAAATACATATATATATATATATATATATATATATATATATATATATATATATATATACTACCAAGGCTTAATTTGCAATTATACAAAATACTTTACTAATAACAGTTAAAAACCGCGAAAGAATTAATTGAAACTTACTATTAACCTCGCTTTTAATAAATTATAAAACTAAAGTTAATTAATCAACCGCAACCTATTTTTATTATTAAGAAAATTTTGATCGAAATTGCACAAACGCATATTCCAAATTAATTCTTTAGAATTAGATTTACAATTACATTACGCGAAACGTATATATAATCGTAATACTAATCTAAATTGGTTATAAAGCGAAGCTATGAGTTTCGATCACCTTTACATATAGGTTATGAAATTTAAGCGAGGGTCATGCAATTGTCATTTTGGTCGGGCATGGCGCACCTCAATTTATTCTAATAAAAGCATTTCTATATTAATTTATAAAGGCCATAAATTAAACACTTAGGCTAATATGCACACCTCACAAAATGTCACTTCTCTTGATATTGTTACTACCAAATTATTTCAGAAGTAAAAATGGACAAAATTACAACGCAAAAAGGACAAAATTTGCCTAATAAGTATACTACCCAAACAATTTGCCATTTTAATAATTGTTTGTTATGCAATTTAAGAATTGTTGGAATATGTTGGATCATGAGGATTCCCTTTGAAGAATTTAAACCAACCCAAAATGCATCTTCAATCTCACAACTGTGGACTAATTAAACTCGTACATGCAAAGTAAAATGACCAATGCGTTATTTTGTATTTTAATACGTGATAAATCCTACAAATGCAATTAAAATGCTACTAGATATGTATAAAACACAAATCAACAAAAAAATCAAATAAAATATAGAGAAATTCCTAAAATTCTATATAATGATTAAAGCTACTTTGGAATATTTTTGGGCTTACCTGCTCACACACGAGAGAGGTGAACAACTGACCAGATGACAAGGGAATAGTGAAATTATTAGTAGGACTCCACTAACTTTGTTCATAAAAAAAAAAACAATTGTCTAGTTCATGGTTTATAAACAAAATGGCAATAGTTCTTCATCTAACTATTAGTAGGACTCTTCAGCTAATTTTGTTTATAAAATATAGTATCAATTGTCTAGTTATTAATTTCGGAATTATCAAAAGACACAGTTATTCACAAAATTATACATATGCCTTCATTGTCATAATACTTGAAGAACCTAAAAAAAAAGACTAAGCTGTGGTGGATATGCCGAGAGCTACAATACGGATTTTCAACCTATTCATTTATTCTATATACATTATAAGCTATCTCATATTTCAAATAAAACTCTATATTCAGATTAATATATATATAAAATGACATTCAAACCAACAAAACTAATTAATACTTCCTATACTTTCAGTTCATGGTTTATACAATTCAACGGATACAACGACGAATTTAATCATAAAACATCTTACAAAAAAAAAAGGGAAAGTAGAGCTAACAAACTAATTATTCCAATATTCAACTACACAAATGACTTATATTTAAACTTCCGATCCAATCATCATACATTCAAGCCCGTAGTTATAACTCACACTTGATGAAATTATGGAGTTGTACCTGGAAATGGCAATACAACGAGAAAATGATGAGATTAACAACAACAAGTAACAGGCAACCAAACAGTAGGTTCAACAGCACGACTTCCACAGTACCAAACCAATTCAAATCAAGAGAATTAATTTTGGAGAAAAAGAAACCAAAAATAAAACTTTGGAGCAAATTCCAGCAACAAAGAATAGGCAGCAACACTACCAAGAGTCCAAAACAGCTCGGTTCAACCAAATGCAAGTCCGCAAATAAAAATAGAAACCACTAGCAGTCATGCCACATCGTTTCTGATTTTTACGAACAAACCAAGAAGAAAAAGCTTGAAGCTTTAAAGAAATCAATAATTACTTCACGAGAGACCTTACTATCGATTTTAACTCTCAGAATTAAAATCTGTTTTTGCTTGTATGTGTATGTGAAAGTCTATGAAAGACTGTTTTCTTTTCAAAGGTTAAGTGCCTCTTTCAATTCTGCCCGTATGTGTCTTTATAGACAAAAATCAGCCCCCTAAAATCTGTCTCTGTCTCTTTTTCCAGCTCTTAAGAGAATTTAAACATAAAGAAAATAATTCCTTCTATCACTATCCTACTTTATTACCCCACCTGCTCATTATTTTAACTTATTATTAAGAGCAGCCCATATTTTCTACTGTTTTTAGGCCCCAAAGGTCACTAATTGCGTCTTTCTTTTTAACTTTTAATCTTACTGTCTAAAACAGACAAAGAACAGCCCCCACACTAAAATTTTCAGTCAACACCTAATTGTAATAATTCAAGACTAAATCAGCCCCAATTTCAACAATGACAAAAATCGGCCGACAACAAAAAAAGCAATACAAAATGATAACAACTAGGTCAGGAATCCAAACTAGAGTAAGAATTTGAGAAGTAAATGTGTGTGACGACCCGGCCCGTCGTCACGGGAATTACCACCCCGTTATGTTGTAAATACATGTTTTATGATTTTATATCAGTGTTAGAGTCTACCGGGTGAGTTAGGAGTGATTGGGATTGGAAATGAGGCATATAGCCTTTGTGAAGGAAACTTGAATAAGGAAAGTCAACCCGGAGTTGACTATTTAGATAGAGGGCTCGGAATCGGATTCTGATAATTCGGTTAGTTCCAGGAGGTGATTTGTGACTTAGGGGAACAATCGGAATAGAATTTGGAGGCCCGATGTAGAAATAGGCTTGAATTGGCTAAGGTTGAATTTTGGCGAAATCCGAACGGTAGGTGAGATTTTGATCCGGGAGTCGGAATGGAATTCCGATAGTTGCAGTAGCTCCGTTAGCTGATTTTGGATGTGCCTGCAAAATTTCAGGTCATTCGGACGTCGTTTGGTCGGGTTTTTGATTGAATGTGTAGTTCGGAATGTTTTAAGGAATTTAGGCTTGAATTTGATGTGAATTATGGGTTTTGGTGTTATTAGACGTGTTTTGAGGATCGGAGCAAGTTCGAATAAGGTATTAAGATGCGTTGGTGTGTTTGGGTGAGGTCCCGGGGGCCTCGGGGTGTTTTCGGATGGTTAAACGGGAGAAAATGTGGAAAATTGCAGGTTTGGGGTTCTGGTTCTGTTGTTTTCGCTCCTGCGGAAATGGGGGTGCAGGAGCGAGTCCGCAGAAGCGGATACTGGAGCGCAGAAGCGCTGTGGATCGCGGAAGCGGAGCTGGGCCCGCAGGGGCGGCACCGCTGGAGCGGAAGGCGAGCCGCAGAAGCGGCCCAGGGCCATGAGGTGAAGGACCGCAGAAGCGGAAGGGTAGCCGCTTAGGCGAGTCCGCAGAGGCGGACGCCTAGTCGCAGAAGCGGGAAAACCCGCAGGAGCGAGAGAAATTCCGCAGAAGCGGATGCGCAGGGGCGGTCCATGGATCGCAGGAGCGGGATTGGCCAAATAGGCCTCGGTTCGCAGAAGCGACCAAAAGGTCGCAGAAGCGGTTCCGCAGGGGCGGAATTTTATCCGCAGAAGCGAAAATCGCTGTGAGTTAAGTGTATCAGAAGTTAGAAAAATTTCAGAACATTTTACACATTTGGGTCTCGGCTTTAGAAGCGATTTGGGCGATTTTGAAGAGAAATTCAAGGGAAATCATCAGGTAATCAACTATGGACTTAAACTATGATTAGTATTGGTAATATTATGCAATTATATCATGAAAATGGAAGAATTTGGGGTAATTTATGGAGGATTTAGCCCTAGGCTTGAACTTTAGAAAATCAAGGTTTTGAATGGCCAAATGGAGTCCGTATTTGGTAAAATTGATATGCTTAGACTCGTATCGAGATGAGGGTTCCGAATATGTGACTTTTGTAATTTTTCGACAAGCGTACCGAAAGTCGGGTTTTGACAACTTTGGGAATTTTGATGTAAATTGGGTTATATTGATTGGGTGTCGTCCCATTTGCCTAATTTGTTGTGTTTCTACTGTATTTGATCAGATTCTACGCGTGCGGAGCTTGATTCTCATGGCAAGGGCATTGCGGAGTAGTCGTCACGCTGTATTGAGGTGAGTAATAGATGTGGGTGATGACCAGCGGGTTCGAAACCCCGGTATACCACTTTGTGACGCTATATAGCGGCGAGACACGCACACTCTTGAGAGTGCGGGGTCGATCATGAACTGGAGACTATATATTAGTCCGACTTGTTGATATTGTATTATTGGCTATTCTCGAGCCGTTGAACCTCCTTCTCGGACGGTTGAGTATATTGTGGGCTGTGAGCCAGTTATTGGATCCCGCGAGTATCGTTATCATTGTCTTATCATATAGACATGCTAGTTAACTACTAGTCAGCAGCTATTTTGTTATTATGCTAATTCCAATCTCTGGAACTTGATATTACTGTTTTCCAACTGAAAAATGATAAAAAGAGTTTTCAAAGACTACTTTTGAGCCTGCGAGGCTGTATCTGCATATTAGCTGACTAGTAGTGGATCGGGCTGCACGCCGCAGCGAGATATATATTGGATCGGACTGCACGCCGCAGGAATATCTCTATGAGATGTGCTTGGGCTGTAGGAGCCCCTCCGGAGTCTGAACCCCCACAGTGAGCACGGGTACCCAAAATTAGAGTCGGGCTACGCGCCGTAGCGGTCATATCATGCATTGCATTGCATTTAGCTACATCTACTAGCTGTTATGCTATTTATTGGTATTTGTTGGTACAGGTACAGTGAAGATTGATTCTATGACAGGGTAGCTGATTATAGCTTTACATAGTGCTTTATTGCGGATTTCTTATCTGCGCTGTCTTACCCTTGTTTATTACCACTGAGTCTGGCAGTACTCATTTTACTCCCTGCACCTTGTGTGCGGATCCAGGTACCTCTCAGCAGACTTGATTCGGTAGCTACTTGGAGGCATTGTGCGGGATAGTCGAGGTAGCTGCAGAGTCCGCAGGACCCGATATTCCTTCTTACTGTCTTGATGTTGTATTGACGTTTCTTTCCGCACTTGGTATCTTGTAAACCTTTATACACTTATGTTTAGTAGAGGCTCACGACTCTTGACCCTCGGTCTATGGGAGTTGATGTATTATGGGACTTGGTTTCCCATTTTCGTTATTGGTATCGCTATTGCTTCGTGATTTAATATGCTTATATGGGCTAAAGAGAGCTTCTAGCTCCGTTATTGTTATCGATTGGTCAGGCTGGCTTAGCAATGTGCTGGGCGCCATCACGACCGGATTTGGGGTCGTGACAAGTTGGTATCAAAGCCTAGGTTTACTAGGCCTCGTGAGTCTTGAGCCGGTTAGTAGAGTCTTGTGGATCGGTACGGGGACGCCTGTACTTATCCTCGGGAGGCTGCGAACCTTTAGGAAAACTTCACTTTTCTTGAACTCTGTCGTGCAATCTTGTTGCTCTGAGAACTGAACTTCTATATTCTATTCTCTCGCAGATGGCGAGAACGCGAGCATCAGGACGAGGTGGACGACCTCCATTGCCACCTGTTAGAGGCTGTGGGCACGGTCGTGCTAGAGGTAGAGGTAGGGCGGCTGAGGCAGTGCCAGCTGACCCACCCGTTGTACCAGTTCAGGAGCAGCCCCCAGTGGTTGATGCTCCAGCAGCCCCAGTTCAGGGCCAGACTATATCTATTGCTATTCCTGGTCTTCAGGAGACTCTTGCTCAGATATTATCAGTGTGTTCCGGTTTGGCTCAGGTAGTTTCAGCTACCGCTGCTGTAGCTACATCTCAGTCAGGGGGTGGTCAGCAGACCCCTGCAGCTCGCACACCGGAGCCGGTTGTTCAGGGACTTCAGACGCCAGAGGCGGTCCCCGCTCAGGTGGTTGCACCGGTTATTCCTCCAGCTGCACCAGCTCCAGCTCCAGAGCATATGGTTCAGGTTATGCCCGAGGACGAGCAGCGTCGTCTTGAGAGATTTGGTAGACTTCAGCCACCCCATTTCAGTGGCGTTGAGGGCGAGGATGCCCAGGGTTTCTTGGATAAGTGTCAGAAGATGCTGCGTACGGCTGGTATTCTTGAGTCCGGCGGAGTTTCATTTACTACATTTCAGTTTACTGGTCCCGCATTTGATTGGTGGGAGGAGTTTGAGAGGCGTAGGCCTGCAAGAGCAGCACCTCTCACATGGCAGCAGTTCTCTACTCTCTTTCTAGAGAAATATGTACCTCGGTCTCGTCGCGAGGAGCTACGTCGCCGGTTCGAGTGGTTGATTCAGGGCGACATGTCTGTGACTCAGTATGAGCTTAGATTCACTCAGTTGGCTAGGCATGCCACATGGATGATCCCCACTGATAGGGAGAGGATCAGGAGGTTCATTGATGGCCTCAACTACTCTATCCGTATTCTTATGACCGGCGAGCGAGTTCTGTCATCATCGTTTGAGCAGGTTGTTGATATGGCACGCTCCATTGAGGCGGATCATCGCCGAGAGAGAGAGGAGCGGGAGGCCAAGAGGCCTCGCGGTTCTGGCAGTTTCGGTGGTGCTCCATCTAGAGGGCATTCCCAACAGAGCAGAGGTCGCTCATCTAGATCTTCTCATTCAGGCCGCCCAGAGCAGAGCGGAGGTTCTTATGGTCGTGGTCGACGGGGGTTTCAGCAGGGTCAGTCATCGCTTGGTGCCCTCCCAGCCCAGAGTGCAACACCTACTTCTCCGGCACCAGGTGCATGTTATGAGTGTGGTGAGTTTGGCCACATGAGGAGACGAGTGCCCTCGACTACGTAGGGCCAGGACTCAGGAGAGGGATCGGCCCTCCTCTTCGAGCACCATCTCGGTCTAGTAGAGGTGGAGGTCGGTCTTCTCGTGGTCGCCCGAGGGCGAGGAGAGATCCGGTGGAGGCCAGGCGCGATTCTATGCACTTCCTGACAGGCGTGATGCAGTTGCCTCCGATGCAGTAATTACAGGTATCATTTCTGTCTGTCACAGAGATGCCTCTGTTCTATTTGATCCGGGGTCCACATATTCTTACGTGTCCTCTTATTTTGCATATCACTTGGGTGCGACTCGTGGAAGTCTTGATTTACCTGTTCATGTATCCACCCCCGTGGGTGATGCGATCATTGTGGATCATGTCTATAGATCCTGTGTTATATCTATTGGGGGTCTGGAGACCTAGGCAGATTTGTTATTGTTGGGAATGGTGGACTTTGATGTTATATTGGGTATGGACTGGTTGTCTCCGTATCATGCTATATTGGACTGTCATGCTAAGACGATTACGTTGGCCATTCCTGGTATTTCTCAGATTGAGTGGCGGGGTTCGACCGATTTCGTCCCTAGCCGTGTTATTTCGTTCTTAAAAGCTTAGAAGATGGTCGAAAAAGGGTGTTTATCGTACTTAGCTTTTGTGAGAGATGTGGGAGCTGAATCCCCTAGCATTGATTCTGTACCTGTTGTGAGGGATTTCCCAGATGTATTCCCCTCAGACCTGCCGGGCATGCCGCCGGACAGGGATATTGATTTTGGCATTGACCTGGTGTCGGGCACTCAGCCCATATCCATTCCTCCTTATCGGATGGCACCAGCTGAGTTGAAAGAAGTGAAAGAGCAACTTCAGGATTCTGGATAAGGGTTCCATCCGCCCTAGTATGTCCTCGTGGGGTGCGCCAGTGTTATTTGTTAAAAAGAAAGATGGTTCCATGCGGATGTGTATTGATTATAGGCAATTGAACAAAGTAACAGTGAAGAACAAGTACCCTCTACCGCGCATAGATGATTTGTTTGATCAGTTACAGGGTGCGAGGGTGTTTTCTAAGATCGATCTTCGTTCAGGCTATCATCAGCTGAAGATCGGGGACTCGGATATTATGAAGACTGCATTCAGGACCCGATATGGTCATTATGAGTTTCTTGTGATGTCTTTTGGGCTGACCAACGCCCCAGCAACATTTATGCATCTGATGAACAGTGTGTTCGGGCCTTATTTGGATTCATTTGTGATTGTGTTCATTGATGACATTCTAGTCTACTCCCGTAGTCAGGAGGAGCATGCTCAGCATTTGAGTATTGTGTTGCAGAGATTGAGAGAGGAGAAGCTATATGCTAAATTCTCCAAGTGCGAGTTTTGGCTCGAGTCCGTAGCATTTATGGGACATGTGGTGTCTCGTGATGGTATTCAGGTTGATCAGAAAAAGATAGAGGCGGTGCAGAGTTGGCCTAGACCATCCTCAGCTACAGAGATCAGGAGTTTTCTTGGCTTGGCGGGGTATTATCGCCGGTTTGTTCGGGGATTTTCATCCATTGCTTCTTCATTGACTAAATTGACCCAGAAAGGTGCACCATTCGTGTGGTCGGATGAGTGCGAGGGGAGCTTTCAGAAGCTCAAGACAGCTTTGACCACAGCTCCAGTGTTAGTATTGCCATCAGCTTCAGGTTCATATACCGTTTATTGTGATGCCTCGAGAGTGGGGATAGGTTGTGTGTTGATGCGGGAAGGTAAGGTAATTGCTTATGCTTCTCGGCAGTTGAAGCCACATGAGAAGAACTATCCTGTTCATGACTTGGAGCTAGCCGCCATTGTTCATGCATTGAAGATTTGGAGGCACTATTTGTACGGCGTGTCTTGTGAGGTGTATACCGACCATCGTAGTCTCCAGCACTTGTTCAAACAGAAAGACCTTAATTTGAGACAACGAAGATGGCTAGAGTTGCTGAAGGATTATGACATTACTATATTATATCATCCGGGGAAGGCCAATGTGGTGGCCGATGCTTTGAGCCGGAAGGCGGTCAGTATGGGGAGCTTGGCATATATTCCAGCCGAGGAGAGGCCATTTGCTTATGATGTTCGGGTGCTAGCCAATCGGCTAGTGAGGTTAGATATTTCGGAACCCAGCCGGGTATTGGCTTGTGTTGTATCTCGGCCATCTCTATATGATCGTATTCGTGAGCACCAGTATGATGATCCACATTTGGCTGTCCTGAGGGACAAAGTTCAGCATGATGATGCTAGAGATGTCACCATTGATAGTGACGGCATATTGAGGATGCAGGGCCGGATATGTGTGCCCAATGTTGATGGCCTTCGTGAGTTGATTCCTGGAAGAGGCCCATAGCTCGCGGTATTCTATCCATCCAGGAGCCGCTAAGATGTATCAAGATTTGAAACAGCACTATTGGTGGAGAAAGATGAAAATGGACATTGTCGGACATGTAGCACGGTGCCTCAACTGTCAGCAGGTTAAGTACGAGCATCAGAGGCCCGATGGTGTATTTCAGCGCATTGTTATTCCTGAGTGGAAATGGTAGAGAGTCACTATGGACATTGTTACTGGACTCCCTCGGACGGCGAGGAAGTTTGATTCTGTATGGGTGATTGTGGATAGACTGACCAAGTCAGCTCACTTCATTCCGGTTAGTACTACCTACTCATCGGAGCGGTTGGCAGCGATCTTTATTCGAGAGATTGTTCGGTTGCATGGAGTCCCGGTGTCTATCATATCCGACAGGGGTACTCAGTTCACTTCTCAGTTTTGGAGAGCATTTCAGCGAGAGATGGGTACGCGGGTTGAGTTGAGTACAGCATTTCACCCCCAGACAGACGGACAGTCTGAGCGCACTATTCGGATCTTGGAGGATATGTTGCGAGCTTGTGTGATTGATTTTGGTGGTTCGTGGGATGAGTTCCTACCACTTGCCGAGTTTGCCTACAACAACAGTTATCAGTCGAGTATTCAGATGGCCCCGTATGAGGCATTGTATGGCAGGCGGTGTAGATCCCCCGTAGGATGGTTTGAGCCTGGTGAGGTTAGATTGATAGGGACCGAGTTAGTCCAGGATGCTCTAGATAGAGCAAAGTTGATCCAGGAGAGGCTTCGTACAGCACAGTCTCGTCAGAAGAGTTATGCGGACCATAGAGTTCGAGAGTTGTCTTTCATGGTTGGTGACAGAGTATTGTTGAAGGTTTCACCCATGAAGGGTGTCATGAGGTTCGGGAAGAAGGGGAAGTTGAGTCCCAGGTACATTGGTCCTTTTGAGATACTTAGGAGAGTTGGAGAGGTGGCATATGAGTTAGCCTTGCCGCCCAGGTTATCCAGCATTCATCCAGTATTCCACGTGTCTATGCTCCGGAAGTACATTGGAGATCCGTCTCATATATTAGACTTCAGTACCATTCAGCTTGATGGTGATTTATCCTATGATGTGGAGCCTATTTCTATTTTGGGTCGTCAGGTGAGAAAATTGAGGTCTAAGGAGATTGCATCAGTTAAGGTTCAGTGGAGAGGTCGACCCGTGGAGGAGGCCACTTGGGAGGTCGAGCGGGAGATGCGGAGCAGATATCCTCACTTGTTTGAGACTTCAGGTATGTTTCTTGACCCGCTCGAGGACGAGCGTTTGCTTAAGAGGGGGAGAATGTGACGACCTGGCCCTTCGTCACGGGAATTACCACCCCGTTATGTTGTAAATACATGTTTTATCATTTTATATCAGTGTTAGAGTCTACCGGGTGAGTTAGGAGTGATTGGGATTGGAAATGAGGCATATAGCCTTTGTGAAGGAAACTTGAATAAGGAAAGTCAACCCGGAGTTGACTATTTAGATAGAGGGCTCGGAATCGGATTCTAATGATTCGGTTAGTTCCGGGAGGTGATTTGTGACTTAGGGGAACAATCGGAATTGAATTTGGAGGCCCAATGTAGAAATAGGCTTGAATTGGCTAAGGTTGAATTTTGGCGAAATCCGAACGGTAGGTGAGATTTTGATCCGAGAGTCGGAATGGAATTCCGACAGAGTTGCAGTAGCTCCGTTAGCTGATTTTGGATGTGCCTGCAAAATTTCAGGTCATTCGGACGTCGTTTGGTCGGGTTTTTGATTGAATGTGTAGTTCGGAATGTTTTAAGGAATTTAGGCTTGAATTTGATGTGAATTATGGGTTTTGGTGTTATTAGACGTGTTTTGAGGATCGGAGCAAGTTCGAATAAGGTATTAAGATGCGTTGGTGTGTTTGGGTGAGGTCCCGGGGGCCTCGGGGTGTTTTCGGATGGTTAAACGGGAAAAATGTGGAAAATTGCAGGTTTGGGGGTTCTGGTTCTGTTGTTTTCGCTCCTGCGGAAATGGGGGCGCAGGAGCGAGTCCGCAGAAGCGGATACTGGAGCGCAGAAGCGCTGTTGATCGCGGAAGCGGAGCCGGGCCCGCAGGGGCGGCACCGCTGGAGCGGAAGGCGAGCCGCAGAAGCGGCCCAGGGCCATGAGGTGAAGGACCGCAGAAGCGGAAGGGCAGCCGCTTAGGTGAGTCCGCAGAGGCAGACGCCTAGTCGCAGAAGCGGGAAAACCCGCAGGAGCGAGAGAAATTCCGCAAAAGCGGACGCGCAGGGCCGGTCCATGGATCGCAGGAGCGGGATTGGCCAAATAGGCCTGGGTTCGCAGAAACGACCAAAAGGTCGCAGAAGCGGTTCCGCAGGGGCGGAATTTTATCCGCAGAAGCGAAAATCGCTGTGAGTTAAGTGTATCCGAAGTTAGAAAAATTTCAGAACATTTCACACATTTGGGTCTCGGCTTTAGAGGCGATTTGGGCGATTTTGAAGAGAAATGCAAGGGAAATCATCAGGTAATCAACTATGGACTTAAACTATGATTAGTATTGGTAATATTATGCAATTATATCATGAAAATGGAAGAATTTGGGGTAATTTATGGAGGATTTAGCCCTAGGCTTGAACTTTAGAAAATCAAGCTTTTGAATGGCCAAATGGAGTCCGAATTTGGAAAAATTGATATGCTTAGACTCGTATCGAGATGAGGGTTCCGAATATGTGACTTTTGTAATTTTTCGACAAGCGTACCGAAAGTCGGGTTTTGACAACTTTGGGAATTTTGATGTAAATTGGGTTATATGGATTGGGTGTCGTCCCATTTGCCTAATTTGTTGTGTTTCTACTGTATTTGATCAGATTCTATGCGTGCGGAGCTTGATTCTCGTGGCAAGGGCATTGCGGAGTAGTCGTCGCGCCGTATTGAGGTGAGTAATAGATGTGGGTGATGACCAGCGGGTTCGAAACCCCGGTATACCACTTTGTGACGCTGTATAGCGGCGAGACACGCACACTCTCGAGAGTGCGGGGTCGATCATGAACTGGAGACTATATATTAGTCCGACCTGTTGATATTGTATTATTGGCTATTCTCGAGCCGTTGAACCTCCTTCTCGGACGGTTGAGTATATTGTGGGCTGTGAGCCAGTTATTGGATCCCGCGAGTATCGTTATCATTGTCTTATCATATAGACATGCTAGTTAACTACTAGTCAGCAGCTATTTTGTTATTATGCTAATTCCAATCTCTGGAACTTGATATTACTGTTTTCCAACTGAAAAATGATAAAAGAGTTTTCAAAAACTACTTTTGAGCCTGCGAGGCTGTATCTGCATATTAGCCGACTAGTAGTGGATCGGGCTGCACGCCGCAGCGAGATATATGTTGGATCGGACTGCACGCCGCAGGAATATCTCTATGAGATGTGCTTGGGCTGTAGGAGCCCCTCCGGAGTCCGAACCCCCACAGTGAGCACGGGTACCCAAAATTGGAGTCGGGCTACGCGCCGTAGCGGTCATATCATGCATTGCATTGCATTTAGCTACATCTGCTACCTGTTATGCTATTTATTGGTATTTGTTGGTACAGGTACAGTGAAGATTGATTCTATGACAGGGTAGCTGATTATAGCTTTACATAGTGCTTTATTGCGGATTTCTTATCTGCGCTGTCTTACCCTTGTTTATTACCACTGAGTCTGGCAGTACTCATTTTACTCCCTGCACCTTGTGTGCAGATCCAGGTACCTCTCAGCAGACTTGATTCGGTAGCTACTCGGAGGCATTGTGCGGGATATTCGAGGTAGCTGCAGAGTCCGCAGGACCCGATATTCCTTCTTACTGTCTTGATGTTGCATTGACTTTTCTTTCCGCACTTGGTATCTTGTAAACCTTTATACACTCATGTTCAGTAGAGGCTCACGACTCTTGACCCTCGGTCTATGGGAGTTGATGTATTATGGGACTTGGTTTCCCGTTTTCGTTATTGGTATCGCTATTGCTTCGTGATTTAATATGCTTATATGGGCTAAAGAGAGCTTCTACCTCCGTTATTGTTATCGATTGGTCAGGCTGGCTTAGCAATGTGCTGGGCGCCGTCACGACCGGATTTGGGGTCGTGACAATGCGGAAGCAATAACAACAGGAATTGAACAACTAGAATTAAAGAGATGAAAATAAAGGATATGGGAAAGATTCAAGGAAAGAATTCCGAGAACTTTCAAGAACGCAAGTTCTATAGCCTTGACAAGATCAAAGTAACAACGTCTTGATTTATGAAAGAAATCAAATGCCTTTACTAGTATTAATCGCCTTCTAACAATACCACAAAGGAATCAAAGATATCACAAAAGAGAAGTAATCTTACTACCTTGAACTATGAACTAGTAAAGGTTGAAAGATAAATCTCAAAGCACAAGTAACAAAGGTTCAAAAGAACTCTCAAAGTATGATATACTCACTCAATAATAATGTGTCTTATGAAGGAGAAGAACACCCTATTTATAGGAGTACAAAGGCATAAAAATAACATTAAAAACTAGATGGGGTGGTTGTAGTGGAAAACACAATTATTACAATGAGGTAGGTGGTTGCTAAAGTCTAAGAAAAGTCTTTAGTAGGTGAGGGGCGGCCAAGACTCTTTGGGGCAGATTTGGCCTTAAAACAACTAGTTTTGGGCCATTTGTTTGGACTCCAATTGGGCTGCTCTTGTAACACCTCTTTCTGGAACTCTTTTAAGCTCATTTTGAGCCATTTGGTGACTCCATGGGCAGATTTGGGTAACCAAATCTTCCTCCTCTTGGACTTCAATTTGAGCAACCAAATAGTTGTAAAACTTCGACAACTCTTCTCCTTTGGGCATGAGCTCTTCCTCCATAGTTAGAAGCTTCTTTATTTGCCATTGAAGTCCAGCAACCTTAGTTTGCAATTCCTTAGCTTGAGATCTTGTAAATGGCCTTCTTGGAGCTTCCAAAACTCTATCCTTATCAGTGATGCTATCATTCCCCTCTTCTTGAAAAGAATTCGTCCCCGAATTCGATCCTACATCAAACAAAGATAAGTCAGCAACATTGAATGTAGCACTTACTTGAAACTCACCAGGAAGGTCCAACTTGTAAGCATTGTTTCCAATCCTTTCAAGGACTTGAAAAGGGCCATCTCCTCTAGGATGCAACTTTGACTTCCTTTTGGAAGGGAATCACTCCTTTCTAAAGTGAACCCAAACTAAATCTCCAGGTTTAAAAATAACTTGTTTTCGACTCTTATTCTTTCTCAAGGCGGTCTGCTCATTTTTCTTCTCAATTGCAAGCCTTGTTTGCTCATGAATTTTTTTCATCATCTCAGCCTTCGTCCTACCATCAAGACTAGCAATATCATTAGTAGGTAATGGTAATAAATCAAGTGGAGTAAAGGGATTAAAGCCATAAACAACTTCAAAAGGAGACATACCTGTAGAAGAATGGATTGTTCTATTGCAAGCAAATTCAATCATAGGTAAGTGATCTTCCAATAAAGTTAATTTACCTTTCAAAACAGCCCTCAACATGTTTCCTACGGTTCTATTAACTACTTCAGTTTGTCCATCAGTTTGTGGGTGACAAGAAGTGGAAAACAACAATTTAGTGCCTAACTTCCCCCAAAATACACGCCAGAAGTGACTCAAAAACTTTGCATCCCTATCACTAACAATAGTTCTAGGTATACCATGCAATTTCACAATCTCTTTTACAAAAAGATTAGCAACATGTGAGGCAACATTATTCTTTAAACAAGGAATAAAACGAGCCATCTTGGAGAACCTATCTACCACAACAAATATACTATCCTTACCATACCTTGTTCTAGGCAAACCTAACACAAAATCCATAGATATATCAATCCAAGGTGAAGTAGGAACAGGTAATGGCGTGTAAAGACCATGTGGTAACACTTTAGATTTAGCTTGTTTACATTCCAAACACTGTGTGCACATTCTTTCAACATCTTTTCTCATTCCAGGCCAAAAGAAATTTTCAGCAAGTATGTCTAATGTCTTTGGGACCCCAAAGTGTCCCATAAGCCCTCCACAATGTGCTTCCCTTACAAATACTTCACGTAAAGAGCAATTAGGGATACACAACTTATTTTCCTTAAAGAAAAACCCATCTTGTAGGTTAAACCTATCAAGAGGACCCAACTTACAATCTGCAAAAGTTTTGCCAAAATCAACATCATTAGCATAAAGTTCCTTGATTTGATCAAAACCCATCAATTTAGAAGTGAGGGTAGAAACTAAGACATACCTCCTTGAAAGTGCATCAGCAACAACATTCTCTTTCCCTTGTTTGTAAGAAATTACATAAGGAAAAGTCTCAATAAATTCAACCCACTTAGCATGCCTTCTACTAAGCTTACCTTGACTTTTCAAGTATTTCAAGGATTCATGGTCAGTTTTAATGACAAACTCCCTTGGCCACAAGTAATGTTGCCATGTGGCTAAAGCCCTTACCAAAGCATAAAGCTCTTTGTCATAAGTTGAATAGTTCAATGTGGCTCCATTCAACTTCTCACTAAAGTAGGCAATAGGTTTAGAATCTTGCATCAAAACAACACCTATTCCCTTGCCAGAAGCATCACATTCAATTTCAAAAGATTTAGAAAAATCAGGCAATTGTAATAACGGATCAGAACATAACTTTTCTTTCAACAAGTTAAAAGCATCATCTTGTTCTTTTCCCCATTTAAAAATCCTATCCTTTTTGATAACTTCAGTTAAAGGAGAAGCAATGGTACTAAAGTCTCTCACAAACCTCCTATAAAAACTAGCAAGTCCATGAAAACTCCTAACTTCAGTTACACTCTTAGGTTTAGGCCATTCTTTAATTGCTTTGATTTTCTCTTCATCAACCTCAACACCCTTAGAGCTAACCATAAAACCCAAGAAAATCACACGATCCACATAAAAAGTACACTTTTTAAGATTAGCAAATAACAAGTGCTTTCTAAGAACTTCAAAAACTTGTCTTAGGTGTTCTACATGCTCTTCTAAAGTATTAGAAAAGACCAAGATATCATCGAAGTACACCACAACAAATTTTCCATGAAAATCCTTAAAAACATGATTCATTAATCTCATGAAAGTGCTAGGTGCATTAGTCAAGCCGAAAGGCATAACTAACCACTCATAAAGCCCATATTTTTTCTTAAAAGCAGTTTTCCATTCATCTCCTGGATTCATTCGAATCTGATGGTAACCACTTTTTAGATCAATTTTAGAAAAGATTTTCGATCCATGTAATTGATCCAACATGTCATCAAGACGAGGAATAGGGTGGCGATACTTTACCGCAATCTTGTTGATTGCTCTACAATCCACGCACATCCTCCAAGTTCCATCCTTTTTGGGTACCAATAGGACCGGAACAGAGCAAGGGCTCATGCTCTCTCTCACAAAGCGTTTCTCAAGCAACTCCTCAACTTGCCTTTGAAGTTCCTTTGTCTCTTCTGGATTACTCCTATAGGCTGGCCTATTTGGGATTTGTGATCCAGGTACAAAATCAATTTGATGCTCAATGCCACGTAAAGGTGGCAATCCACTAGGAATATCTTCTGGAAAGACATCTTCAAAATCCTGCAAAAGAGAAGAAATACTACTTGGCAAAGAAGAAGTTAGCAACTCAGAGTTAATCAAAGCCTCTTTGTAAGTAAGTAGTATTATGGGCAGCCCTCTTTTCTTGCATTTAAACACTCTTTGGCTTTTATATAGAAACTCTCTCTTTTTCTTTCCTTAGCCTCTTTCCTCTCACCAAGACTGTCTATTTTTTTATTCGAACCCTCTTTTATCTCTTCTCTCAAATTGCTGCCCTCTCTCTCTTTCTTTTCTTTGTCCTCAAGCTCACTTTTTATCCCGCCCCTTGACTTTCCCATTGTTTCCTTTAATCTCTTCTGATCTTCAAACACTTGAGAAGGAGATAAAGGTGCAAGAGTAAATTTCCTACCATTTAGTTCAAGCGAATATCTATTCTTTCTCCCATCATGAAAAATATTCCTGTCATACTGCCAAGGACGACCCAGTAATATATGACAAGCTTGCATAGGCACTATGTCACAAAGAATATCATCCTCATATCTACCAACGTTAAATGAAATCATACACTATTTATTTACCTTTAGTTCACCACTATCATTTAACCATTGGAGTCTATAGGGAGTAGGGTGTTTCATGCATGCAAGTCCCAGTTTTTCCACAAAGTATGAATTAACCACATTAGCACAACTACCACTATCAATGATCATAGAGCAAGTTTTTCCTTTTATCCCACACCTAGTATGAAATATATTCTCTCTTTGTGCTTCACTATTGCTTCCTAAATTGATAGTCATAATCCTCCTAACTACCCCAACCATTCCATCATTAGGTAGCTCTAAATCACCTTCATCACTCATATCTCCCTCTTCATCTCCCTCACTCTTTTCACTCTCATATCCTCCATCTTCTTTTAGAATGATGTTCCTTCTACTTGGACATTCATGCATCATATGTCCCCTTCCTTTACATTTATGACACTGAATAGAACTAGAAGGTGTAAAAGGTTTAGGGTTGAAGGTTTTACCTCCCTCTTTGTTCTCCAGTTTACCTTTTCCCTTGTCTTCTTGAGGCCGAGAAAAATTCTTCATCTCATGATTTGGCCATGGTTTCTTAGGCATGGTGCTTGTTCGACATCTCCATTAGCCAGTTTGCTTTCTTTTATTTTGATTTTCTACCTTTATACACAAATTAACTAACTCATCTATTGTTACATATTGTTGTAATTCAACTACATCAGCTATTTTCTTATTTAAACCATTTAAAAACCTAGCCATTGTAGCCTCTTCTTCCTCCATACAATTAGCTTGGATCATAGCTATATCCATAGCCTTAAAGTAATCATCTACTGACATGGACCCTTGCTTCAATGTTTGAAGACGTAGTTGTAGCTCTCTTTGAAAGTGTGATGGTACGAATCTCTTCCTCATCACCCTTTTAGCCTCAGTCCAAGTAGCAATTGGTGCTTGTCCTTCTTGCAGTCGATCCCTATTAAGCTTTTTCCACCAAATAGAAGCATAATCAGAAAACTCAACAACAGCAAGTTTAACCTTCTTACCTTCGGAGTAGTTGTGACAGTCAAAGATTGCTTCAACCTTTCTCTCCCAATCAAGATACAAGTCTGGATCCCTTGTTCCCTTGAAAGATGGCATCCGCATCTTTATATTACTTATATTATCATCCTCTATCCTACCTCTTTGTCCCCTCCTATCTCCTCTCACCCTATCAAAATCAATATCATTAAAATCATCAATAAAGTTTGCTTGATTTACAATAGGAGCATGGGGTACATTTCTTCTAGCAGGTGGCCTAACATTATTATCTCTCTTAAGTTCAGCTATTGTATCATTTTGATCCGCAATGGTATCCCTCATTTCTTGGAGTTGGAGATTTAGCCTTTCAAACTGTTGATGCATGGCTTGCAAGGTAAAATCATTCCTTGCTTTGATTTCAGCTTCTTGTAGAACCATTCGTTCATTATCACTACCTGTATGTGACATCTTTAAAAATTGTATCACACAAATTAGCTTCTTTTTTTTTTCTTCTCGAAATAACCTTTGAACAAGTACTTTATAGATTTATAGTTAAACCTAACTTGTATGTAGTTCTTAGTAGTAAAACTCAGATTTTTCTTTTGTTTTTTTGGGAACAATTAAAAGAAGAAAGAACCAAATCCTAGAACTTTTAGGCTCGGTTGAAATAAGACACGAACAAAAAGGAAAGAATATAAATGTGTAGAATACAGAGAGTAACAAAATCAAGGATCCCCTCTTCTTGTTTCCTTTGTTAATTTTTGGAAACACTTAGATACAAAAGATATATCCTGGAGAGTAAGCAATTGTATTTTTTCTTGTTTTAAATTGGATTTCGTTTTTTTTGTTTTTTTTTGTTTTCAAAATATCCCAAGAATTATCAAGAACGAAATCTTGATAGAATCGCTCTGAATACCACTTGATAACAACTAGGTCGGGAATCCAAACTAGAGTAAGAATTTGAGAAGTAAATGCGGAAGCAATAACAACAGGAATTGAACAACTAGAATTAAAGAGATGAAAATAAAGGATATGGGAAAGATTCAAGGAAAGAATTCCGAGAACTTTCAAGAACGCAAGTTCTATAGCCTTGACAAGATCAAAGTAACAATGTCTCGATTTATGAAAGAAATCAAACGCCTTTACTTAAAAGCAAATCAAAACAATAGATTCGGATCTTCACCACTTTACGAGTAACTTGAGACAACAATTAATACTAGTATTAATCGCCTTCTAACAATACCACAAAGGAATCAAAGATATCACAAAAGAGAAGTAATCTTACTACCTTGAACTATGAACTAGTAAAGGTTGAAAGATAAATCTCAAAGCACAAGTAACAAAGGTTCAAAAGAACTCTCAAAGTATGATATACTCACTCAGTAATAATGTGTCTTGTGAAGGAGAAGAACACCCTATTTATAGGAGTACAAAGGCATAAAAATAACATTAAAAACTAGATGTGGTGGTTGTAGTGGAAAACACAATGAGGTAGGCGGTTGCTAAAGTCTAAGAAAAGTCTTTGGTAGGTGAGGGGCGGCCAAGACTCTTTGGGGCAAATTTGGGCCTTAAAACAACTAGTTTTGGGCCATTTGTTTGGACTCCAATTGGGCTGCTCTTGTAACACCTCTTTCTGGAACTCTTTTAAGCTCATTTTGAGCCCATTTGGTGACTCCATGGGCAGATTTGGGTAACCGAATCTTCCTCCTCTTGGACTTCAATTTGAGCAACCAAATAGTTGTAAAACTTCGACAACTCTTCTCCTTTGGGCATGAGCTCTTCCTCCATAGTTAGAAGCTTCTTTATTTGCCATTGAAGTCCAAGCAACCTTAGTTTGCAATTCCTTAGCTTGAGATCTTGTAAATGGCCTTCTTGGAGCTTCCAAAACTCTATCCTTATCGGTGATGCTATCATTCCCCTCTTCTTGAAAAGAATTCGTCCCCGAATTCGATCCTACGTCAAACAAAGATAAATCAACAACATTGAATGTAGCACTTACTTGAAACTCACCAGGAAGGTCCAACTTGTAAGCATTATTTCCAATCCTTTCAAGGACTTGAAAAGGGCCATCTCCTCTAGGATGCAACTTTGACTTCCTTTTGGAAGGGAATCACTCCTTTCTAAAGTGAACCCAAACTAAATCTCCAGGTTTAAAAATAACTTGTTTTTGACCCTTATTCTTTCTCAAGGCGGTCTGCTCATTTTTCTTCTCAATTGCAAGCCTTGTTTGCTCATGAATTTTTTTCATCATTTCAGCCTTCGTCCTACCATCAAGACTAGCAATATCATTAGTAGGTAATGGTAATAAATCAAGTGGAGTAAAGGGATTAAAGCCATAAACAACTTCAAAAGGAGACATACCTGTAGAAGATTGGATTGTTCTATTGTAAGCAAATTCAATCATAGGTAAGTGATCTTCCAATAAAGTTAATTTACCTTTCAAAACAGCCCTCAACATGTTTCCTAAGGTTCTATTAACTACTTCAGTTTGTCCATCAGTTTGTGGGTGACAAGAAGTGGAAAATAACAATTTAGTGCCTAACTTCCCCCAAAATACACGCCAGAAGTGACTCAAAAACTTTGCATCCCTATCACTAACAATAGTTCTAGGTATACCATGCAATTTCACAATCTCTTTTACAAAAAGATTAGCAACATGTGAGGCATTATTATTCTTTAAACAAGGAATAAAATGAGCCATCTTGGAGAACCTATCTACCATAACAAATATACTATCCATACCATACCTTGTTCTAGGCAAACCTAACACAAAATCCATAGATATATCAATCCAAGGTGAAGTAGGAACAGGTAATGGCGTGTAAAGACCATGTGGTAACACTTTAGATTTAGCTTGTTTACATTCCAAACACTGTGTGCACATTCTTTCAACATCTTTTCTCATTCCAGGCCAAAAGAAATTTTCAGCAAGTATGTCTAATGTCTTTGGGACCCCAAAGTGTCCCATAAGCCCTCCACATTGTGCTTCCCTTACAAATACTTCACGTAAAGAGCAATTAGGGATACACAACTTATTTTCCTTAAAGAGAAACCCATCTTGTAGGTTAAACCTATCAAGAGGACCCAACTTACAATCTGCAAAAGTTTTGCCAAAATCAACATCATTAGCATAAAGTTCCTTGATTTGATCAAAACCCATCAATTTAGAAGTGAGGGTAGAAACTAAGACATACCTCCTTGAAAGTGCATCGGCAACAACATTCTCTTTCCATTGTTTGTAAGAAATTACATAAGGAAAAGTTTTAATAAATTCAACCCATTTAGCATGCCTTTTACTAAGCTTACCTTGACTTTTCAAGTATTTCAAGGATTCATGGTCAGTTTTAATGACAAACTCCCTTGGCCACAAGTAATGTTGCCATGTGGCTAAAGCCCTTACCAAAGCATAAAGCTCTTTGTCATAAATTGAATAGTTCAATGTGGCTCCATTCAACTTCTCACTAAAGTAGGCAATAGGTTTAGAATCTTGCATCAAAACAACACCTATTCCCTTGCCAGAAGCATCACATTCAATTTCAAAAGATTTAGAAAAATCAGGCAATTGTAATAACGGAGCATAACATAACTTTTCTTTCAACAAGTTAAAAGCATCATCTTGTTCTTTTCCCCATTTAAAAATCCTATCCTTTTTGATAACTTCAGTTAAAGGAGAAGCAATGGTACTAAAGTCTCTCACAAACCTCCTATAAAAACTAGCAAGTCCATGAAAACTCCTAACTTCAGTTACACTCTTAGATTTAGGCCATTCTTTAATTGCTTTGATTTTCTCTTCATCAACCTCAACACCCTTAGAGCTAACCATAAAACCCAAGAAAATCACACGATCCACATAAAAAGTACACTTTTTAAGATTAGCAAATAACAAGTGCTTTCTAAGAACTTCAAAAACTTGTCTTAGGTGTTCTACATGCTCTTCTAAAGTATTAGAAAAGACCAAGATATCATCGAAGTACACCACAACAAATTTTCCATGAAAATCCTTACACATGATTCATTAATCTCATGAAAGTGCTAGGTGCATTAGTCAAGCCGAAAGGCATAACTAACCACTCATAAAGCCCATATTTGGTCTTAAAAGCAGTTTTCCATTCATCTCCTGGATTCATTCGAATCTGATGGTAACCACTTTTTAGATCAATTTTAGAAAAGATTTTCGATCCATGTAATTGATCCAACATGTCATCAAGACGAGGAATAGGGTGGCGATACTTTACCGCAATCTTGTTGATTGCTCTACAATCCACGCACATCCTCCAAGTTCCATCCTTTTTGGGTACCAATAGGACCGGAACAGAGCAAGGGCTCATGCTCTCTCTCACAAAGCCTTTCTCAAGCAACTCCTCAACTTGCCTTTGAAGTTCCTTTGTCTCTTCTGGATTACTCCTATAGGCTGGCCTATTTGGGATTTGTGATCCAGGTACAAAATCAATTTGATGCTCAATGCCACGTAAAGGTGGCAATCCACTAGGAATATCTTCTGGAAAGACATCTTCAAAATCCTGCAAAAGAGAAGAAATACTACTTGGCAAAGAAGAAGTTAGCAACTCAGAGTTAATCAAAGCCTCTTTGTAAGTAAGTAGTATTATGGGCAGCCCTCTTTTCTTGCATTTAAACACTCTTTGGCTTTTATATAGAAACTCTCTCTTTTTCTTTCCTTAGCCTCTTTCCTCTCACCAAGACTGTCTATTTTTTTATTCGAACCCTCTTTTATCTCTTCTCTCAAATTGCTGCCCTCTCTCTCTTTCTTTTCTTTGTCCTCAAGCTCACTTTTTATCCCGCCCCTTGACTTTCCCATTGTTTCCTTTAATCTCTTCTGATCTTCAAACACTTGAGAAGGAGATAAAGGTGCAAGAGTAAATTTCCTACCATTTAGTTCAAGCGAATATCTATTCTTTCTCCCATCATGAAAAATATTCCTGTCATACTGCCAAGGACGACCCAGTAATATATGACAAGCTTGCATAGGCACTATGTCACAAAGAATATCATCCTCATATCTACCAACGTTAAATGAAATCATACACTATTTATTTACCTTTAGTTCACCACTATCATTTAACCATTGGAGTCTATAGGGAGTAGGGTGTTTCATGCATGCAAGTCCCAGTTTTTCCACAAAGTATGAACTAACCACATTAGCACAACTACCACTATCAATGATCATAGAGCAAGTTTTTCCTTTTATCCCACACCTAGTATGAAATATATTCTCTCTTTGTGCTTCACTATTGCTTCCTAAATTGATAGTCATAATCCTCCTAACTACCCCAACCATTCCATCATTAGGTAGCTCTAAATCACATTCATCACTCATATCTCCCTCTTCATCTCCCTCACTCTTTTCACTCTCATATCCTCCATCTTCTTTTAGAATGATGTTCCTTCTACTTGGACATTCATGCATCATATGTCCCCTTCCTTTATATTTATGACACTGAATAGAACTAGAAGGTGTAAAAGGTTTTTTTTTTTTTTTTTTTTTTTTTTTTTTTTTTTGGGAAATTGATTTTCATATAATATAAAACAAGGATACAAAGTGGAGGGGGGCATAAACCTGACCTCCATGATAGTGAACATGTAAAACCTTTCATCATTTTGAAAGGAAAAACCTGTGATCTATGGTAGTTTACATAATGCATGGTGTCTCTACTAACAAAGTGTAAGAGACCTACTGAGATACAAAAGGAGATACATTTAGGCTACCTATACATAAGGTAAAAGACCTAAGTATACTAATCAGTTGGATTGGAAACGTGGTTCCAAACAATCTTGAAAGTCCAATGATTCTGACAGTAGATTTGCTGGTAGTATCATCCATTCAGTGGTGAGGTGCTTGTTAAGGTTGCACCTTAGGTGGGTGACTTGATTCATGTTATGGCTTCTCATCAGAATGAGTACGGATGCTAATACCACTGACTGAGGAGACACCACATTAACAAGCCCACTCAGGTTACCTGTACATATCAAACATCTATGGTGACTGTCAAAAGTTCTATTGTGACAAGAACTCTTGACAGGAGAGGGAGAGCAATGTGAAGTTGTTGCTTCTTGACTGTGATGTTGATGAAGTGCTTTGATTGGAGCATGTGACAGGTCTGGTCCCCTGGGTATGATCTCCTCTAGACTGCAGCATTGACAGGGGCATGTGTTGTCAATGGAACAAGGGGAGTTCCTACTTGTTGGTAGTTGCCTGTGATTGAGTGATGAGATACTTGGGTTATGTGATTTGTTTTCAGTAGAATGAGTATCTGGGATACTAATACCACTAGCTGAAAACAAGCCAGATAAACCAGTGCTCTCAAGGTACCTGTAAAAGGAAGCAAACTGTTAGAAAAGGGGAGCTCAGTCTCCAGGTTCTTGTGTGCACTGGAAATGAGTCTGGGGAGAGGGGAGCAATAAGGTATCCCTGATGTACGCACTAATTGCAGGTTCTTGTGGGGTCTCCAATTAGGTGAGTATATGCTCAGTGTGTAGGAAGCAGTTGCAGTGAAAAGCTGCTGAAGACAAGAAGTGAGAAGGGAGGTAATTGTCTTTGCATTGTAGCTGGTGTTGTTGTCTGCTACATGCGACAGTATCTCCTGTTGCCTTGGTGTAATGACAATATCTAAGTGGTTCGTCATTGGTGCCATGAACTGTGAGTTGTTTGTGTACTATGAGGATCATAAGATTGCTTTGTTGCTTGTAGTGTAGCCATTGACAGTTGTCCAAGAGAATGAGCCACATGGTGACTAATACCACTCTTGGAGTCCATGTCAATAGGCCTTCTTCTCTGAATGTGATGGTACCTTTGATCATGTTTTGGGAAAATAAAATTCCAAATAACCATTTCAATTGGTCATACCAGATACCTGCAAAACAAGGAGCTGCATTAGTGAAAACATGTGCACTTCTGCTCGTTCGTCTGGGATTGTGGTTAAGTGTGTATTGTGGTATGGGGGTATTGGTTTGGTGTGTTTGAGGGGTGAATTGTTTTTCCAGATGTGAGAAGTTTGGGTGGCCTGTGTGTTGTTGTGGGGTGACATAGTTCAGTGAGTGATCAAAGCACATTGGTGGGGTTTTAAAGGGGTGTTTAAGGCTCAACCATAACCATTGGACCATGAGGAGGTATGAGGTTGGGAGATTATGATTCTGTTGGTCTTTTTGGATCTAAGTGAAGGTATACTCCTCTTATCCAATAGGACTTGTCCCCTGATGTGATGAGGCAACTCAGAAATGGTGTGAAAATGGATGATACTAGGTAGAGTATGGCTGAATTTGGACAAAGAATCTGCTGGAGTGTTAGCCTCTCTATATGTGTGGGTGTATACTATGTCTCCACATTGGTTACACCTTTGTTTGAGCTGTTGGATAGAGTTGGCTATGGTCCATGGTGGAATGATATCACTAGTTAGCCATTGAATAAGCAAGGCAGAATCAGATTCCAGGTGCACCTTAGTGTAGCCATTTTCAATGCACCAAGTAATACCAATAAGGGCAGCTTCAGTCTCAGCAAGGTTGTTAGTTCCTTCCCCCAGTGGGGTTGAAGGTTTTACCTTCCTCTTTGTTCTCCAGTTTACCTTTTCCCTTGTCTTCTTGAGGCCGAGAAAAATTCTTCATCTCATGATTTGGCCATGGTTTCTTAGGCATGGTGCTTGTTCGACATCTCCATGAGCCAGTTTGCTTTCTTTTATTTTGATTTTCTACCTTTATACACAAATCAAATAACTCATCTATTGTTACATAATGTTGTAATTCAATTACATCAGCTATTTCCTTATTTAAACCATTTAAAAACCTAGCCATTGTAGCCTCTTCTTCCTCCATACAATTAGCTTGGATCATAGGTATATCCATAGCCTTAAAGTAATCATCTACTGACATGGACCCTTGCTTCAATGTTTGAAGACGTAGTTGTAGCTCTCTTTGAAAGTGTGATGGTGCGAATCTCTTCCTCATCACCCTTTTAGCCTCAGTCCAAGTAGCAATTGGTGCTTGTCCTTCTTGCAGTCGATCCCTATTAAGCTTTTTCCACCAAATAGAAGCATAATCAGAAAACTCAACAACAGCAAGTTTAACCTTCTTACCTTCAGAGTAGTTGTGACAGTCAAAGATTGCTTCAACCTTTCTCTCCCAATCAAGATACAAGTCTGGATCCCTTGTTCCCTTGAAAGATGGCATCCGCATCTTTATATTACTTATATTATCATCCTCTATCCTACCTCTTTGTCCCCTCCTATCTCCTCTCACCCTATCAAAATCAATATCATTAAAATCATCAATAAAGTTTGCTTGATTTACAATAGGAGCATGGGGTACATTTCTTCTAGCAGGTGGCCTAACATTATTATCTCTCTTAAGTTCAGCTATTGTATCATTTTGATCCGCAATGGTATCCCTCATTTCTTGGAGTTGGAGATTTAGCCTTTCAAACTGTTGATGCATGGCTTGCAAGGTAAAATCATTCCTTGCTTTGATTTCAGCTTCTAGAAGAACCATTCGTTCATTATCACTACCTGTATGTGACATCTTTAAAAATTGTATCACACAAATTAGCTTCTTTTTTTTTTCTTCTCGAAATAACCTTTGAACAAGTACTTTATAGATTTATAGTTAAACCTAACTTGTATGTAGTTCTTAGTAGTAAAACTCAGATTTTTCTTTTGTTTTTTTGGGAACAATTAAAAGAAGAAAGAACCAAATCCTAGAACTTTTAGGCTCGGTTGAAATAAGACACGAACAAAAAGGAAAGAATATAAATGTGTAGAATACAGAGAGTAACAAAATCAAGGATCCCCTCTTCTTGTTTCCTTTGTTAATTTTTTGAAACACTTAGATACAAAAGATATATCCTGGAGAGCAAGCAATTGTATTTCTTCTTATTTTAAATTGGATTTGGTTTTTTTTGTTTTTTTTTTGTTTTTTTTTGTTTTCAAAATATCCCAAGAATTATCAAGAACGAAATCTTGATAGAATCGCTCTGAATACCACTTGATAACAACTAGGTCGGGAATCCAAACTAGAGTAAGAATTTGAGAAGTAAATGCGGAAGCAATAACAACAGGAATTGAACAACTAGAATTAAAGAGATGAAAATAAAGGATATGGGAAAGATTCAAGGAAAGAATTCCGAGAACTTTCAAGAACGCAAGTTCTATAGCCTTGACAAGATCAAAGTAACAACGTCTTGATTTATGAAAGAAATCAAACGCCTTTACTTAAAAGCAAATCAAAACAATAGATTCGGATCTTGACCACTTTACGAGTAACTTGAGACAACAATTAATACTAGTATTAATCGCCTTCTAACAATACCACAAAGGAATCAAAGATATCACAAAAGAGAAGTAGTCTTACTACCTTGAACTATGAACTAGTAAAGATTGAAAGATAAATCTCAAAGCACAAGTAACAAAGGTTCAAAAGAACTCTCAAAGTATGATATACTCACTCAGTAATAATGTGTCTTATGAAGGAGAAGAACACCCTATTTATAGGAGTACGAAGGCATAAAAATAACATTAAAAACTAGATGTGGTGGTTGTAGTGGAAAACACAATGAGGTAGGCGGTTGCTAAAGTCTAAGAAAAGTCTTTGGTAGGTGAGGGGCGGCCAAGACTCTTTGGGGCAGATTTGGGCCTTAAAACAACTAGTTTTGGGCCATCTGTTTGGACTCCAATTGGGTTGCTCTTGTAACACCTCTTTCTGGAACTCTTTTAAGCTCATTTTGAGCCCATTTGGTGACTCCATGGGCAGATTTGGGTAACCAAATCTTCCTCCTCTTGGACTTCAATTTGAGCAACCAAATAGTTGTAAAACTTCGACAACTCTTCTCCTTTGGGCATGAGCTCTTCCTCCATAGTTAGAAGCTTCTTTATTTGCCATTGAAGTCCAGCAACCTTAGTTTGCAATTCCTTAGCTTGAGATCTTGTAAATGGCCTTCTTGGAGCTTCCAAAACTCTATCCTTATCGGTGATGCTATCACAAAACACACGGTGATGAACTGCCCGGGACTTTAAATCATACTAAATCGACGACATTCGATTAGTCGATTACAAAATGTATAATCGAAAAACAACTAATCGTCGAAGCCATTAATATATATCAATTTTCGGCCAAAAAGGGTCCTAAGGCAAAAAAATTAGTCGATGATTTTAATTGAAACGGATAGGTATTCTACAACTATCCTATTCCAACAAACATTAAGAAAGCGGACAAATCGACCAAATAAAAATGTCCCAAAGAGATGAAAAGAAAAACATAAAAATAATTGAAGGAATCGAAAATTAATAATTATGAAACAACCACTAAACCGGTAAATAAAAAAAATAGAAACAAAAAAAAAAATATATATATATATATATATATATATATATATATACCTCGGATTTACAGAAATTCGGCCGCCGATTGGTTTTGGAGTCGAATGAAATTTAATCGAAGTATTTTCAAACGAAAATATCCCGATTAAAGTCTATTAGACCCCAATTTCGGTTTAATTCAAGAAAAACCCATAATTTTGAATTCTAGGGTTCTTGAACTCGGTTTTGGGGTTTTTGGATTTTGGTCGGATTTGAACCAAACCAACGATGGATTGGTGTTTAGGGTGGCTAGGGGAGGCTATGGTGCGAATTTGGGTTTTATTGGGGTAGTTTGAGTTTTGGGTCGAATCTTTGATTTAAGATTTGAAAAGCTTGGATATGATTCGAGTTAGATGGTTAGGGGAGTTGGAACGAGGAGGTTGAGGGGAGTGTTTTGGTGTTGTTTTTAACCGGAAAGAAGGCCGACCGCCACCGTGGTGGCGGAACCCTAGCGGCGGCCATGGTGGAAGAAGGAGGAGGGGCGGCGGTTCATAGAGAGGGAGAAGAAGAAGAAAAATGTTTTAGTGTTTTGGGGAATGAGATGGTTTTGGGTATTTTTTTTTTGGGGGGGGGTTTTTTTTTTTTTTTAGCAAAATATACCACTAGGCATTGTACCTAGTGGCTAATATATAAATAAACGAATAAAAATCCCAATCCGGGTCCAAAAGGATACAATTTGTCCTGCTACTACCAGTAGACTATGAAATAAATCTATGTAAACATAGAATCTAATCAGAAAAAACTAATATCATCTATAACATGAAGTCTAAATGAATATTTCCATGTCCTGCAGCTATGATTGACTTCTCCTGCCCATTTCAAGTACCATGTAGCACCACTCAAGCTCTCACCAGGTGCCAAGGTATGCGGAGTATAGGCAATGATCAAGTCGATCCAAGAGTACCACAATATAGGAATTCACTGCAATGAATTGTCTCAATCACCTTTAGTATATGTTGTGTAAGGCCCCGTGAAATTTTTGTGCATAAAACCTAGTAGATGTGGTGTCATGGTCCGAATGATGTGTTAGGAATGCGTAGAATTCTTCGCGGCGAGCTTGCTCGCCGCGGTTCGAACCCTTGGTAGTGATTTAAGTTTCAAAAATGTAGAGAAATAATTTTTCCAGAAAAATGTCAATCTGCGGTGCACTTTTGCGACCGCAGAATCAACATGCGGTCCGCATAGTGACCGCAAATCGTTCCAGAGAGTTGCCCAAAATTGTGTCCAATGTGCGGTCGATATGCGATCGCATGTCAATCTGCGGTGCACTTTTGCGACCGCAGAATCGACATGCGGTCCGCATAGTGACCGCAAATCGTTCCAGAGCCTGCGTAATTTTTGAGCCATTCTGCGGCCACTATGCGGACCGCATGTTGATTCTGCGGTCGCATAGTGCACCGCATAATTGACCCCGGCCCCGATTTTTGTAACATTTTGACCCGATCTCTTCTTTAATATAACACCTTTCTTCTTCATTTTATCATATCATCTCACCAAAATTAGAGAGAGAAGAGAGGGTTTTTAGAGAGAGAAGTTCTTCATCTTCAAAGATTGTTCCAACTACTTAATTCCAAGGGATTCTAGGGCAAGGATTCAACTTCCCCAATATTTTCAAGGTAAAAACCCTAACTATTTTCTTTGATTTTCAGTTTTAATTGGGTAAAGAGAGGTTTTCATACAATAGCTTTTAAAAATAGAATTTTTACACTCATGCATGATTTTTGAACTTGATTTCTAGTAAAAAGAAGTGAGTAGAAGTAAGAGTCTTCAAAAACAAGGTTGGCAAGAGTAAGATAGCTTGGGTAAGCATAAAGTAGGAAGTTAACGGAAGAAAAATCATCACCAGGTATGTATGGCTAATTTTGATTCTTGTGAAATCGCCCTTATGTGTAAAATTGTTTGGGCATGTGTTGATTTGAGAAATTGTACGTGATTATTTGATGTTGTTGTTGGATATTCAAAGTTGTTGTTGAACTATGAGTGTTGTGGTATGAAATATGAACCGAAAGGTAAATGAGAGTTGAATTGGGTAAAGAATTTGTGAATAATGATTATGATGGCCTATATGGCACCTTGTGGAAAACAAACGAAACACTTGAGAATTGGTTTATTGTGGAAAGAGATGAAACACTTGAATTGTGGAAATATTGTAACTTGGTTGTGATATTGGCTTGAGAAGTAATTGAGAACATGAAACAATATGCAAGTTGCTTATTTGAACTTGTTGAAATTGTGTGTAGTACCTTATCTGCTGTTTGAAATTGTTGTGTTTTCAACCGTAAGGCGGGGTCGTGTTGCGCGCCGCAACGTGGTGAAATAAGGTTTGGGTTGGGGTGATAAGGGTGGCCGAGGTAATAAGGGTGGTCGGGGGCAATAAGGATGGAAAGCGATCGAAATCGCTATTGAAAATTGATACATAAATCAATAATGTGAAATTGTGAAAGGAGACAGCAGGAGAGTTTGCAACCTGTGGGGCACTGATTGCCCCTTTGTTTGACTACTTGTGTTTTACGTGATTGATTGGTTATTGTTAAATTGGTTGATCGTGGAAAGTGCTTTGTGTGAGAATTATTTGAAATGAGGAAAATGTGGAAACATGGTTGGTTGGCTTAATTAATTGTTGATGTAATTTAATGGCTTGAGTTTACTTGGGACAAAGTTTGTCCATACATACCAGTACAATTTAAGTGTACTGACGTCCCTTTTGCCGGGGCGCTACATTCGTGTCATGATTGTAGGTGGATCAGTAGCAGGCACTTCAGCTCATCGGCAGTAGTATCCTTCTCCTTCCACTGCCCGTTTTGGTGAGCCCCTTTCTTCCTCGGGGCCTTGTGTGGTTCATGCCACTCGGTTTAGATTTCATTTTGGTATTGTAAGGTATAGCCGGAGCCTTGTTACCGGCAAGTATTGTATTTCCCTTTTGTATCCTAGAGGCTCTGTAGACATGTAAACTGTGGGACTCCAGTCTTATATATATAAGGTGTTATGTCGGGCGTTGTAAAAGTTGAAATCTTGTTAATGAATCACTCGTATCATTTTATTTGTTTAATGTGAAATCAATTATGATTAGTAATATATTTGGTTAATGAGAAACAGTCATCACAGGGGTAACGCGTGGGAATGAAAGGCACCCAGGTCCGCTTGACTGGGGCAACCCGGTCAGGCGCCGGTCATGTCCCTCGATTTGGGGCGTGACATGTTGCCCTTGTACATTGTATACTACTATGTCACCTCCAGAATGAGTGTGGAACCACACTAATACCACTGAAAAATGACATAATAATATCCAATATATTCCAAACACATAAATAAGCCATATCTAGCTAATACTATCTCCATTCCCATGCCAAAACAAATGATCCTGCAAATAATGCTCATGATGTTCCTGCATGTATTGCTTTCACAATTGATCTGCTCATCTAGTGAAACCTTTACTGTGCACACTCCCTTCCTGAAAATTATCAAAACACTCTCAGATTGAGCATGAATACATGCTGATACCACTGAGCAGTGATTTAACAACCTCCAGTAAGTTAATGAGCACAGTGCTGACGATGGTTGCCTCTCCATTAGTCCGGTGCTTTTCTTTTAGCAATCCGAACTCTTAAATTAGGAATTTGAGCTTTGTCCATGTTGATCAATGCTTTTCCTTTAGCTGGTAATTCTTGAAATGAATGAAAGTTAACCGTACCTGCAAAAGAAAAAACCAAGTTAGCTAAATAGTCTGCTACTGTGTTTCCCTCCCTTAGTACATGTTGAAATATGACATTGTATGTCCTCTTGAAGTCCTTGATCTTTTTCACATCTGCTGCTATACTCCATGGTACCTCCCATTCATCTTCAATCACTTTTTTCATCACCAACGAGTCAGTTTCCAGGATCAATGGGTGTAACTCCTTCTCCACACAGTATGACAACCCATGTACTATTGCCTTTGCCTCTGCTACTATGTTTGTTGTTTCACCTATCTCCCTTGCACTAGCAAAAATCATATCTCCATTGTGATCCCTCACACAAAAACCAAAAGAGCTAAGGCCTGGATTCCCCCTCGATGCACCATCGGTGTTGCATTTGAACCATCTATCATATGGAGTCTGCCATGTTACTCTTCTTGTCACTATAACTGGCTTGTATTGCTCGAAGAATTTGATCATATCTGGCCACAACATTGGAATCCCAGTGAGCCATGGATATCTTACCTTAGCCAAATAATGCAGTGTCCTATTTACTTCATGAATAACCCTGCTACAAGACACTGAGCCTCCATGTTTCATTGTATTTCTCCTCTTCCATATCTCCCATAGAATAACTGCAGGGACTGCCTGAAACAAAGGTTTCAACTTGGGACAACATTTAGCATTCCACCACTCCCTTATAATTTGATGCACTTGTATCATGTTGATCATTAAACCTGCAGCCTGGCTAAATGTACTCCACACTTTTTGTGCAGTATCACCGTGCAAGAAAAGATGCTGAAAAGAGTCTTCTCTAGGTGAAAGACAGCACCAGCATTTAGAAACCACCATATATCCTCCATTTCTCCATATATCATCTGTTGGAACCTTTCCTTTCCAAACTCTCCAGCAAAAGAATGAGATTTTGAAGGGCAGTCCTTTTGTCCATAGCCTTGCATATTCTGAACTAACTGGTTCTCTATGTCTCAGTATTTTCCAAGCACTACTCACTGTAAAGTTTCCTGATGTTGAAGGCATCCACCTTGGAGTGTCCCAGTACTCATCAGTAGGCATAAATTGTACTTCTTCTCGGATGTGATTTACAATATCTGCTGGAAAAGTTTGATTCAACAGTGCATCATTCCACTGCTCTTCTTCTCTTAAGTCTGCCACCTCCCGAAGCTCCTCATTGATGTGAAAATCTGAAGGGACTACATGATACAAAGGCCCCAATCCAGTCCAATTTTCATGCCATATATTAGTAGCTCCCCTGTTCATCTCCCAAAATATTTCATGCTCGACTGCATCTCTGGCTTTCAATATTTCTCCAAACATGAGAACCATTCCTATATTGAACCACAGTAGGTGCCTCTTTCTTGCAATATTTGTTCCACATGTATATTTAATTGATGAATTAATCTGGACCGTTGGATCACAAGAATCCAACGGCCAAGATCAATCACCAAAACGGGGCCGGGTCTTTAGGGTGATGGGCTGGGCGGTTTGGATTGGGTTGGGGTGTTTTGCCTTGGGTTTTTTGGCATTTTGGCCCAAATCCGATTTTCTCCCAAATTATACACTAAATTACCTAAAAACAAACCAAATTAACCTTAAAAAAAATAATTAATCATAATTATATATTAAATTACAAGATTTGGATATTAAGACTAATAATCCTAATTTAAATTATACACTAAAATTAACTTAAAAATGCCAAATTACCTAATCAAATTCAACAATTAAACTTATGAACACATGAAATCAATTTTCAATCAAACTCTACAATTAATTTCATGAACAAATACATAATCAACAATATACAAGAATCAAAGTCTAAGTAAACTCATAAACAAACTTAATAGAACTCAATAGTTAATTGAACTACAAATTAAATCTAACAACACAATCGAAATAAACATCCAAGTGATTAACTACACATTCTTATGTCAAAAACTTAAACAAAATAAATAAACAAATTTCATGAATAATCTGGACTCATGATGAACAACAAATCAAGAAGACAATCCAGCCAACATTCAACAATTTTGGATCTGAAAATACTAACAAAATATGGACAAGAACAACAATTGAAATCGACTAACCGGATCAAAACAACGATCATGAGACCAGCTTCATTATATATATATATATATATAAATATGTACATACATATATATACAAAAAGAAAAAGAAAAACAAAATAAGGAAAAAGAAAATGAAGGAGGGGAGGGCTGGCTCCTGAATTGCTGCCTGGTGGTTGTTCATCGGAGGCGTTCCGGCGGGTGTTGTTGGAGGGTTCGTGGTGTGTAGGTTAAAGTGAAGAAGAAGAAGAGGGGGTGGGGTGTAAGGGTGCGATGGCTAGGGAGTGTTTTATGTTTTTTTTTTAGGGTTTGGTTTTTGGGAAATGAAGTGTAAAAAATGAAAGAAAGGGGTCTTTTGGGTTATGGGGCAGATCGGGTCATTGGGTATTTTGGGTTGGGTAGGATTGGCTTGGGCTTGGGGTTAATTCAAGAATTGGCCCAATTTCGAATTCGTTCTTCTATTTTTTGTTCTCTTTTCTTTTATTAATTAATAAAACTAAAAAAGATGCTACTATTACGTTATAAAACCTAGAATTATCTTTAAATACTAATTAACTCCTTAATAATAATTATCACACAAAATTAAACCTCAATTAAAATAAAATCGCACAATTTAGACATTAAAAGCTTAAAAATACAAAATACGTAATTTTTATGACTTTTCATTTAAAATAAACTTAATTGTAAACTTGAATTTTATATACATATGCAACATATTTTTGTATATTTTATTTATTTAAACAAGCAAATAGGCACAGATAAAAAATGCAAATAATACAAGAAAATAACACAAAATTCACAACAATTGCAAGAAAACTAAAATTATTTTATTTTGAATCTTTGGGAGTATTTCTCTTATAGGGCAAAAATCACGTGCTCACAAAAACTACATAAGTCCATTGGACTAATACGATTGAAGTAGGACGCATTAGTCAAATGGACTTATGTGATTGTCGTAGGCCGATGCGTCCGAGTATATGGATGAAATAATATTCATTAACGGTCAATTACTAAATAACAACCACGATATATAAACGGAAGGTCCTATTATTACAATCGTATTAGTCAAATGGACTTATGTGATTGTCGTAGGCCGATGCGTCCTAGTATATGAATGAAATCATATTAATTCCCGGTCAATTACTAAATAACAACCACGATATATAAACGGAAGTTCCTATGACTACAATTGTATTAGTCAAATAGACTTATGAGGTTGTCGTAGGCCGATGCGTCCTATGACAATCGTATTACATTACTCCCATTCTGTTATGACTACAATCGTATTAGTCAAATGGATATATGTGGTTGTCGTAGGCCAATGCGTCCTACTACAATCATATTACATTACTCCCAATCTGTTATGACAACAATCGTATTAGTCAAATAGACTTATGTGGTTGTCATAGGCCGATGCGTCCAAGTATATGAATGAAATCATATTCATTTACGGTCAATTACTAAATAACAACCACGATATATAAACGGAAGTTCCTATGACTACAATCGTATTAGTCAAATGGACTTATGTGGTTGTCGTAGGCTGATGCGTCCTACTACAATCGTATTACATTACTCCCAATCTGTTATGACTACAATCGTTTTAGTCAAATGGACTTATGTGATTGTCATAGGCCGATGCGTCCTAGTATGTACGTATGACATTACTCCCAATACGATATATAAACAGAAGGTCCTATGACTACAATCGTATTAGTCCAATGGACTTATGTGGTTGTCGTAGGCCGATGCGTCCAAGTATATGAATGAAATAATATTCATAGATGGTCAATTACTAAATAACAACCACTATATATAAACGGAAGGTCCTATTACTACAATCGTATTAGTCAAATTGTATTATGTGGTTGTCGCAGGCCGATGCGTCTTAGTATATGAATTAAATCATATTCATTCACGGTCAATTACTAAATAACAACCACGATATATAAATGAAAGGTCCTATTACTACAATCGTATTAGTCAAATGGACTTATGTGGTTGTCGTAGGTCGATGTGTCCTAGTATATGAATGAAATCATATTCATTCACGGTCAATTACTAAATAACAACCACGATATATAAACGGAAATTCCTATTACAACAATCGTATTAGTCAAATGGAATTATGTGGTTCTCGTAGGCCGATGCGTCCTACTACAATCGTGTTACATTACTCCCAATCTGTTATGACTACAATCGTATTTGTCAAATGGACTAATGTGGTTGTCGTAGGCCGATGTGTCCTAGTATATGAATGAAATAATATTCATAGAGGGTCAATTACTAAAGTACAACCACGATATATAAACGGAAGGTCCTATTACTACAATCGTATTAGTCAAATGGACTTATGTGGTTGTCGTAGGCCGATGCGTCCTAGTATAGTAATGTAATACGATTGTAGTAATAGGACCTTCCATTTATATATCGTTATGAATATGATTTCATTCATATACTAGGACGCATCGGCCTACGACAACCACATAAGTCCATTTGACTAATACGATTGTAGTCAAAACAGATTGGGAGTAATGTAATCCGATTGTAGTCATAGAAGCTTCCGTATTGGGAGTAATGTCATAGGCCGATATATAAACAGAAGGTCCTATTACTACAATCGTATTACATTACTATCAATCTGTTATGACTACAATCGTATTAGTCAAATGGACTTATGTAGTTGTCATAGGCCGACGCGTCCTACTACAATAGTATTACATTACTCCCAATCTGTTATGACTACAATAGTATTAGTCAAATGGACTTATATAGTCATAACAAATTGTAGTCGTGGTTGTCGTAGGCCAATGCGTCCTAGAATGAACGTATGACATTACTCCCAATACAATATATAAACGGAAGGTCCTATGAGTACGATCGTATTACATTACTCCCAATCTGTTATGACTACAATTGTATTAGTCAAATGGACTTATGTGATTGTCGTAGGCCGATGCGTCCTAGAATGAACGTATGACATTACTCCCAATACGATATATAAACAGAAGTTCCTATGACTACAACCACATAAGTCCATTGGACTAATACGATTGTAGTCATAGGACCTTCCGTTTATATATCGTGGTTGTTATTTAGTAATTGACCGTGAATGAATATGATTTCATTCATATACTAGGACGCATCGGCCTACGACAACTACATAAGTCGATTTGACTAATACGATTTTAGTCATAACAGATTGGGATTAATGTAATACGATTCTGGTAGGACACATTGGCCTACGACAACCACGTAAGTCCATTTGACTAATACGATTGTAGTCCTAACAGATTGGGAGTAATGTAGTACGATTGTAGTAATGGGACCTTCCGTTTATATATCGTGGTTGTTATTTAGTAATTGACCATCTATGAATATTATTTCATTCATATACTAGGACGCATCGGCCTACGACAACCACATATGTCCATTGGACTAATACGATTGTAATCATAGGAATTTCCGTTTATATATCGTGTTGTTATTTAGTAATTGACCATGAACGAATATGATTTCATTCATATACTAGGACGCATCGGCCTACGACAACCACATAAGTCCTTTTGACTAATACAATTGTAGTCATAACAGATTGGGAGTAATGTAATACGATTCTAGTCATAGGACTTGTATGGTTGTCGTAGGCCGATGCGTCCTACTACATTAGTCCATTTGACTAATACGATTGTAGTAATAGGACCTTACATTTATATATCGTGGTTGTTATTTAGTAATTGACCATCTATGAATATTATTTCATTCATATACTAGGACGCATCTGCCTACGACAACTACATAAGTCCATTGGACTAATACGATTGTAGTTATAGGAACTTCCATTTATATATCGTGGTTGTTATTTAGTAATTTTCCATCTATGAATATTATTTCATTCATATACTAGGACGCATCGGCCTATGACAACCACATAAGTCCATTGGACTAATACGATTGTAGTCATAGGAACTTCCGTTTATATATCGTATCGGGAGTAATGTCATACGTTCATACTATGATGTATTGGCCTACGACAACCACGAAATAATATTCATAGATGGTTAATTACTAAATAACAACTACGATATATAAACAGAAGGTCCTATTACAATCGTATTAGTCAAATGGACTTATGTGGTTGTCGTAGGCCGATGCGTCCTACTACAATCTTATTACATTACTCCCAATCTGTTATGACTACAATCGTATTAGTCAAATGGACTTATGTGGTTGTCGTAGGCCGATGCGTCCTAGTATATGAATGAAATCATATTCATTAACGGTCAATTACTAAATAACAACCACGATATATAAACGGAAGGTCCTATTACTGCAAACGTATTAGTCAAATGGACTTATGTGGTTGTCGTAGGCCGATGCCTCTTAGTATATGACAACAATCATATTACATTAGTCAAATTGACCATCTATGAATATTATTTCATTCATATACTAGGAAGCATCGGCTGACGACAACCACATAAGTCCATTGGACTAATACGATTGTAGTCATATGACCTTCCGTTTATATATCGTGGTTGTTATTTAGTAACTGACCGTGAATGAATATGATTTCATTCATATATGCATCGGCATACAACAACCACATAAGTCCATTTGACTAATACGATTGTAGTCATAAAAGATTGGGAGTAATGTAGTACGATTGTGGTGGGACGCATCGGCCTACGACAACCACATAAGTCCATTTGACTAATACAATTGTAGTCATAACAGATTGGGAGTAATGCAATATGATTGTAGTAATAGGACCTTCCATATATATATCGTGGTTGTTATTTAGTAATTGACCGTCTATGAATATTATTTCATTCATATACTAGGACGCATTGGCCTACGACAACCACATAAGTCCATAGGACTAATACGATTGTAGTCATAGGAACTTCCGTTTATAATCGTGGTTGTTATTTAGTAATTCACCATGAACGAATATGATTTCATTCATATACTAGGACGCATCGGCCTACGACAACCACATAAGTCCATTTGACTAATACAATTGTAGTCATAACAGATTGGGAGTAATGTAATACGATTCTAGTCATAGGACTTATGTGGTTGTCGTAGGCCGATGCGGCCTACTACATTAGTCCATTTGACTAATACGATTGTAGTAATAGGACCTTCCGTTTATATATCTTGGTTGTTATTTAGTAATTGACCATCGATGAATATTATTTCATTCATATACTAGGACGCATCGACCTACGACAACCACATAAGTCCATTGGACTAAAACGATTCTAGTCATAGGAACTTCCGTTTATATATCATGGTTGTTATTTAGTAATTTTCCATCTATGAATATTATTTCATTCATATACTAGGACGCATCGGCCTACGACAACCACATAGGTCCATTGGACTAATACGATTGTAGTCATAGGAACTTCCGTTTATATATCGTATTGGGAGTAATATCATATGTTCATACTAGGACGTATTGGCCTACGACAACCACGAAATAATATTCATAGATGGTTAATTAGTAAATAATAACCACGATATATAAACGGAAGGTCCTATTACTACAATCGTATTAGTCAAATGGACTTATGTGGTTGTCGTAGGCCGATGCGTCCTACTACAACGTATTACATTACTCCCAATCTGTTATGACTACAATCGTATTAGTCAAATGGACTTATGTGGTTGTCGTAGGCCAATGCGTCCTAGTATATGAATGAAATCATATTCATTCACGGTTAATTACTAAATAACAACCACGATATATAAACGGAAGTTCCTATGACTACAATCGTATTAGTCCAATGGACTTATGTGGTTTTCGTAGGCCGATGCTTCTTAGTATATGAATTGTCACGACCCGGATTTTCCCCCAACATCGGAATCGTGATGGCGCCTACCCGTGGTAGCTAGGCAAGCCACTACATTCAACATTATCCTGTTTTTATCATTATTTCATACTCATTCTTATCAACAAGAACGATAACATTAATTAAATAAGTGCGGAAGACTTTCAAAATAGAATTAAGTAATACCATGGTAAAACACTAATGAAATCCTCTACCCAAGACGTGGAGTCACCAACTCACGAACTACTACTGAATACTACACATAAAGTTCTGAAAGAAAATAACATATATATGTCTGTCTCGGAACAAAGAGACCACATCAAATAATATAAGTAAGTGGAAGAGACGCCGGGCCTGCGGACGCCTGCAAGCTACCTCAGTCTCGGAATGCTCAACTCCCACGCAAGACTCTACTGCTGTTGCTGTTGATCAAAACCTGGACCTATGCAAAAACGCACAGAAATGCAGTATCAGCACAATCCGACTCCATGTTCTGGTAAGTGCCTGGCCAATCCTGGCGAAGTAGTGACAAGCCGAGGACCAGACACCCACATAAACCTGTGCAGTTCTATATATATATGTGCACCACAAAATGACAAGAAATGTCAAGTAAATAAATTCAACAAGAAGTATCATAAGAGGGAAACTCAACAGTTAACAACAATTATTAATCAATGGAAAACAGAGTATAGCGGAAACTGTTAATATCAAACAAGGAATAGCAAATAGTTGCATGGCATCACCCTTCGTGCTTTTGCTCTCATCCTCACCAAATAAGCAAATAAAAGTGCACGGCATCACCCTTCGTGCTTTTACTCTCATCCTCACATCCATGGCACGGCATGATCTGTCGTGCATGGTTTAATAACAAGGCACGGCATTACCCTTCGTGCATATTAAATATCACAAGGCACGGCATGGTCCTTCGTGCATAATCAATAACAAGGCACGGCATTACCCTTCGTGCATAATCAATAATATAAGGCACGGCATTAACCTTCGTGCAAAATCAGTAAACAAGGCACGACATCACCCTTCGTGCATTAACACTCTTCCTCACCCAAATAACAATCACATTTAAGGGCAAAGAATGAAAACAATAATCATGAGCCGTCCCGACAAGGGACACAACAACCATCACAACAAGGTACCGACAAGGGAAAGCATAACTCACTTTACAACAAGTGGGGCAAGGGAAACAGTAAATCACTTTACAATAAGTCCCGGCAAGGGTTCGATAATTCATCTTTAAAACATCTCACAACAAGTATCAACAACGACTCACGGTCATGCTAGACGCCAATGTATGGATGCTCGTCACCACAGCCCATACACCGCACTCGATCACATAACACATAGCACACAATCCTAATCCCTCTAGCTAGGATAGAACAAACACTTACCTCTAGCCTTGAAGCCCAATTTATCCTTCAACTATAACTTTACCTCGAATGTCCGCTTTCAACTAGCTCGAATCTAATCACAATTGATTCCATTACATTAATAAATACTATATAACTTAGTTTGAATGCTTAAAAATGGTTTTCTCAAAGTTTATCCCAAAATTGCCCAACGCCCCTGGCCCCACTTGGTCGGAACTTGGGGTTCGGACCAAAATCCGGTTACCCATTCCCCCGCGAGTTAAAATATATGATTTGTTTCAAAATCGGACCTCAATTCGAGGTCCAATTCCCCAATTCATGAAAACCCTATGTTCTACCCAAAAACAAGAATTTCTACCATGAAAACCTTTGATTTCTATTGAAAAACATGTTTAATGTTGTTAGGAATTGAAAGAATTAAGTAAAAAGTGACTTACAAGTGCTTTGGAGTGAATTTGCTCTTGAGGGTTCGTATGTGGTGTGTTGGGTTTTGAAAGAATGAAGAAAAGGGCTGAAAAATTCGTTTAAGTATAAAATTGCACAGCTGCGGATAATGCAATTGCGAACACTACAGGTTTTGGGTCTGAGGCTCTCGCAATTGCGAGAAAGAGTTCGCATTTGCGAACTGGGCTGGGACACTGGGGGCTTCGCATTTGCGACAATATGTTCGCATTTGCGAACCTAGGCGGATTATTGAAGGCCTCGCATTTGCTAGGTTTAATTCGCATTTGCGAACCCAAGGACTTCTGGGCATTCATCGCATTTGCGATCACTGGGTTCGCATTTGCGAACACTGGCCTGGCTGCCCCCTTCGCGTTTGCGATAAATTCTTCGCATTTGCGAAGACACCAGCTGGATGAAAAAACCAGCAGTGTAAATTTTCAGAATTTGCTGCAACGGCCTATCAAATCTTTACCCGAGCCCCCCGGGCACCAAACCAAACATGTACACAACGTCAAAAACATATAACAAACTTGCTCGTGCGATCACATCGCCAATATAAAAATCGTTTTCATCAAGTCAAGCCTCAAGTTCATGATTATCATCCTTTTTAGTTTCATAACTTTCAAATTTGGAACTCAAGGTTGAAAACACATCAAACGACATCCAAATGTCACCAAACTTTGCAGAAAGAACATATATAATATTTAAGATTTGTACCGGGCGTCGGAACCAAAATATGAGTCTGATACCAAGGTTATATAATTCATTTTCCTTTAATAATTCCAGCAAAAACAATTTAATAGAAAAATTCATAACGTAGGCTTTAGGCCTCGGAATTCGACTCCGGACACATGCCCGAGTCCCATATTTTCCTACGGACCTTCCGATCTCGGGTCCGGTCAATATTAATATCATTTTTCTTCAAATTTCTAATAGAATTCATATATTCTATCACAAAATCTTTCCGGCTACATGCCCGGATCATCCACGTATATCGAGGCAACATAGAATGAGGTTTTCAATGCCTCGGAAGTGCGGAACAAGTGAGGAAAATAGGTGATGACCATTTGGGTCGTCACATCCTCCACCTCTAAAACAACCGTTCGTCCTCGAACGGACAAGAGAAGGAAGTACCTGAGTCGGGGAACAAATGTGGGTAGAGGCTCCGCATATCAGACTCGGACTCCCAGGTCGATGCCTCAGGAGGCTGACCTCTCCACTGAACACGCACAAGAGGATAACTCTTCGACTTCAACTGTCGAACCTGCCGGTCTAGAATGGCCACCGGCTCCTCCTCATAGGATAAATCATTGTCCAATTGGACAGTACTGAAGTATAACACATGAGTGGGATCGCCGTGGTATCTCCGAAGCATAGATACATGAAAAACTAGATGCACGGCTGATAAGCTAGGCGGTAGAGCTAGTCTGTAAGCCACCCCTCCCACGCGGTCCAGAATCTCAAATGGACCAATATACCTAGGGTTGAGTTTTCCCTTCTTCCTGAACCTCATCACGCCCTTCATAGGTGACACTCGGAGCAATACCCGCTCACCAACCATGAAATCTACATCTCGAACCTTACGATCCGCATAAGTCTTCTGTCTGTACTGAGCTGAACGCAATCTCTCCTGGATAGTCTTGACCTTGTCTAAGGCCTCCTGAACTAAGTATGTACCCAACAACCGAGCCTCTCCGGCTCAAACCATCCGACTGGAGATCGACAACGCCTACCATACAATGCCTCATACGGGGCCATCTGAATGCTAGACTGGTAGCTGTTGTTGTAGGCGAACTCTGATAATGGCAGAAACTGGTCCTACGAGCCTCCGAAATCAATAACACAGGCTCGAAGCATATCCTCTAGAATCTGAATAGTCCTCTCGGACCGGCCGTCCGTTTGAGGATGAAAAGCTGTACTCAACTGAACCTGGGTGCCTAACCCCTGCTGGACCGCTCTCCAAAAATGCGAGGTAAACTGCGTACCCCGATCTGAGATAATAGATACCGGCACCCCATGAAGACGAACAATCTCCCTGATGAAAATCTCTGCTAACCTCTCCGATGAGTAAGAGACAGATATTGGAATGAAGTGTGCTTACTTGGTCAGCCTATCAACAATGACCCAAATGGCATCAAATTTCCTTCAAGTCAAGGGAAGTCCAATAATTAAATCCATAGTGATCCGCTCCCATTTCCACTCGGGAATTTCGATTCTCTGGAATACACCACCAGGCCTCTGGTGCTCATATTTCACTTGCTGACAATTTAGACATCGAGCGACATACGCAACGATGTCCTTCTTCATCCTGCGCCACCAATAGTGCTGCCGTAAATCCTGATACATCTTCGCGGCGCCCCGGTGAATAGAATACCGCGAACTGTGGGCCTCCGCTAAGATAACCTCTCGAATCCCCTCGACATTGGGCACACAAACTCGACCCTACAATCTCAACACTCTGTCATCATCTAGAGTTACCTCCGTGGCACCACCCTACTGTACATTATCCCTCAAATCACGCAAATGAGGATCATCAAACTGCCTCTCACGTATCCGCTCTAATAGAGATGAACGAGCGACCGTGCAGGCTAACACTCTGCTAGGCTCAGAAATGTCTAGTCTCACAAACTGGTTGGCTAAGGCCTGGACATCTAGAGCAAATGGTCTCTGACTGACCAGAATGAATGCGAGACTACCCATGCTGGCAGACTTTCTACTCAATGCATCGGCCACCACATTGGCCTTACCTGGGTGATATAGGATAGTGACATCATAGTCCTTCAACAACTCTAACCATCTCCGCTGTCGTAAATTCAACTCCTTTTGCTTGAACAAGTACTGTAGGCTTTTGTGATCAGTGTACACCTCAAATGTCACACCATATAGATAATGCCTCCAGTTCTTTAAGGCATGAACCACTGCTGCCAACTCAAAATCATGAACGGGATAATTCTTCTCATATATTTTCAATTGTCTCGAAGCATAAGCAATAACCTTACCACCCTGCATCAATACCGCTCCAAGCCCTGTACGGGATGCATCACAATAAACTGTATAAGGCCCTGCACCCGTCGGTAGTATCAGCACTGGTGCTGTAGTCAAGGCTGTCTTAAGCTTCTGAAAGCTCGCCTCACACTCTTTTGACCACTGGAACTGGGCACCCTTCTGGGTAAACCTGGTCATTGGGGCTGCAATAGAAGAAAACTCCTTTGCAAATCGACTGTAGTAACCTGCTAATCCCAAGAAACTCCGGATCTCAGTCACTGAAGCTGGTCGAGGCCAATTCTGGACTGCCTCAATCTTCTTTGGGTCCACCTGAATACCTTCCACTGATACAATATGACCCAGAAATGCCACCGAACTCAACCAAAACTCACATTTCGAAAATTTGGCATATAGCCGATTATCCTTCAGAGTCTGAAGAACCACTCTGAGGTGCTGCTCGTGCTCCTCCGGGCTGTGGGAGTATACCAAGATATCATCCATAAAGACTATCACGAACAGATCTAAGTAAGGCCTAAACACCTGATTCATTAACTCCATGAACGCTGTTGGGGCATTGGTCAACCCGAAGGCTATCTTAGGAATGTTAGCCGCCCTGATCTTCAGCTGATGGTAGCCTGACCTCAAGTCTATTTTTGAGAACACCCTCGCTCCCTGGAGCTGGTCAAACAAATCATCAATCCTCGGCAGTGGATACTTGTTCTTTATCGTCACTTTGTTTAATTGCCGATAATCAATACACATCCGCATCGAGCCATCATTCTTCTTCACAAATAACACAGGTGCTCCCCAAGGGGAAACACTGGGTCTGATAAAGCCCTTTTCTAGAAGGTCTTGCAACTAATCTTTTAAATCCTTTAACTCCAGCGGGGCCATACGATAGGGTGAAATAGAGATGGGTTGAGTGCGCGGTGCCAGATCAATACAGAAATCAATATCCCTGTCGGGTGGCATGCTCGGCAGGTCTGAAGGGAAAACCTCGGGAAACTCCCGTACAATAGGGACTGAATCAATGGAAGGAACTTCTGCGCTGGAATCACGAACATAAGACAAATAAGCTAGACACCCCTTCTCAACCATGCATCGAGCCTTAACATAGGAAATAACAGTGCGAACGGAGTGGTTGGAGGTACCATTCCACTCTAGTCGGGGTGATTCTAGCAAGGCTAAGGTCACAGTCTTGGCATGACAATCTAGGATAGCATGGTATGGGGACAACCAGTCCATCCCCAATATGACATCGAAATCCGCCATGTCTAATAGCAACAGATCAACACGGGTCTCAAGACCCCCAAAGATAACTACGCACGAACGATGCACCCGGTCGACTACGATGCAGTCGCCCACTGGTGTAGACACATAAACTGGAATATCCAGAGCATAGCTAGGTACGGCCAGATACGGTGCAAAGTAGGAAGACACATATGAATATGTAGACCCAGGGTCAAATAACACTGAAGCACCTCTGTCACAAATAAGAATGGTACCTGTAATCACGGCATCTAATGCCTCTACCTCTGGCCTGGCTGGTAAAGCATAAAATTGGGGATCAGCACCTCCCCTCTGAGCTACATCTCTGGGACGGTCATCCACTGGCTGACCTCTACCTCTGGCTGGACGGTCTCCACCTCTACGGTCTCGACCTCCACCTCTACGATCTCTACCCCCACCTCTGGCTGGCTGGGCAGGCTGAGGGTCAGCTGGGGCCTAAATCATGGGACGAGGGCCCCGCTGTTGAGTGTTGCCCGTCGCTCGAGGGCAAAACCTGACAAGATGACCTGGGTCACCACAACCGTAGCAACACTTAGGCTGATGGGGCTGCTGGCCCTGACGACCTGAATGGCCCCCACGAACACTCTGAAGAGGCTGCGCACTAATGGGTGGCTGATCTTAATACTGCTCACGATCACCTGGTCCACCCTGTGAAGCCTGAAGGGCGGAATGAAAAAGTTTGGAAGACTGGCCCCTATCAAAAGATTCCCTGCCTCCAGAAGAAGATCCACTAAACCTGCCAGAATGACGAGGCCTCTTGTCTGAAGGGTATCCACCTCCCCGAGCAAGAGCCATCTCAACTCTACGAGGTGCATTAGCTGCCTCCTGAAAGGATATATCACTCCCCACTCCCATAGCCATCTGAAGTCTAATCGGCTGATTAAGCCCATCTATGAACTTGCGGACCCTCTCGCGCTCTGTGGGGAGTATCACCACTGCATGACGTGCTAGATCGACAAATCTTGTCTCATACTGAGTGACAGTCATAGTACCCTGCTGGAGGCGCTCAAACTGCCTCTGAAGTGCATCCCGCTGAGTAACAGGGAAAAACTTCTCCAGAAATAACTCTGCAAACTGATCCCCATGATAAAGGCGGGGACCCTGCTGGTCGAGTCAAGCAATAATCTCTCCACCAAGTCTTGGCAGATCCTGAAGCCTGAATGTACAGAAGTCAACTCCATTTGACTCCACTATCCCCATAGTCTTGAGCTCATGGCAACTGAATAGCAAATCCTGAGGATCCTCTAACGTGGCACCGCCTGAAGGTAGTGGTAAACAGCTTGGAGAACCGATCAAGTCTCCATAAAGAATCGGAAGTCATGGCCGCTCCATCTCCGGCCTGAGCTGTGGTACCTGACTGAGTGGCCACAGCTGGCTGAACCACTGGTGCCTGAGGCTAAGGAGCTACTCGCTCCGGAGTACGTGCAACAGGAATCTGGGCCCCTCCTCCAACCTGAGAAGCGGCTGGTGCAGCTGGTAATAAGCCCGCTCTGGCAACGCTGTCCATAATTCCCGCTATCCTGACCAGAGCCTCCCGAAGATCCGTGGTAAATAAAGCCTCTCCTGGGACCTGAGCTGGGCCCACTGGAGCTGCTGGGACTGGAACTTTCTCGCCAGTCTCAATATGAGGCTCCACCTCTGGAATAGCTGCCGGGGGCTGAGCTCTGCCCCTACCACGGTCTACGATACGGCCTCGGCCGCTGCCCCTCACGGGAGGTGCCTGGGGCTCAGGCTGCTGATCCGCGGACAAAGAAGCGCGTGTCCTCACCATTTGCGAAAGGACAGAGTAGAAATTCAATTAGTATTTGAGGAATAATTCGCACGACAAGAAGAAACAAATGAGAGACTCTTTCCTAACTCAATAGACTCTGGAGGACAAGTACAGACGTATCCGTACCTACCTCTCAAACTCTACTAAGCTTGTTCGTGAGTGGTGAGACCTATGTAACCTGGCTCTGATACCAACTTGTCACGACACGGATTTTCCCCCAACATCGGGATCGTGATGGCGCCTACTCGTGGTAGCTAGGCAAGCCACTACATTCAACATTATCCTGTTTTTATCATTATTTCATACTCATTCTTATCAACAAGAATGATAACATTAATTAAATAAGTGCGGAAGACTTTCAAAATAGAATTAAGTAATACCAAGGTAAAACACTAATGAAATCCTCTACCCAAGACGTGGAGTCACCAACTCACGAACTACTACTGAATACTACACATAAAGGTCTGAAAGAAAATGACATATATCGGTCTGTCTCGAAACAAAGAGACCGCATCAAATAATATAAGTAAGTAGAAGAGACGCCGAGCCTACGGACGCCTGCAAGCTACCTCAGTCTCGGAATGCTCAACTCCCACGCAAGACTCTACTGCTGCAGGTCCTGATAAAAACTTGGATCTGTGCAAAAACGCACAGAAGTGCAGTATCAGCACAATCCGACCCCATGTGCTGGTAAGTGTCTGGCCTATCCCGTCGAAGTAGTGACAAGCCTAGGACCAGACACCTACATAAACCTGTGCAGTTCTATATATATATATGTGCACCACAAAATGAATAGAAATGTCAAGTAAATAAATTCAACAAGAAGTATCATAAGAGGGAAACTCAACAGTTAACAACAATTATTAATCAACAATGGAAAACAGAGTATAATGGAAACAATTAATATCAAACAAGGAATAGCAAATAGTTGCACGGCATCACCCTTCGTGCTTTTACTCTCGTCCTCACATCCATGGCACGGCATGATCCTTCGTGCATGGTTCAATAACAAGGCACGGCATTACCCTTCGTGCATATTAAATATCACAAGGCACGGCATGATCCTTCGTGCATAATCAATAACAAGGCACGGCATTACCCTTCGTGCATAATCAATAATATAAGGCACGACATTAACCTTCGTGCAAAATCAGTAAACAAGGCACGGGATCACCCTTCGTGCATTAACACTCTTCCTCACCCAAATAACAATCACAGTTAAGGGCAAAGAATGAAAACAATAATCATGAACCCTCTCAGCAAGGGACACAACAAGGTCCCGGCAAGGGAAAGCATATGAGCTTTACAACAAGTCCCGGCAAGGGAAACAGTAATTCACTTTACAATAAGTCCCGGCAAGGGAAAACAGTGTACAATTCCACAACCCGGCAAGGGTTCGATAATTCATCTTTAAAACATCTCACAACAAGTATCAACAACGACTCACGGTCATGCTAGATGCCAGTGTATGGATGCTCGTCACCACAGCCCATACACCACACTCGATCACATAACACATAGCACACAATCCTATTCCCTCAAGCTAGGATAGAACAAACACTTACCTCTAGCCTTGAAGCCCAATTTATCCTTCAACTATAGCTTTGCCCCGAATGTCCGCTTTCAACTTGCTCGAATCTAATCACAATTGATTCCATTACATTAATAAATACTATATAACTTAGTTTGAATGCTTAAAAATGGTTTTCTCAAAGTTTATCCCAAAACGCCCCTGTCCCCACGCGGTCGGAACTCGGGGTTCGGACCAAAATCCGGTTACCCATTCCCCCACGAGTTCAAATATATGATTTGTTTCAAAATCGGACCTCAATTCGAGGTCTAATTCCCCAATTCATGAAAACCCAATATTCTACCCAAAAACAAGAATTTCTACCATGAAAACCTTTGATTTCTATTGAAAAACATGTTTAATGTTGTTAGGAATTGAAAGAATTAAGTAAAAAGTGACCTACAAGTGCTTTGGAGTGAATTTGCTCTTGAGGGTTCGTGTGTGGTGTGTTGGGTTTTGAAAGAATGAAGAAAAGGTCTGAAAAATTCATTTAAGTGTAAAATTGCACAGCTGCGGATATCGCAATTGCGAACACTACAGGTTTTGGGTGTGAGGCTCTTGCAATTGCGAGAAAGAGTTCGCATTTGCGAACTGGGCTTGGACACTGGGGGCTTCGCATTTGCGACAATATGTTCGCATTTGCGAACCTAGGCGGATTATTGAAGGCCTCGCATTTGCGAGGTTTAATTCGTATTTGCGAACCCAAGGACTTATGGCCATTCATCGCATTTGCGATCACTGAATTCACATTTGCGAACACTGGCCTGGCCTACCCCCTTCGCATTTGCGATAAATTCTTTGCATTTGCGAAGACACCAGCTGGGTGAAAAAACCAGCTGTGTTATTTTTCAAAATTTGCTCCAACGGCCTATCAAATCTTTACCCGAGCCCCCGGGCTCCAAACCAAACATGTACACAACAACAAAAACATATTACAAACTTGCTCGTGCGATCACATCGCCAATATAACATCGTTTTCATCAAATCAAGCCTCAAGTTCATGATTATCATCCTTTTTAGTTTCATAACTTTCAAATTTGGAACTCAAGGTTCAAAACACATCAAACGACATCCAAATGTCACCAAACTTTGCAGAAAGCACATATATAATATTTAAGACTTGTACCGGGCATCGGAACCAAAATACGAGCCCGATACCAAGGTCATTTAATTCATTTTCCTTTAATAATTTCAGCAAAAACAATTTAACAGAAAAATTCATAACTTAGGCTCTAGGCCTCGGAATTCGACTTCGGACACATGCCCGAGTCCCATATTTTCCTACGGACCTTCCGATCTCGGGTCCGGGTCAATATTAATATAATTTTTTTTCAAATTTCTCATAGAATTCATATATTCTATCACAAAATCTTTTCAGCTACATGCCCGGATCATGCACGTAAATCGAGGCAACATAAAATGAGGTTTTCAAGGCCTCAGAAGTGCGGAACAAGTGAGGAAAACAGGTGATGACCCTTTGGGACGTCACATGACTACAATCGTATTACATTACTTAAATTGACCATCTATAAATATTATTTCATTCATATACTAGGAAGCATCGGCCTACGACAACCAATTAAGTCCATTGGACTAATACGATTGTAGTCATAGGACCTTCTATTTATATATCTTGGTTGTTATTTAGTAATTGACCGTGAATGAATATGATTTCATTCATATACTAGGACGCATCGGCCTACGACAACCACATAAGTCCATTTGACTAATACGATTGTAGTCATAACAGATTGGGAGTAATGTAATACAATTGTGGTAGGACGCATTGGCCTACGACAACCACATAAGTCCATTTGACTAATACGATTGTAGTCATAACAGATTGGGAGTAATGTAATACGATTGTAGTAATAGGACCTTCCGTTTATGTATCGTGGTTGTTATTTAGTAATTGACCGTCGATGAATATTATTTCATTCATACTACTATGATGCATCGGCCTACGACAACCACATAAGTCCATTGGACTAATACGATTGTAGTCATAGGAACTTCCGTTTATATATCGTGGTTTTTATTTAGTAATTGACCGTGAACGAATATGATTTCATTCATATACTAGGACGCATCGGCCTACGACAACCACATAAGTCGATTTGACTAATACAATTGTAGTCATAACAGATTGGGAGTAATGAAATACGATTCTAGTCATAGGACTTATGTGGTTGTCGTAGGCCGATGCGTCCTACTACATTAGTCCATTTGAATAATACAATTGTAGTAATAGGACCTTCCGTTTATATATCGTGGTTGTTATTTAGTAATTGACCATCTATGAATATTATATTATTCATATACGAGGACGCATCAGCCTACTACAACCACATAAGTCTATTGGACTAATACGATTGTAGTTATAGGAACTTCCGTTAATATATCGTGGTTGTTATTTAGTAATTTTCCATCTATGAATATTATTTCATTCATATACTAGGACGCATCGGCCTACGACAACCACATAAGTCCATTGGTCTAATGCGATTGTAGTCATAGGAACTTTCGTTTATATATCGTATTGGGAGCAATGTCATACGTTCATACTAGGATGTATCGGCCTACGACAACCACGAAATAATATTCATAGATGGTCAATTACAAAATAACCACCACGATATATAAACGGAAGGTCCTACTACTATAATCGTATTAGTCAAATGGACTTATGTGGTTGTCGTAGGCCGATGCGTCCTACTACAATCGTATTACATTACTCCCATTCTGTTATGACTACAATCATATTAGTTAAATGGACTTATGTGGTTTTCGTAGGCCGATGCGTCCTAGTATATGAATGAAATCACATTCATTTACGGTCGACTACTAATTAACAACCACAATATATAAACGAAAGTTCCTATGACTACAGTCGTATTAGTCCAATGGACTTATGTGGTTGTCGTAGGCCGATGCGTCCTAGTATATGAATGAAATAATATTCATAGATGGTCAATTACTAAATTAAAACAACGATATATAAACGGAAGGTCTTATTAGTACAATCGTATTAGTCAAATGGACTTATGTGGTTGTCGTAGGCCGATGCGTCCTACTACAATCGTATTACATTACTCCCAATCTGTTATGACTACAATCGTATTAGTCATATGGATTTATGTGGTTGTCGTAGGCCGATGCGTCCTACTACAATCGTATTACATTACTCCCAATTAGTTATGACTACAATCGTATTAGTCAAATGGACTTATGTGGTTGTCGTAAGCCGATGCGTCTTAGTATATGAATGAAACAATATTCATAGATGGTCAATTACTAAATAATAACCACGATATATAAACGGAAGGTCCTATTACTACAATCGTATAAGTCAAATGGACTTATGTGGTTGTCGTAGGCCGATGCTTCCTAGTATAAGAATGAAATGATATTCATTCACGGTCAATTACTAAATAAAAACCATGATATATAAATGGAATGTCCTATTACTACAATCATATTAGTCAAATAGACTTATGTGGTTGTCGTAGGCTGGCATCTTAGTATATGAATGAAATAATATTCATAGACGGTCAATTACTAAATAACAACCACGATATATAAATAGAAGGTCCTATTACTACAATCGTATTAGTAAAATGGACTTATGTGGTTGTCTTAGGCCGATGCGTCCTACTACAATCTATTACATTACTCCCAATCTGTTATGACTACAATCATATTAGTCAAATGGACTTATGTGGTTGTCGTAGGCAGATGCGTCCTAGTATATGAATGATATCGTATTCACTCACGGTCAATTACTAAATGAAAACCACGATATATAAACGGAAGGCCCAATTACCACAATTGTATTAGTCAAATGGACTTATGTGGTTGTCGTAGGCCGATGCGTCCTACTACAATCGTATGACATTACTCCCAATCTGTTATGACTACAATCGTATTAGTCAAATAGACTTATGTGGTTGCGTAGGCTGATGCGTCGTTGTATATGAATGAAATCATATTCATTCACGGTCAATTACTAAATAACAATCACGATATATAAACGGAAGTTCCAATGACTACAATCATATTAGTCCAATGGACTTATGTGGTTGTCGTAGGCCGATGCATCCTAGTATATGAATGAAATAATATTCACAGATGGTCAATTACTAAATAACAACCACGATATATAAACGGAAGGTCCTAGTACTACAATCGTATTAGTCAAATGGACTTATGTGGTTGTCGTAGGATGATGTGTCATATTACAATAACATTACTCCCAATCTGTTATGACTACAATCGAATTAGTCAAATGGACTTATGTGGTTGTCGTAGGCCGATGCGTCCAAGTATGTGGTTGTCGTAGGCCGATGCGTCCTACTACAATCGTATTACATTCGTATTACATTACTCCCAATATGTTATGACTACAATCGTATTAGGCAAATTGACTTATGTGGTTGTCGTAGGCCGATGCGTCCTAGTATATGAATGAAATCATATTCATTCACGGTCAATTACTAAATAACAATCACGATATATAAACGGAAGTTCCAATGACTACAAACGTATTAGTCCAATAGACTTAGGTTATTGTTCTAGGCCGATGCGTCCTAGTATATGAATTAAATAATATTCATAGATGGTCAATTACTAAATAACAACCACGATATATAAACGGAAGGTCCTATTACTACAATCGTATTAGTCAAATTGATTTATGTGGTTGTCGTAGGCCAATGCGTCCTACTACAATCGTATTACATTACTTCCAATCTGTTATGACTACAATTGTATTAGTCAAATGTACTTATGTGGTTGTCGTAGGCTGATGCGTCCTAGAATGTGGTTGTCGTAGGCCGATGCGTCCTACTACAATCATATTACACTACTCCCAATCTGTTATGACTACAATCGTATTAGTCAAATGGACTTATGTGGTTGTCATAGGCCGATGCGTCCTAGTATATGAATGAAATCATATTCATTCACGGTCAATTACTAAATAACAACAACGGTATATAAACGGAAGTTCCAATGACTACAATCGTATTAGTCCAATAGACTTATGTGGTTGTTGTAGGCCGACGCGTCCTAGTATATGAATGAAATAATATTCATAGATGGTCAATTACTAAATAACAACCACGATATATAAACGGAAGGTCCTATTACTACAATCGTATTAGTCAAATTGACTTATGTGGTTGTCGTAGGCGGATGCGTCCTACTACAATCGTATTACATTACTCCCAATCTGTTATGACTACAATCGTATAAGTCAAATGGACTTATGTGGTTGTCGTAGGCCGATGCGTCCTAGTATGTGGTTGTCGTAGGCCGATGCGTCCTACTACAATCGTATTACACTACTACCAATCTGTTATGACTACAATTGTATTAGTCAAATGGACTTATGTGGTTGTCATAGGCCGATGCGTCCTAGTATATGAATGAAATCATATTCATTCACGGTCAATTACTAAATAACAACCACGATATATAAACGGAATTTCCTATGACTACAATCGTATTAGTCCAATGGACTTATGTGATTGTCGTAGGCCGATGCGTCCTAGTATATGAATGGAATAATATTCACAGATGGTCAATTACTAAATAACAACCATGATCTATAAACGGAAGGTCCTATTACTACAATCGTATTAGTCAAATGGACATATGTGGTTGTCGTAGGCCGATGCGCACAACTACAATCGTATTACATTACTCCCAATCTGTTATGACTACAATCGTATTAGTCAAATGGACTTATGTGGTTGTCGTAGGCCGATGCGTCGTACTACAATCAACATTACTCCCTATCTGTTATGACTACAATCGTATTAGTCAAATGGACTTATGTGGTTGTCGTAGGCCGATGCGTCTTAGTATACAAATAAATAATATTCATAGACGGTCAATCACTAAATAACAACCACGATATATAAACGGGAGTTCCAGTGGCTACAATCGTATTAGTCCAATGGACTTATGTGGTTGTCGTAGGCCGATGCATCCTAGTATATGAATGAAATAATATTCATAGATGGTCAATTACCAAATAACAACCATGATATATAAACGGAAGGTCCTATTACCACAATCGTATTAGTCAAATGGACTTATGTGGTTGTCGTAGGCTGATGCGTCCTACAATAATCGTATTACATTACTCCCAATATGTTATGACTACAATCGTATTAGTCAAATGGACTCATGTGGTTGTCGTAGGCCGATGCGTCCTAGTATATGAATGAAATCATATTCATTCACGGTCAATTACTAAATAACAACCACGATATATAAACGGAAGTTCCAATGACTACAAACGTATTAGTCCAATAGACTTATGTGGTAGTTGTAGGCCGATGCGTCCTAGTATATGAATTAAATAATATTCATAGATGGTCAATTACTAAATAACAACCACGATATATAAACGGAAGGTCCTATTACTACAATCGTATTAGTCAAATTGACTTATGTGGTTGTCGTAGGCCGATGCGTCCTACTACAATCGTACTACATTACTCCCAATCTGTTATGACTACAATCATATTAGTCAAATGGACTTATGTGGTTGTCGTAGGCAGATGCGTCCTAGTATATGAATGATATCGTATTCATTCACGGTCAATTACTAAATGAAAACCACGATATATAAACGGAAGGCCCAATAACCACAATCGTATTAGTCAAATGGACTTATGTGGTTGCCGTAGGCCTGTGCGTCCTACTACAATCGTATTACATTACTCCCAATCTGTTATGACTACAATCGTATTAGTCAAATAGACTTATGCGGTTGCGTAGGCCGATGTGTCGTAGTATATGAATGAAATCATATTCATTCACGGTCAATTACTAAATAACAACCACGATATATAAACGGAGGTTCCAATGACTACAATCATATTAGTCCAATGGACTTATGTGGTTGTCGTAGGCCGATGTGTCGTAGTATATGAATGAAATAATATTCACAGATGGTCAATTACTAAATAACAACCACAATATACAAACGGAAGGTCCTATTACTACAATCGTATTAGTCAAATGGAATTATATGGTTGTCGTAGGCCGATGTGTCCTATTACTATCGTATTACATTACTCCCAATCTGTTATGACTACAATCGAATTAGTCAAATGGACTTATGTGGTTGTCGTAGGTCGATGCGTCCTACTACAATCGTATTACATTACTCCAAATCTGTTATGACTTCAATCGTGTTAGTCAAATGGACTTATGTGGTTGTCGTAGGCCGATGTGTCCTAGTATATAAATGAAATCATATTCATTCACGGTCAGTTACTAAATAACAACCACGATATATAAACGGAAGTTCCTATGACTACAATCGTATTAGTCCAGTGGACTTATGTGGTTGTCGTAGGCCGATGCGTCCTAGTATGTGAATGAAATAATATTCACAGATGGTCAATTACTAAATAACAACCATGATCAATTAACGGAAGGTCCTATTACTACAATCGTATAAGTCAAATGGACATATGTGGTTGTCGTAGGCCGATGCGCCCTACTACAATCGTATTACATTACTTCCAATCTGTTATGATTACAATCGTATAAGTCAAATGGACTTATATGGTTGTCGTAGGCCGATGCGTCGTACTACAATCGTATTACATTACTCCCAATCTGTTATGACTACAATCGTATTAGTCATATGGACTTATGTGGTTGTCGTAGGCCGATGCGTCTTAGTATACAAATAAAATAATATTCAAAGACGGTCTATCACTAAATAACAACCACGATATATAAACGGAAGGTCCTATTACCACAATCGTATTAGTCAAATGGACTTATGTGGTTGTCGTATGCTGATGCGTCCTACTACAATCGTATTACATTACTCCAAATCTGTTATGACTACAATCGTAATAGTCAAATGGACTTATGTGGTTGTCGTAGGCCGATGCGTCCTAGTATATAAATAAAATCATATTCATTCACGGTCAATTACTAAATAACAACCACGATATATAAACGGAATTTCCTATGACTACAATCGTATTAGTCCAATGGACTTATGTGGTTGTCGTTGGCCGATGCGTCCTAGTATATGAATGAAATAATATTCACAGATGGTCAATTACAAAATAACAACCATGATCTATAAACGGAAGGTCCTATTACTACAATCGTATTAGTCAAATGGACATATGTGGTTGTCGTAGGCCGATGCGCCCTACTACAATCGTATTATATTACTCCCAATCTGTTATGACTACAATCGTATTAATCAAATGGACTTATATGGTTGTCGTAGGCCGATGCGTCTTACTACAATCGTATTACACTACTCCCAATCTGTTATGACTACAATCGTATTAGTCAAATGGACTTATGTGGTTGTCATAGGCCGATGCGTCCTAGTATATAAATGAAATCATATTCATTCACGGTCAATTACTAAATAACAACCACGATATATAAACAGAAGTTCCTATGACTACAATCGTATTAGTCCAATGGACTTATGTGGTTGTCGTAGGCCGATGCGTCCTGGTATATGAATGAAATAATATTCACAGATGGTCAATTACTAAATAACAACCATGATATATAAACGGAAGGTCCTATTACTACAATCGTATTAGTCAAATGAACATATGTGGTTGTCGTAGGCCGACGCGCCCTACTACGATCGTATTACATTACTCCCAATCTGTTATGACTACAATCGTTTTAGTCAAATGGACTTATGTGGTTGTCGTAGGCCGATGTGTCTTAGTATACAAATAAAGCAATATTCATAGACAATCAATTACTGAATAACAACCACGATATATAAACGGAAGTTCCAATGGCTACAATCGTATTAGTCCAATGGACTTATGTGGTTGTCGTGGGCCGATGCGTCCTAGTATATGAATGAAATAATATTCATAGATGGTCAATTACTAAATAACAACCATGATATATAAACGGAAGGTCCTATTACTACAATCGTATTATTCAAATTGACCTATGTGGTTGTCGTAGGCCGATGCGTCCTACTACAATCGTATTGCATTACTTCCAATCTGTTATGACTACAATCATATTAGTCAAATGGACTTATGTGGTTGTCGTAGCCTGATGCGTCCTAGAATTTGGTTGTCGTAGGCCGATGCGTCTTACTACAATCGTATTACACTACTCCCAATCTGTTATGACTACAATTGTATTAGTCAAATGGACTTATGTGGTTGTCATAGGCCGATGCGTCCTAGTATATGAATGAAATCATATTCATTCACGGTCAATTACTAAATAACAACCACGATATATAAACATAAGTTCCAATGACTATAATCGTATTAGTCCAATAGACCTATATGGTTGTTGAAGGTCGATGCATCCTAGTATATGAATGAAATAATATTCATAGATGGTCAATTACTAAATAACAACCACGATATATAAACGGAAGGTCTTATTACTACAATCGTATTAGTCAAATTGACTTATGTGGTTGTCGTAGGCCGATGCGTCCTACTACAATCGTATTACATTACTCCCAATCTGTTATGACTACAATCGTATTAGTCAAATGGACTTATGTGGTTGTCGTAGGCCGATGCGTCCTAGTATATGAATGAAGTCATATTCATTCACTGCCAATTACTAAATAACAACCATGATATATAAACGGAAGTTCCTATGACTACAATCGTATTAGTCCAATGGACTTATGTGGTTGTCGTAGGCCGATGCTTCCTAGTATATCAATGAAATAATATTCTTAGATGGTCAATTGCTAAATAACAACCACGATATATAAATGGAAGGTCCTATTACTAGAATTGTATTAGTCAAATGGACATATGTGGTTGTCGTAGGCCGATGCGCCCTACTACAATCGTATTACATTACTCCCAATCTGTTATGACTACAATCGTATTAGTCAAATGGACTTATGTGGTTGTCGTAGGCTGATGTGTCGTACTACAACCGTATTACATTACTCCCAATCTGTTATGACTACAATCGTATTAGTCAAATTGACCGTGCGGTTGTCGTAGGCCGGTGCGTCCTAGTATATGGATGAAATCATATTCATTCATAGTCAATTACTAAATAACAACCACGATATATAAACGGAAGTTCCAATGACTACAAACGTATTAGTCCAATAGACTTATGTGGTTGTTGTACGCCGATGCGTCCTAGTATATGAATTAAATAATATTCATAGATGGTCAATTACGAAATAACAACCACGATATATAAACAGAAGGTCCTATTACTACAATCGTATTAGTCAAATTGACTTATGTGGTTGTCGTAGACCGATGCGTCCTACTACAATCGTATTACATTACGTCCAATCTGTTATGACTACAATCGTATTAGTCAAATGTACTTATGTGGTTGTCGTAGGCTGATGCGTCCTAGAATGTGGTTATCGTAGGCCGATGCGTCCTACTACAATCGTATTACACTACTCCCAATCTGTTATGACTACAATCGTATTAGTCAAATGGACTTATGTGGTTGTCATAGGCCGACGCGTCCTAGTATATGAATGAAATCATATTCATTCACGGTCAATTACTAAATAACAACAACGGTATATAAACGGAAGTTCCAATGACTACAATCGTATTAGTCCAATAGACTAATGTGGTTGTTGTAGGCTGACGCGTCCTGTATATGAATGAAATAATATTCATAGATGGTCAATTACTAAATAACAACCACGATATATAAACGGAAGGTCCTATTACTTCAATCGTATTAGTCAAATTGACTTATGTGGTTGTCGTAGGCGGATGCGTCCTACTACAATCGTATTACATTACTCCCAATCTGTTATGACTACAATCGTATATGTCAAATGGACTTATGTGGTTGTCGTAGGCCGATGCGTCCTAGTATGTGGTTGTCATAGGCCGATGCGTCCTACTCCAATCGTATTACATTACTCCCAATCTGTTATGACTACAATCGTATTAGTCAAATGGACTTATGTGGTTGTCGTAGGCCGATGCGTCCTAGTATATAAATGAAATCATATTCATTCACGGTCAATTACTAAATAACAACCATGATATATAAACAGAAGTTCCTATGACTACAATCGTATTAGTCCAATGGACTTATGTGGTTGTCGTAGGCCGATGCGTCCTAGTATATGAATGAAATAATATTCACAGATGGTCAATTACTAAATAACAACCATGATATATAAACGGAAGGTCCTATTACTACAATCGTATTAGTCAAATGGACATATGTGGTTGTCGTAGGCCGATGCGCCCTACTACGATCGTATTACATTACTCCCAATCTGTTATGACTACAATCGTATTAGTCAAATTGACATATATGGTTGTCGTAGGCCGATGCGTCGTAGTATATGAATGACTACAATCGTATTACATTCGTATTACATTACTCCCAATATGTTATGACTACAATCGTATTAGGCAAATTGACTTATGTGGTTGTCGTAGGCCGATGCGTCCTAGTATATGAATGAAATCATATTCATTCACGGTCAATTACTAAATAACAATCACGATATATAAACGGAAGTTCCAATGACTACAAACGTATTAGTCCAATAGACTTATGTTATTGTTCTAGGCCGATGCGTCCTAGTATATGAATTAAATAATATTCATAGATGGTCAATTACTAAATAACAACCACGATATATAAACGGAAGGTCCTATTACTACAATCGTATTAGTCAAATTGATTTATGTGGTTGTCGTAGGCCAATGCGTCCTACTACAATCGTATTACATTACTTCCAATCTGTTATGACTACAATTGTATTAGTCAAATGTACTTATGTGGTTGTCATAGGCTGATGCGTCCTAGAATGTGGTTGTCGTAGGCCGATGCGTCCTACTACAATCATATTACACTACTCCCAATCTGTTATGACTACAATCGTATTAGTCAAATGGACTTATGTGGTTGTCATAGGCCGATGCGTCCTAGTATATGAATGAAATCATATTCATTCACGGTCAATTACAAAATAACAACAACGGTATATAAACGGAAGTTCCAATGACTACAATCGTATTAGTCCAATAGACTTATGTGGTTGTTGTAGGCCGACGCGTCCTAGTATATGAATGAAATAATATTCATAGATGGTCAATTACTAAATAACAACCACGATATATAAACGGAAGGTCCTATTACTACAATCGTATTAGTCAAATTGACTTATGTGGTTGTCGTAGGCGGATGCGTCCTACTACAATCGTATTACATTACTCCCAATCTGTTATGACTACAATCGTATAAGTCAAATGGACTTATGTGGTTGTCGTAGGCCGATGCGTCCTAGTATGTGGTTGTCGTAGGCCGATGCGTCCTACTACAATCGTATTACACTACTACCAATCTGTTATGACTACAATTGTATTAGTCAAATGGACTTATGTGGTTGTCATAGGCCGATGCGTCCTAGTATATGAATGAAATCATATTCATTCACGGTCAATTACTAAATAACAACCACGATATATAAACGGAATTTCCTATGACTACAATCGTATTAGTCCAATGGACTTATGTGATTGTCGTAGGCCGATGCGTCCTAGTATATGAATGGAATAATATTCACAGATGGTCAATTACTAAATAACAACCATGATCTATAAACGGAAGGTCCTATTACTACAATCGTATTAGTCAAATGGACATATGTGGTTGTCGTAGGCCGATGCGCACTACTACAATCGTATTACATTACTCCCAATCTGTTATGACTACAATCGTATTAGTCAAATGGACTTATGTGGTTGTCGTAGGCCGATGCGTCGTACTACAATCAACATTACTCCCTATCTGTTATGACTACAATCGTATTAGTCAAATGGACTTATGTGGTTGTCGTAGGCCGATGCGTCTTAGTATACAAATAAATAATATTCATAGACGGTCAATCACTAAATAACAACCACGATATATAAACGGGAGTTCCAGTGGCTACAATCGTATTAGTCCAATGGACTTATGTGGTTGTCGTAGGCCGATGCATCCTAGTATATGAATGAAATAATATTCATAGATGGTCAATTACCAAATAACAACCACGATATATAAACGGAAGGTCCTATTACCACAATCGTATTAGTCAAATGGACTTATGTGGTTGTCGTAGGCTGATGCGTCCTACAATAATCGTATTACATTACTCCCAATATGTTATGATTACAATCGTATTAGTCAAATGGACTCATGTGGTTGTCGTAGGCCGATGCGTCCTAGTATATGAATGAAATCATATTCATTCACAGTCAATTACTAAATAACAACCACGATATATAAACGGAAGATCCAATGACTACAAACGTATTAGTCCAATAGACTTATGTGGTTGTTGTAGGCCGATGCGTCCTAGTATATGAATTAAATAATATTCATAGATGGTCAATTACTAAATAACAACCACGATATATAAACGGAAGGTCCTATTACTACAATCGTATTAGTCAAATTGACTTATGTGGTTGTCGTAGGCCGATGCGTCCTACTACAATCGTGCTACATTACTCCCAATCTGTTATGACTACAATCATATTAGTCAAATGGACTTATGTGGTTGTCGTAGGCAGATGCGTCCTAGTATATGAATGATATCGTATTCATTCACGGTCAATTACTAAATGAAAACCACGATATATAAACGGAAGGCCCAATAACCACAATCGTATTAGTCAAATGGACTTATGTGGTTGCCGTAGGCCTGTGCGTGTCACGACCCCAAATCTGGTCGTGATGGCGCCCAGCACATTGCTAAGCCAGCCTGACCAATCCATATCAACCACGGAGCTAGAAGCTCTCTTTAACCCATTTACGCAAATTAATTCATGAAATAACAGTAATACATGTAACGAAAACGGGGAACCAAGTCCCATAATACATCAACTCCCATAGACCAAGGGTCAAGAGTCATGAGCCTCTACTGAACATGAGTGTATAAAGGTTTACAAAATACCAAGTGCGGAAAGAAATGTCAATACAAAATCAAAAGACAGTAGGAAGGAATATCGGGTCCTGCGGACTCTGCAACTACCTCGAATATCCACAAACGTCGCCTCGCACAGCTACTGGATCACTGCTGAGAGGTACCTGGATCTGCACACAAGGTGCAGGGAGTATAAAATGAGTACTGCCAGACTCAGTGGTAATAAACAATGGTAAGACAACGCAGATAAGAAATCCGCAATAAAGCACTATGTAAAGCTATAATCAGCTACCTTGTCATAGAATCAATCTTCACTGTACCTGTACCAACAAATACCAATAAATAGCATAACAGCTAGCAGATGTAGCTAAATGCAATGCAATGCATGATATGACCGCTACGGCGTGTAGCCCGACTCCAATTTTGGGTACCCGTGCTCACTGTGGGGGTTCGGACTCCGGAGGGGCTCCTACAGCCCAAGCACATCTCATAGAGATATTCCTGCGGCGTGCAGTCCGATCCAACATATATCTCGCTGCGGCGTGCAGCCCGATCCACTACTAGTCAGCTAATATGCAGATACAACCTCGCAGGCTCAAAAGTAGTTTTTGAAAACTCTTTTATCATTTTTCAGTTGGAAAACAGTAATATCAAGTTCCGGAGATTGGAATTAGCATAATAACAAAAATAGCTGCGGACTAGTAGTAAACTAGCATGTCTATATGATAAGACCATGATAACGATCCTCGCGGGATCCAATAAGTGGCTCACGGCCCACATGTATAATCAACCGCCCAAGAAGGGGTTCCTCGGCTCAAGAGTGGCCATTATCACAATATATATATATGCAACCATCCGAGAAGGAGGTTCGACGGCTCTAGAATAGCCAATATTACAGTATCAACAGGTTGGACTAATATATAGTCTCCAGTTCATGATTGACCCCGCACTCTCAAGAGTGTGCGTGTCTCGCCGCTATACATCGTCACAAAGTGGTATACCGGGGTTTCGAACCCGCTGGTCATCACCCACATCTATTACTCACCTCAATACGGCGCGACGACTATTCCGCAATGCCCTTGCCACGAGAATCAAGCTCCGCACGTGTAGAATCTGATCAAATACAGTAGAAACACAACAAATTAGGCCAATGGGACAACACCCAATCAATATAACTCAATTTACATCAAAATTCCCAAAGTTGTCAAAACCCGACTTTCGGTACGCTTGTCGAAAAATCACGAAAGTCACATATTCGGAACCCTCATCTCAATACGAGTCTAAGCATATCAATTTTACCAAAATCGGACTCCATTTGCCCATTCAAAACCTTGATTTTCTAAAGTTCAAGCATAGGGCAAAATCCTCCATAAATTACCCCAAATTCCTCCATTTTCATGATATAATTGCATAATATTACCAATACTAATCATAGTTTAAGTCCATAGATGATTACCTGATGATTTCCTTGAATTTCTCTTCAAAATCGCCCAAATCGCCTCTAAAGCCGAGAACCAAAATGTGTGAAATGTTCTGAAATTTTTCTAACTTCTGATACACTTACTTACAGCGATTTTCGCTTCTGCGGAACATTTTCCGCTCCTACGCTCCCGTATCCGCGACCAAAGGGTCGCTTCAGCGGTTCCAGGCCTAGCCGGCCATTTCCGCTTCTGCGAACAAGGGGCCGCTTAAGCGGACCCGCTTCTGCGAAGAAGCTTCCGCTTCCGCGGACACATCCGCCTCTGCGCATCATTGACCGCTTCTGCGGTCTCGCCCAAACGGTCAAACGTCCGCTTCTGCGGAGCCAGCCCATTTTCTCCCCGTCCGCTTCTGCGATCACTGGCTCGCACCAGCGACCCCGCTTCAGCGGAATGGCTTCCGCTTCTGCGTAACCACCCGCTCCTGCGCAATATCCGCTTCTGCGGACTCGCTCCTGCGACCACATTTCCGCAGGAGCGAAAATGACAGAACCAGAACTCTCAACCTGAAATTTCCATGATTTTTCTCCCGTTTAACCATCCGAAAGCACCCCGAGGCCCCGGAACCTCATCCAAACATACCAACACATCTTAATACCTTATTCGAACTTGCTCCAATCCTCAAAACACGTCTAACAACATCAAAACCCATAATTCGCATCGAATTCAAGCCTAAATTCCTTAAAACATTCCAAATTACACATTCAATCAAAAACCCGACCAAACGACGTCCGAATGACCTGAAATTTTGCAGGCACATCCAAAATCACCTAACGGAGCTATTGCAACTGTCGGAATTCCATTCCGACTCCCGGATCAAAATCTCACCTACCGTTCGGATTTCGCCAAAATTCAACCTTAGCCAATTCAAGCCTATTTCTACACCGGGCCTCCAAATTCAATTCCGATCGCTCCCCTAAGTCACAAATCACCTTCCGGAACTAACCGAATCATCGAATCCGATTCCGGGCACTCTAACCAAATAGTCAACTCCGGGTTGACTTTCCTTATTCAAGTTTCTTTCACAAAGGCTATATGCCTCATTTTCAATCCAATTCACTCCTAACTCACCCGATAGACTTTAACATTGATATAAAATCATAAAACATGTATTTACAACATAACGGGGTGGTAATTACCGTGACGACGGGCCGGGTCGTCACATTCTCCCCCTCTTAAGCAAACGCTCGTCCTCGAGCGGGTCAAGAAACATACCTGAAGTCTCAAACAAGTGAGGATATCTGCTCCGCATCTCCCGCTCGATCTCCCAAGTGGCCTCCTCCACGGGTCGACCTCTCCACTGAACCTTAACCGATGCAATCTCCTTAGACCTCAATTTTCTCACCTGACGTCCCAAAATGGCAATAGGCTCCACATCATAGGATAGATCACCATCAAGCTGAATGGTGCTGAAATCTAATACATGAGACGGATCTCCAATGTACTTCCGGAGCATAGACACATGGAATACTGGATGAACGCTGGATAAGTTGGGCGGCAAGGCCAACTCATATGCCACCTCTCCAACTCTCTTAAGTATCTCAAAAGGACCAATGTACCTGGGACTCAACTTTCCTTTCTTCCCAAACCTCATGACACCCTTCATAGGTGAAACCTTCAACAATGCTCTGTCACCAACCATGAAAGACAACTCTCGAACTCTACGGTCCGCATAACTCTTCTGACGAGACTGTGCCGTACGAAGCCTCTCCCGGATCAACTTTGCTCTATCCAGAGCATCCTGGACTAACTCAGTCCCTATCAATCTAACCTCACCAGGCTCAAACCATCCCACGGGGGATCTACACCGCCTGCCATACAATGCCTCATACGGGGCCATCTGAATACTCGACTGATAACTATTGTTGTAGGCAAATTCAGCAAGTGGTAGGAACTCATCCCACGAACCACCAAAATCAATCACACAAGCTCGCAACATATCCTCCATGATCTGAATAGTGCGCTCAGACTGTCCGTCTGTCTGGGGGTGAAATGCTGTACTCAACTCAACCCGTGTACCCATCTCTCGCTGAAATGCTCTCCAAAACTGAGAAGTGAACTGAGTACCCCTGTCGGATATGATAGACACCTGGGACTCCATGCAACCGAACAATCTCTCGAATAAAGATCGATGCCAACCGCTCCGATGAGTAGGTAGTACTAATTGGAATGAAGTGAGCTGACTTGGTCAGTCTATCCACAATCACCCATACAGAATCAAACTTCCTCGCCGTCCGAGGGAGTCCAGTAACAAAGTCCATAGTGATCCTCTCCCATTTCCACTCGGGAATAGCAATGCGCTGAAATACACCACCGGGCCTCTGATGCTCGTACTTAACCTGCTGACAGTTGAGGCACCGTGCTACATGTCTAACAATGTCCATCTTCATCTTTCTCCACCAATAATGCTGTTTCAAATCTTGATACATCTTAGCGGCTCCTGGATGGATAGAATACCGCGAGCTATGGGCCTCCTCCAGAATCAACTCACGAAGGCCATCAACATTGGGCACACATATCCGGCCCTGCATCCTCAATACGCCGTCACTATCAATGGTGACATCTCTAGCATCATCATGCTGAACTATGTCCCTAAGGACAGCCAAATGTGGATCATCATACTGACGCTCACGAATACGATCATATAGAGATGGCCGAGATACAACACAAGCCAATACCCGGCTGGGTTCCGAAATATCTAACCTCACTAGCCGATTGGCTAGCACCCGAACATCATAAGCAAATGGCCTCTCCTCGGCTGGAATATATGCCAAGCTCCCCATACTGACCGCCTTCCGGCTCAAAGCATCGGCCACCACATTGGCCTTCCCGGATGATATAATATAGTAATGTCATAATCCTTCAGCAACTCTAGCCATCTCCGCTGTCTCAAATTAAGGTCTTTCTGTTTGAACAAATGCTGGAGACTACGATGGTCGGTATACACCTCACAAGACACGCCGTACAAATAGTGTCTCCAAATCTTCAATGCATGAACAATGGCGGCTAGCTCCAAATCATGAACAGGATAGTTCTTCTCATGCGGCTTCAACTGCCGAGAAGCATAAGCAATTACCTTACCTTCCTGCATCAACACACAACCTATCCCCACTCTCGAGGCATCACAATAAACGGTATATGAACCTGAAGTCGATGGCAATACTAACACTGGAGCTGTGGTCAAAGCCGTCTTGAGCTTCTGAAAGCTCTCCTCGCACTCATCCGACCACACGAATGGTGCACCCTTCTGGGTCAATTTAGTCAATGAAGAAGCAATGGATGAAAATCCCTGAACAAACCGGCGATAATATCCCGCCAAACCAAGAAAACTCCCGATCTCTGTAGCTGAGGACGGTCTAGGCCAACTCTGCACCGCCTCTATCTTTTTCTGATCAACCTGAATACCATCACGAGACACCACATGTCCCGGAAATGCTACGGACTCGAGCCAAAACTCGCACTTGGAGAATTTAGCATATAGCTTCTCCTCCCTCAATCTCTCCAACACAATACTCAAATGTTGAGCATGCTCCTCCTGACTACGGGAGTAGACTAGAATGTCATCAATGAACACAATCACAAATGAATCCAAATAAGGCCCGAACACACTGTTCATCAGATGCATAAATGCTGCTGGGGCGTTGGTCAGCCCAAACGACATCACAAGGAACTCATAATGACCATATCGGGTCCTGAATGCAGTCTTCATAATATCCGAGTCCCTGATCTTCAGCTGATGATAGCCTGAACGAAGATCGATCTTAGAAAACACCCTTGCACCTTGTAACTGATCAAACAAATCATCTATGCGCGGTAGAGGGTACTTGTTCTTCACCGTCACTTTGTTCAATTGCCTATAATCAATACACATTCGCATGGAACCATCTTTCTTTTTAACAAATAATACCGGCGCACCCCACGGAGACACACTAGGACGGATGAAACCCTTATCTAGAAGTTCCTGAAGTTGCTCTTTCAGTTCTTTCAACTCAGCTGGTGCCATCCGATAAGGAGGAATGGATATGGGCTGAGTGCCCGGCACCACGTCAATGCCAAAATCAATATCCCTGTCCGGCGGCATGCCCGGCAGGTCTGAGGGGAATACATCTGGGAAATCCCTCACAACAGGTACAGAATCAATGCTAGGAGACTCAGGCTCCCACATCTCTCACAAAAGCTAAGTACGATAAACACCCTTTTTCAACCATCTTCTGAGCTTTTAGGAACGAAATAACACGGCTAGGGATGAAATCGGTCGAACCCCGCCACTCAATCTGAGAAATACCAGGAATGGCCAACGTAACTGTCTTAGCATGACAGTCCAATATAGCATGATAAGGAGACAACCAGTCCATATCCAATATAACATCAAAGTCCACCATCCCCAACAATAACAAATCTGCCTGGGTCTCCAGACCCCCGATAGATATAACACAGGATCTATAGACATGATCCACAACAATCGTATCACCCACGGGGGTGGATACATGAACAGGTAAATCAAGACTACCACGAGTCGCACCCAAATAATGTGCAAAATAAGAGGACACGTAAGAATATGTGGACCCTGGATCAAATAGAACGGAGGCATCTCTGTGACAGACAGAAATGATACCTGTAATCACAGCATCGGAGGCAACTGCATCACGCATGTCAGGAAGTGCATAGAACCGTGCCTGGCCTCCACCAGATCTCTCCTCGCCCCTGGGGCGTCCACGAGAAGACCGACCTCCACCTCTACTAGACTGAGATGGTGCTGAAGAGGAGGGCTGATCCCTCTGCTGAGTCCTGGCCCTACGTAGTCGAGGGCAATGTCTCCTCATGTGGCCAAACTCACCACACTCATAACATGCACCTGGGCTGAAGAAGTAGGTGCTGCACTCTGGGTTGGAAGGGCACTAAGTGATGATTGACCCTGCTGAAACCCCTGTCGACCACGACCATAAGAACCTTCGCTCTGCTCTGGGCGGCCTGAATGAGAAGGTCTAGATGAGCGACCTCGGCTCTGCCGGGAATGCCCTCTAGATGGAGCACCACTGAAACTGCCCGAACCACGAGGCCTCTTGGCCTCTCGCTCCTCTCTCTCTCGGCGACGATCCGCCTCAATGGAGCGTGCCATATCAGCTACCTGCTCAAACGATGATGATAGAACTCGCTCGCTGGTCATAAGAATACGGATAGAGTAGTTGAGGCCATCAATGAACCTCCTGATCCTCTCCCTATCAGTGGGGATCATCCATGTGGCATGCCTAGCCAGCTGAGTGAATCTAAGCTCATACTGGGTCACAGACATGTCGCCCTGAATCAACCACTCGAACTGGCGACGTAGCTCCTCGCGACGAGATTGAGGTACATATTTCTCTAGAAAGAGAGTAGAGAACTGCTGCCATGTGAGAGGTGTTGCTCTTGCAAGCCTACGCCTCTCAAACTCCTCCCACCAATCAAATGCGGGACCGGTGAACTGAAATGTAGTAAATGAAACTCGGCTGGACTCAAGAATACCAGCCGTACGCAGCATCTTTCGACACTTATCCAAGAAACCCCGGGCATCCTCGCCCTCGGCGCCACCGAAATGGGGTGGCTGAAGTCTACCAAACCTCTCAAGGCGACGTCGCTCGTCCTCGGGCATAACTCCGAACCATATGCTTCGGAGCCGGAGCCGGTGCGGCGGAGGAATAACCGGTGCAACTACCTAAGCGGGGACCACCTCTGGCGTCCGAAGTCCCCGAACAACCGGATCGAGGTGTGCGAGCTGCAGGGGTCCGTTGACCACCCCTGTCTGAGATGTCGCTACGGTGGCGGTAGCTGAAACTACCGAGCCAAACCGGAACACACCGATAATATCCGAGCAAGAGTCTCCCGAAGACCGGGAATAGCAATAGATATAGTCCGGCCCGAACCGGGACTGCCGGGGCATCGACCACTGGGGCTGCTCCGAAGCGGTACAACGGGCGGGTCGGTGGCGCATCGCCTCGGCGCCCTACCTCTAACTCTAGCACGACCGCGCCCACGGCCTCTAACAGGTGGCAATGGAGGTCGTCTACCTCGTCCCGATGCTCGCGTTCTCGCCATCTGCGGAGAGAATAGAATATAGAAGTTCGGTTCTCAGAACAACAAGATCGCACGACAGAGTTCAAGAAAAGTGAAGTTTTCCTAAAGGTTCGCAACCTCCCGAGGATAAGTACAGGCGTCCCCGTACCGATCCACAAGACTCTACTAACCGGCTCAAGACTCACGAGGCCTAGTAAACCTAGGCTCTAATACCAACTTGTCACGACCCCAAATCCGGTCGTGATGGCGCCCAACACATTGCTAAGCCAGCCTGACCAATCCATATCAACCACGGAGCTAGAAGCTCTCTTTAACCCATTTACGCAAATTAATTCACGAAATAACAGCGATACATGTAACGAAAACGGGGAACCAAGTCCCATAATACATCAACTCCCATAGACCAAGGGTCGAGAGTCATGAGCCTCTACCGAACATGAGTGTATAAAGGTTTACAAAATACCAAGTGCGGAAAGAAATGTCAATACAAAATCAAAAGACGAGTAGGAAGGAATATCGGGTCCTGCGGACTCTGCGACTACCTCGAATATCCACAAACGTCGCCTCGCACGGCCAACCGGATCACTGTCGAGAGGTACCTGGATCTGCACACGAGGTGCGAGGAGTAAAATGAGTACTCTGCCGGACTCGGTGGTAATAAACAAGGGTAAGACGACGCGGATAAGAAATCCGCAATAAAGCACTATGTAAAGCTATAATCAGCTACCCTGTCTTAGAATCAATCTTCACTGTACCTGTACCAACAAATACCAATAAATAGCATAACAGCTAGGAGATGTAGCTAAATGCAATGCAATGCATGATATGACCGCTACGGCGTGTAGCCCGACTCCAATTTTGGGTACCCGTGCTCACTGTGGGGGTTCAGACTCCGGAGGGGCTCCTACAGTCCAAGCACATCTCATAGAGATATTCCTGCGGCGTGCAGTCCGATCCAACATATATCTCGCTGCGGCGTGCAGCCCGATCCACTACTAGTCAGCTAATATGCAGATACAGCCTCGCAGGCTCAAAAGTAGTTTTTGAAAACTCTTTTATCATTTTTCAGTTGGAAAACAGTAATATCAAGTTCCAGAGATTGGAATTAGCATAATAACAAAAATATCTGCGGACTAGTAGTAAACTAGCATGTCTATATGATAAGACCATGATAACGATCCTCGCGGGATCCAATAACTGGCTCACGGCCCACATGTATAATCAACCGCCCAAGAAGGGGGTTCCTCGGCTCAAGAGTGGCCATTATCACAATATATATATATGCAACCATCCGAGAAGGAGGTTCGACGGCTCTAGAATAGCCAATATTACAGTATCAACAGGTTGGACTAATATATAGTCTCCAGTTCATGATCGACCCCGCACTCTCAAGAGTGTGCGTGTCTCGCCGCTATACAGCGTCACAAAGTGGTATACCGGGGTTTCGAACCCGCTGGTCATCACCCACATCTATTACTCACCTCGATACGGCGCGACGACTATTCCGCAATGCCCTTGCCACGAGAATCAAGCTCCGCACGCGTAGAATCTGATCAAATACAGTAGAAACACAACAAATTAGGCCAATGGGACGACACCCAATCAATATAACTCAATTTACATCAAAATTCCCAAAGTTGTCAAAACCCGACTTTCGGTACGCTTGTCGAAAAATCACGAAAGTCACATATTCGGAACCCTCATCTCAATACGAGTCTAAGCATATCAATTTTACCAAAATCGACTCCATTTGCCCATTCAAAACCTTGATTTTCTAAAGTTCAAGCCTAGGGCTAAATCCTCCATAAATTACCCCAAATTCCTCCATTTTCATGATATAATTGCATAATATTACCAATACTAATCATAGTTTAAGTCCATAGATGATTACCTGATGATTTCCCTTGAATTTCTCTTCAAAATCGCCCAAATCGCCTCTAAAGCCGAGACCCAAAATGTGTGAAATGTTCTGAAATTTTTCTAACTTCGGATACACTTACTTACAGCGATTTTCGCTTCTGCGGAATATTTTCCGCTCCTATGCACCCGTATCCGCGACCAAAGGGTCGCTTCAGCGGTTCCAGGCCTAGCCGGCCATTTCCGCTTCTGCGAGCAAGGGGCCGCTTAAGCGGACCCGCTTCTGCGAAGAAGCTTCCGCTTCTGCGGACACATCCGCCTCTGCGCATCACTGACCGCTTCTGCGGTCTCGCCCAAACGGAAAAATGTCCGCTTCTGCGGACCATGCCCAATTTCTCTCGTCCGCATCTGCGATCACTGGCTCGCACCAGCGACCCCGCTTCAGCGGAAAGGCTTCCGCTTCTGCGTAACCACCCGCTCCTGCGCACCTCGTCCGCTTCTGCGGACTCGCTCCTGCGTCCAAAATTCCGCAGGAGCGGAAACAATAGAAGCAGGATCCCAACCTGCAATTTTTCCACAATTTACTCTCGTTTAACCATCCGAAAACACCCCGAGGCCCCCGGAACCTCATCCAAACATACCAACACATCTTAATACCTTATTCGAACTTGCTCCAATCCTCAAAACACGTCTAACAACATCAAAACCCATAATTCGCATCGAATTCAAGCCTAAATTCCTTAAAACATTCCAAATTACACATTCAATCAAAAACCCGACCAAACGACGTCCGAATGACCTGAAATTTTGCAGGCACATCCAAAATCACCTAACGGAGCTACTGCAACTGTTCGGAATTCCATTCCGACTCCCGGATCAAAATCTCACCTACCGTTCGGATTTCGCCAAAATTCAACCTTAGCCAATTCAAGCCTATTTCTACACCGGGCCTCCAAATTCAATTCCGATCGCTCCCCTAAGTCACAAATCACCTTCCGGAACTAACCGAATCATCGGAATCCGATTCCGAGCCCTCTAACCAAATAGTCAACTCCGGGTTGACTTTCCTTATTCAAGTTTCTTTCACAAAGGCTATATGCCTCATTTTCAATCCAATTCACTCCTAACTCACCCGATAGACTTTAACATTGATATAAAATCATAAAACATGTATTTACAACATAACGGGGTGGTAATTACCGTGACGACGGGCCGGGTCGTCACAGTGCGTCCTACTACAATCATATTACATTACTCCCAATCTGTTATGACTACAATCGTATTAGTCAAATAGACTTATGTGGTTGCGTAGGCCGATGTGTCGTAGTATATGAATGAAATCATATTCATTCACGGTCAATTACTAAATAACAACCACGATATATAAACGGAGGTTCCAATGACTACAATCATATTAGTCCAATGGACTTATGTGGTTGTCGTAGGCCGATGTGTCCTAGTATATGAATGAAATAATATTCACAGATGGTCAATTACTAAATAACAACCACAATATATAAACGGAAGGTCCTATTACTACAATCGTATTAGTCAAATGGAATTATATGGTTGTCGTAGGCCGATGTGTCCTATTACTATCGTATTACATTACTCCCAATCTGTTATGATTACAATCGAATTAGTCAAATGGACTTATGTGGTTGTCGTAGGTCGATGCGTCCTACTACAATCGTATTACATTACTCTAAATCTGTTATGACTTCAATCGTGTTAGTCAAATGGACTTATGTGATTGTCGTAGGCCGATGCGTCCTAGTATATAAATGAAATCATATTCATTCACGGTCAATTACTAAATAACAACCACGATATATAAACGGAAGTTCCTATGACTACAATCGTATTAGTCCAGTGGACTTATGTGGTTGTCGTAGGCCGATGCGTCCTAGTATGTGAATGAAATAATATTCACAGATGGTCAATTACTAAATAACAACCATGATCAATTAACGGAAGGTCCTATTACTACAATCGTATAAGTCAAATGGACATATGTGGTTGTCGTAGGCCGATGCGCCCTACTACAATCGTATTACATTACTTCCAATCTGTTATGATTACAATCGTATAAGTCAAATGGACTTATATGGTTGTCGTAGGCCGATGCGTCGTACTACAATCGTATTACATTACTCCCAATCTGTTATGACTACAATCGTATTAGTCATATGGACTTATGTGGTTGTCGTAGGCCGATGCGTCTTAGTATACAAATAAAATAATATTCAAAGACGGTCTATCACTAAATAACAACCACGATATATAAACGGAAGGTCCTATTACCACAATCGTATTAGTCAAATGGACTTATGTGGTTGTCGTAGGCTGATGCGTCCTACTACAATCGTATTACATTACTCCAAATCTGTTATGACTACAATCGTATTAGTCAAATGGACTTATGTGGTTGTCGTAGGCCGATGCGTCCTAGTATATAAATAAAATCATATTCATTCACGGTCAATTACTAAATAACAACCACGATATATAAACGGAATTTCCTATGACTACAATCGTATTAGTCCAATGGACTTATGTGGTTGTCGTAGGCCGATGCGTCCTAGTATATGAATGAAATAATATTCACAGATGGTCAATTACAAAATAACAACCATGATCTATAAACGGAAGGTCCTATTACTACAATCGTATTAGTCAAATGGACATATGTGGTTGTCGTAGGCCGATGCGCCCTACTACAATCGTATTATATTACTCCCAATCTGTTATGACTACAATCGTATTAATCAAATGGACTTATATGGTTGTCGTAGGCCGATGCGTCTTACTACAATCGTATTACACTACTCCCAATCTTTTATGACTACAATCGTATTAGTCAAATGGACTTATGTGGTTGTCATAGGCCGATGCGTCCTAGTATATAAATGAAATCATATTCATTCACGGTCAATTACTAAATAACAACCACGATATATAAACAGAAGTTCCTATGACTACAATCGTATTAGTCCAATGGACTTATGTGGTTGTCGTAGGCCGATGCGTCCTGGTATATGAATGAAATAATATTCACAGATGGTCAATTACTAAATAACAATCATGATATATAAACGGAAGGTCCTATTACTACAATCGTATTAGTCAAACTGACATATGTGGTTGTCGTAGGCCGACGCGCCCTACTACGATCGTATTACATTACTCCCAATCTGTTATGACTACAATCGTTTTAGTCAAATGGACTTATGTGGTTGTCGTAGGCCGATGTGTCTTAGTATACAAATAAAGCAATATTCATAGACAATCAATTACTAAATAACAACCACGATATATAAACGGAAGTTCCAATGGCTACAACGTATTAGTCCAATGGACTTATGTGGTTGTCGTGGGCCGATGCGTCCTAGTATATGAATGAAATAATATTCATAGATGGTCAATTACTAAATAACAACCATGATATATAAACGGAAGGTCCTATTACTACAATCGTATTATTCAAATTGACCTATGTGGTTGTCGTAGGCCGATGCGTCCTACTACAATCGTATTGCATTACTTCCAATCTGTTATGACTACAATCGTATTAGTCAAATGGACTTATGTGGTTGTCGTAGCCTGATGCGTCCTAGAATTTGGTTGTCGTAGGCCGATGCGTCTTACTACAATCGTATTACACTACTCCCAATCTGTTATGACTACAATTGTATTAGTCAAATGGACTTATGTGGTTGTCATAGGCCAATGCGTCCTAGTATATGAATGAAATCATATTCATTCACGGTCAATTACTAAATAACAACCACGATATATAAACATAAGTTCCAATGACTATAATCGTATTAGTCCAATAGACCTATATGGTTGTTGAAGGTCGATGCATCCTAGTATATGAATGAAATAATATTCATAGATGGTCAATTACTAAATAACAACCACGATATATAAACGGAAGGTCTTATTACTACAATCGTATTAGTCAAATTGACTTATGTGGTTGTCGTAGGCCGATGCGTCCTACTACAATCGTATTACATTACTCCCAATCTGTTATGACTACAATCGTATTAGTCAAATGGACTTATGTGGTTGTCGTAGGCCGATGCGTCCTAGTATATGAATGAAGTCATATTCATTCACTGCCAATTACTAAATAACAACCATGATATATAAACGGAAGTTCCTATGACTACAATCGTATTAGTCCAATGGACTTATGTGGTTGTCGTAGACCGATGCTTCCTAGTATATCAATGAAATAATATTCTTAGATGGTCAATTGCTAAATAACAACCACGATATATAAATGGAAGGTCCTATTACTAGAATTGTATTAGTCAAATCTACATATGTGGTTGTCGTAGGCCGATGCGCCCTACTACAATCGTATTACATTACTCCCAATCTGTTATGACTACAATCGTATTAGTCAAATGGACTTATGTGGTTGTCGTAGGCTGATGTGTCGTACTACAATCGTATTACATTACTCCCAATCTGTTATGACTACAATCGTATTAGTCAAATTGACCGTGCGGTTGTCGTAGGCCGATGCGTCCTAGTATATGGATGAAATCATATTCATTCATAGTCAATTACTAAATAACAACCACGATATATAAACGGAAGTTCCAATGACTACAAACGTATTAGTCCAATAGACTTATGTGGTTGTTGTACGCCGATGCGTCCTAGTATATGAATTAAATAATATTCATAGATGGTCAATTACGAAATAACAACCACGATATATAAACAGAAGGTCCTATTACTACAATCGTATTAGTCAAATTTACTTATGTGGTTGTCGTAGACCGATGCGTCCTACTACAATCGTATTACATTACGTCCAATCTGTTATGACTACAATCGTATTAGTCAAATGTACTTATGTGGTTGTCGTAGGCTGATGCGTCCTAGAATGTGGTTATCGTAGGCCGATGCGTCCTACTACAATCGTATTACACTACTCCCAATCTGTTATGACTACAATCGTATTAGTCAAATGGACTTATGTGGTTGTCATAGGCCGATGCGTCCTAGTATATGAATGAAATCATATTCATTCACGGTCAATTACTAAATAACAACAACGGTATATAAACGGAAGTTCCAATGACTACAATCGTATTAGTCCAATAGACTTATGTGGTTGTTGTAGGCTGACGCGTCCTGTATATGAATGAAATAATATTCATAGATGGTCAATTACTAAATAACAACCACGATATATAAACGGAAGGTCCTATTACTTCAATCGTATTAGTCAAATTGACTTATGTGGTTGTCGTAGGCGGATGCGTCCTACTACAATCGTATTACATTACTCCCAATCTGTTATGACTACAATCGTATAAGTCAAATGGACTTATGTGGTTGTCGTAGGCCGATGCGTCCTAGTATGTGGTTGTCGTAGGCCGATGCGTCCTACTCCAATCGTATTACATTACTCCCAATCTGTTATGACTACAATCGTATTAGTCAAATGGACTTATGTGGTTGTCGTAGGCCGATGCGTCCTAGTATATAAATGAAATCATATTCATTCACGGTCAATTACTAAATAACAACCATGATATATAAACAGAAGTTCCTATGACTACAATCGTATTAGTCCAATGGACTTATGTGGTTGTCGTAGGCCGATGCGTCCTAGTATATGAATGAAATAATATTCACATATGGTCAATTACTAAATAACAACCATGATATATAAACGGAAGGTCCTATTACTACAATCGTATTAGTCAAATGGACATATGTGGTTGTCGTAGGCCGATGCGCCCTACTACGATCGTATTACATTACTCCCAATCTGTTATGACTACAATCGTATTAGTCAAATTGACATATATGGTTGTCGTAGGCCGATGCGTCGTACTACAATCGTAGTACATTACTCCCAATCTGTTATGACTACAATCGTATTAGTCAAATGGACTTATGTGGTTGTCGTAGGCCGATGCGTCTTAGTATACAAATAAAGCAATATTCATAGACAATCAATTACTAAATAACAACCACGATATATAAACGAAAGTTCCAATGGCTACAATTGTATTAGTCCAATGGACCTATGTGGTTGTCGTGGGCCGATGCGTCCTAGTGTATGAATGAAATAATATTCATAGATGGTCAATTACTAAATAACAACCACGATATATAAACGGAAGGTCCTATTACTACAGTATTATTCAAATTGACCTATGTGGTTGTTGTAGGCCGATGCGTCCTACTACAATCGTATTACATTGTTTCCAATCTGTTATGACTACAATCGTATTAGTCAAATGGACTTATGTGGTTGTCGTAGGCTGATGCGTCCTAGAATTTGGTTGTCGTAGGCCGATGCGTCTTACTACAATCGTATTACACTACTCCCAATCTGTTATGACTACAATTGTATTAGTCAAATGGACTTATGTGTTTGTCATAGGCCGATGCGTCCTAGTATATGAATGAAATCATATTCATTCACGGTCAATTACTAAATAACAACCACGATATATAAACACAAGTTCCAATGACTATAATCGTATTAGTCCAATAGACCTATATGGTTGTTGTTGGCCGATGCGTTCTAGTATATGAATGAAATAATATTCATAGATGGTCAATTACTAAATAACAACCACGATATATAAACGGAAGGTCTTATTACTACAATCGTATTAGTCAAATTGACTTATGTGGTTGTCGTAGGCCGATGCGTCCTACTACAATCGTATTACATTACTCCCAATCTGTTATGACTACAATCGTATTAGTCAAATGAACTTATGTGGTTGTCGTAGGCCGATGCGTCCTAGTACATGAATGAAATCATATTCATTCACTGCCAATTACTAAATAACAACCATGATATATAAACGGAAGTTCCTATGACTACAATCGTATTAGTCCAATTGACTTATGTGGTTGTCGTAGGCCGATGCTTCCTAGTATATCAATGAAATAATATTCTTAGATGGTCAATTACTAAATAACAACCACGATATATAAATGGAAGGTCCTATTACTACAATTGTATTAGTCAAATGGACATATGTGGTTGTCGTAGGCCGATGCGCCCTACTACAATCGTATTACATTACTCCCAATCTGTTATGACTACAATCGTATTAGTCAAATGGACTTATGTGGTTGTCGTAGGCTGATGTGTCGTACTACAATCGTATTACATTACTCCCAATCTGTTATGACTACAATCGTATTAGTCAAATTGACCGTGTGGTTGTCGTAGGCCGATGCATCCTAGTATATGAATGAAACCATATTCATTCACGGTCAATTACTAAATAACAACCACGATATATAAACGGGAGTTCCAATGACTACAAACGTATTAGTCCAATAGACTTATGTGGTTGTTGTACGCCGATGCGTCCTAGTATATGAATTAAATAATATTCATAGATGGTCAATTACTAAATAACAACCACGATATATAAACGGAAGGTCCTATTACTACAATCGTATTAGTCAAATTGACTTATGTGGTTGTCGTAGGCCAATGCGTCCTACTACAATCGTATTACATTACGTCCAATCTGTTATGACTACAATCGTATTAGTCAAATGTACTTATGTGGTTGTCGTAGGCTGATGCGTCCTAGAATGTGGTTGTCGTAGGCCGATGCGTCCTACTACAATCGTATTACACTACTCCCAATCTGTTATGACTACTGATAGGATCACTGATAAGGATAGAGTTTTGGAAGCTCCAAGAAGGCCATTTACAAGATCTCAAGCTAAGGAATTGCAAACTAAGGTTGTTGGACTTCAATGGCAAATAAAGAAGCTTCTAACTATGGAGGAAGAGCTCATGCCCAAAGGAGAAGAGTTGTCGAAGTTTTACAACTATTTGGTTGCTCAAATTGAAGTCCAAGAGGAGGTAGATTTGGTTACCCAAATCTGCCCATGGAGTCACCAAATGGGCTCAAAATGAGCTTAAATGAGTTCCAGAAAGAGGTGTTACAAGAGCAGACCAATTGGAGTCCAAACAAATGGCCCAAAACTAGTTGTTTAAAGGCCCAAATCTGCCCCAAAGGGTCTTGGCCGCCCCTTACCTACCAAAGACTTTTCTTAGACTTTAGCAACCACCTACCTCATTGTAATAATTGTGTTTTCCACTACAACCACCCCCCACCTAGTTTTTAATGTTATTTTTATGCCTTTGTACTCCTATAAATAGGGTGTTCTTCTCCTTCATAATCAGATTATTATTGATTGAGTATATCATACTTTGAGAGTTCTTTTGAACCTTTGTTACTTGTGCTTTGAGATTTATCTTTCAACCTTTACTAGTTGATAGTTCAAGGTAGTAAGATTACTTCTCTTTTGTGATATCTTTGATTCCTTTGTGGTATTCTTAGAAGGCGATTAATACTAGTATTAATTGTTGTCTCAAGTTACTCGTAAAGTGGTCAAGATCCGAATCTATTGTTTTGATTTGCTTTTCAAGTAAAGGCGTTTGATTTCTTTCATAAATCAAGACGTTGTTACTTTGATCCTGTCAAGACTATCGAACTTGCGTTCTTGAAAGTTCTCGGAATTCTTTCCTTGAATCTTTCCCATATCTTTATTTTCGTCTCTTTAATTCTAGTTGTTCAATTCCTGCTGTTATTGCTTCCGTATTTACTTCTCAAATTCTTACTCTAGTTTGGATTCCCGACCTCGTTGTTATCAAGTGGTATCAGAGCGGTTCTATCAAGATTTCGTTCTTGATAATTCTTGGGATATTTTAAAAAAAAAAACAAAAGAAAAAAAGCAAAAAAAAACGAAATCCAATTTAAAACAAGAAGAAATACAATTGCTTGCTCTCCATGATATATCTTTTGTATCTAAGTGTTTCCAAAAATTAACAAACGAAACAAGAATAGGGGATCCTTGATTTTCTTACTCTTTGTATTCTGCACATTTATATTATTTCTTTTCGTTCGTGTCTTGTTTCAACCGAGCCTAAAAGTTCTACGATTTGGTTCTTTCTTCTTTTAATTGTTCCCAAAAACAAAAGAAAAATCTGAGTTTTACTACTGAGAACAACATACAAGTTAGGTTTAACTATAAATTTATAAAGTACTTTGTTCAAAGGTTATTCCGAGAGAAAAAAAAAAGAAGCTAATTAATTTGTGTGATACAATTTTTAAAGATGTCACATACAGGTAGTGATAATGAACGAATGGTTCTCCAAGAAGCTAAAATCAAAGCAAGGAATGATTTTACCTTGCAAGCCATGCATCAACAGTTTGAAAGGCTGAATCTGCAACTCCAAGAAATGAGGGATACCATTGCAGATCAAAATGATACAATAGCTGAACTTAGGAGGGATAATAATGTTAGGCCACCTGCTAGAAGAAATGTACCCCATGATCCTATTGTAAATCAAGCAGACTTTATTGATGATTTTAATGATATTGATTTTGATAGGGTGAGAGGAGATAGGAGGGGACAAAGATGTAGGATAGAGGATGATAATATAAGTAATATAAAGATGCAGATGCCATCTTTCAAGGGAACAAGGGATCCAGACTTGTATCTTGATTGGGAGAGAATGAAGATAACAGTCTGCTTCAACCTTTCTCTCCCAATCAAGATACAAGTCTGGATCCCTTGTTCCCTTGAAAGATGGCATCTGCATCTTTATATTACTTATATTATCATCCTCTATTCTACCTCTTTGTCCCCTCCGATCTCCTCTCACCCTATCAAAATCAATATCATTAAAATCATCAATAAAGTTTGCTTGATTTACAATAGGACCATGGGGTACATTTCTTCTAGCAGGTGGCCTAACATTATTATCCCTCCTAAGTTCAGCTATTGTATCATTTTGATCCGCAATGGTATTCCTCATTTCTTGGAGTTGGAGATTCAGCCTTTCAAACTGTTGATGCATGGCTTGCAAGGTAAAATCATTCCTTGCTTTGATTTCAGCTTCTTGGAGAACCATTCGTTCATTGTCACTACCTGTATGTGACATCTTTAAAAATTTTATCACACAAATTAGCTTCTTTTTTTTCCTCTCGAAATAACCTTTGAACAAGTACTTTATAGATTTATAGTTAAACCTAACTTGTATGTAGTTCTTAGTAGTAAAACTCAGATTTTTCTTTTATTTTTTTTTTGGGAACAATTAAAAGAAGAAAGAACCAAATCCTAGAACTTTTAGGCTCGGTTGAAATAAGACACGAACAAAAAGGAAAGAATATAAATGTGTAGAATATAGAGAGTAACAAATTCAAGGATCCCCTCTTCTTGTTTCCTTTGTTAATTTTTGGAAACACTTAGATACAAAAGATATATCCTGGAGAGCAAGCAATTGTATTTCTTTTTGTTTTAAATTGGATTTCGTTTTTTTTTTTGTTTTTTGTTTTTTTTGTTTTTTTTTTCAAAATATCCCAAGAATTATCAAGAACGAAATCTTGATAGAACCGCTCTGAATACCACTTGATAACAACTAGGTCGGGATTCCAAACTAGAGTAAGAATTTGAGAAGTAAATGCGGAAGCAATAACAACAGGAATTGAACAACTAGAATTAAAGAGACGAAAATAAAGGATATGGGAAAGATTCAAGGAATGAATTCCGAGAACTTTCAAGAACGCAAGTTCTATAGCCTTGACAAGATCAAAGTAACAACGTCTTGATTTATGAAAGAAATCAAACGCCTTTACTTAAAAGCAAATCAAAACAATAGATTCGGATCTTGACCACTTTACGAGTAACTTGAGACAACAATTAATACTAGTATTAACCGCCTTCTAAGAATACCACAAAGGAATCAAAGATATCACAAAAGAGAAGTAATCTTACTACCTTGAACTATGAACTAGTAAAGGTTGAAAGATAAATCTCAAAGCACAAGTAACAAAGGTTCAAAAGAACTCTCAAAGTATGATATACTCACTCAATAATAATCTGTATTATGAAGGAGAAGAACACGCTATTTATAGGAGTACAAAGGCATAAAAATAACATTAAAAACTAGGTGGGGTGGTTGTAGTGGAAAATACAATTATTACAATGAGGTAGGTGGTTGCTAAAGTCTAAGAAAAGTCTTTGGTTAGGTGAGGGGCGGCCAAGACCCTTTGGGGCAGATTTGGGCCTTAAAACAACTAGTTTTGGGCCATTTGTTTGGACTCCAATTGTGCTACTCTTGTAACACCTCTTTCTGGAACTCTTTAAGCTCATTTTGAGCCCATTTGGTGACTCCAAGGGCTGATTTGGGTAACCAAATCTTCCTCCTCTTGGACTTCAATTTGAGCAACCAAATAGTTGTAAAACTTTGACAACTCTTCTCCTTTGGGCATGATCTCTTCCTCCATAGTTAGAAGCTTCTTTATTTGCCATTGAAGTCCAGCAACCTTAGTTTTCAATTCCTTAGCTTGAGATCTTGTAACTGGTCTTCTTGGAGCTTCCAAAACTCTATCCTTATCAGTGATGCTATCAGATGCGACCTAGTATTTCAATGAAATCATATTCATAGATGGTCAATTACCAAATAACAACCATGATATATAAACGGAAGTTCCTATTACTATAATCTTATTAGTCAAATAGACTTATGTGGTTGTCGTAGGCCGATGCGTCCTAGTATATGAATGAAATCATATTCATAGATGGTCAATTACTAAATAACAACCACGATATATAAACGGAAGGTCCTATTACTACAATCGTATGAGTCAAATGGACTTATGTGGTTGTCGTAGGCCGATGCGTCCTACTACAATCGTGCTAGTATGTAATACGATTGTAGTAGGACGCATCGGCCTACGACAACCACATACTAGCACGCATCGGCCTACGACAACCAAATAAGTCCATTGGACTAATACGATAGTAGTCATAGGAACTTCCGTTTATATATCTTGGTTGTTATTTAGTAATTGACCATCTATGAATATTATTTCCTTCATATACTAGGACCCATCGGCCTACGACAACCACATAAGTCCATTTGACTAATACGATTGTAGTAATAGGACCTTCCGTTTATATATCATGGTTGTTATTTAGTAATTGACCGTCTATGAATATTATTTTATTCATATACTAGGACGCATCGGCCTACGACAACCACATAAGTCCATTGGACTAATACAATTGTCGTCATAGGACCTTCCATTTATATATCGTGGTTGTTATTTAGTAATTGACCATCTATGAATATTATTTCATTCATATACTAGGACGCATCTGATAACAACTAGGTCGGAAATCCAAACTAGAGTAAGAATTTGAGAAGTAAATGCGGAAGTAATTACAACAGGAATTGAACAACTGGAATTAAAGAGATGAAAATAAAGGATATGGGAAAGATTCAAGGAAAGAATTCCGAGAACTTTCAAGAACGCAAGTTCTATAGCCTTGACAAGATCAAAGTAACAACGTCTTGATTTATGAAAGAAATCAAACGCCTTTACTTAAAAAGCAAATCAAAACAATAGATTCGGATCTTGACCACTTTACGAGTAACTTGAGACAACAATTAATACTAGTATTAATCACCTTCTAAGAATACCACAAAGGAATCAAAGATATCACAAAAGAGAAGTAATCTTACTACCTTGAACTATGAACTAGTAAAGGTTGAAAGATAAATCTCAAAGCACAAGTAACAAAGGTTCAAAAGAACAATCAAAGTATGATATACTCAATCAATAATAATCTGTCTTATGAAGGAGAAGGGCATCCTATTTATAGGAGTACAAAGGCATAAAAATAACATTAAAAACTAGGTGGGGTGGTTCTAGTGGAAAACACAATTATTACAATGAGGTAGGTGGTTTCTAAAGTCTAAGATAAGTCTTTGGTTAGGTGAGGGGTGGCCAAGACCTTTTGGGGCAGATTTGGGCCTTAAAACAACTAGTTTGGGCCATTTGTTTGGATTCCAATTGGGCTCCTTTTGTAGTACCTCCTTTAGGACTTCTTTTAAGCTCATTTTGAGCCATTTTGGTGTACTCCAAGGGCTGATTTGGGTGACCATATCTTCCTCTTCTTGGACTTCAATTTGATCTATCAAATAATTGTAAAACTTCAACAATTCTTCTCCTCTGGGCTGGAGCTCTTTCTCGACAATTAAAGGATTCTCTATGTGCACTTGAAGTCCAATGATCGTGTTTTGAAATTCTTTAGCTGGACATATTGTTAAAGGTCATCTTTGAGATTGCAACGCTTCATCCTTGTACTTGAATAGAATTGAGCTTCCTAGGATTCTATCATTCCCCTCTTCTTGAAAAGAATTCGTCCTCGAATTCGATCCTACGTCAAACAAAGACAAGTCAGCAACATTAAATGTAGTATTTACTTAAAACTCACCAGGAAGGTCCAGCTTGTATGCATTGTCTCCAATCTTTTCAAGGAACTGAAAAGGGTCATCTCCTCTAGGATGCAACTTTGACTTTATTTTGGAAGGAAATCTCTCCTTTCTAAAGTCAACCCAAACTAAATCTCCAGGGTTAAAATTAACTTGTTTTCGATCCTTGTTCTTTCTTAAGGCGGTTTGCTCATTTTTCTTCTCAATTGCAAGCCTTGTTTGCTCATGAATTTTTTTCATCATCTCAGCCTTTGTCCTTCTTGAAAGTGCATCATCAACAACATTCTCTTTCCCTTGGTTGTAAGAAATTACATAAGGAAAAGTTTCAGTGAATTCAACCCACTTAGCATGCCTTCTACTGAGCTTACCTTGACCTTTCAAGTATTTCAAGGATTTCTCTTCTTGAAAGAGTACTTGATCACAAATGTTACAACCATCATGCTTATCCACTTTACTAATAAAAAATACTTTTACAAGCTCACAAAAAACATGACTTGAAGAACGACTCCACATCATACCACAACAATCACATTCTAGCAATTTATCATATGAAAACTCATTAACCACTTGAATAAGAGAAGAAGAAATATTTAACTCATTCGCAAGCCTCTTCTCATTAATTTCATGCCTCTTATCATAAAGTTGGATTACGTGATCATTTATTTCATACATAATATCAAAAAGAAGCAAATTACTCTTGCACTTTAACTTAGATATTACAGTTAATGACTTGATGTGCATCAAGCTATCATCATCCACAAAAATTATAAAGTCACCAACATAAGATATAAGAGTATAATTCATTACCTCGAAAAATACTTTAGGTGTTCTATAAAGACCAAGAATGCAAATAAACCAATTGTATATACCATACTTGGACTTATTTACCAATGAAATATCATCACCTTGTATTCTTTTATGCAATGGCTGTAACTTAGTAATGCTTTTAGCAAACTCCGTGTCATAACCTTGTAAATAAGAATCAAAATATTTAAAAGGTTCAATAACAAAGACTTTAACCAAGCTTTTATCTTCCACGATCCAACAAGAATTGATATTGCCGAATTTATGTTGCAATCCAATTGGATCTTTTGCCAACATACCTTGCACCTCACTACCCCTTTCAAAAGGTATTTCAACACGTGGCTGCACAAAATCAAAAGAACTAAAACAAGAAAGAGTTAATGGGTTAGGAAGTAAAGAAATTTTTTTCTTGCTACTTTCTTTGGCTTTTATCACAAGACTACTGTTTTCCTCGCCCTTAGCCTCTTTTCTCTCACTAAAGAGTTCATTTCCTTCACTCAATCCCTAATGTTTTTCTCTCTATACCTCATAGACTATGTTTATCTCATTGTCTTCTCTCTTTTCTTTCTTCTCAAGATCACTAGACATCCCACTCTTTTCACTCAACACAACCTCTCCTTTTTCTTCTCTTGGAATGTCAACATGCACTCCCTTACGACTCTCATTCTTTTCTCTCTCGTATTTTTCCATATTCTCTTTAACAATCTTTTCATCTTTACAAATTTGTGAGGGAGTCAAAGGACCAAGAATGCATTTCTTCCCATTAAACTCAAAAGAGTATCTATTTTTTTGGATACTATATGAAGCATTTCTATAGATATACCATGGCCTTCCCAACAAGATATGAAAATTATTCATGGGAATGACATCACACCAAATCACATCCTCATACCTTCCAATAGAGAATGACAATAACACTCTTTTATCTACCTTTACTCCTTTCAACATGTAGGGTTCAAAATATTCAACACAAGACAAGTTCAGTTTCTCAACCATATAAGTGCTAATTAAGTTATAGCCAAAAGCTTTGTCAATTCTAAGGGTATAACGTAAGACATCACACACCACTTTAGCTCTTGTTTGAAAAATAACTTTACCATTGTCTTCCTTCCATTCGATATACTGTAAGTTCGAGTTTTCAAATTGTTGAACCATCGCTTTCCTCCTTCCATTGTAGTTACCTGTTTGAGACATCTTGTCATAGATTAAAGAAAATATGTCTCTCCAATTGGGCGTTTTCCTCAATTGTTCTCACACATACCTTTCCTTTCTTTCTTGTTTTTTTTTTTCGAAATAACCTTTGAACAAAATACTTTGTAGATTTATAGTTAAATCCAACTTGTATGTAGTTCTGAGTAGTAAAAATCAGATTTTTCTTTTGTTTTTGGGAACAAATAAAAGAAGAAAGAACCAAATCCTAGAACTTTTAGGCTCGGTTGAAACAAGACACGAACGAAAAGAAAAGAATATAAATGTGTAGAATACAAAGAGTAAGAAAATCAAGGATCCCTCATCTTGTTTCCTTTGTTAATTTTTGGAAACACTTAGATACAAAAGATATATCCTGGAGAGCAAGCAATTGTATTTCTTCTTGTTTTAAATTGGATTTCGTTTTTTTTTTTTTTCAAAATATCCCAAGAATTATCAAGCACGAAATCTTGATAGAACCGCTCTGATACCACTTGATAACAACTAGGTCGGAAATACAAACTAGAGTAAGAATTTGAGAAGTAAATGCGGAAGCAATAACAACAGGAATTGAACAACTGGAATTAAAGAGATGAAAATAAAGGATATGGAAAAGATTCAAGGAAAGAATTCCGAGAACTTTCAAGAACGCAAGTTCTATCGCCTTGACAAGATCAAAGTAACAACGTCTTGATTTATGAAAGAAATCAAACGCCTTTACTTAAAAAGCAAATCAAAACAATAGATTCGGATCTTGACCACTTTACGAGTAACTTGAGACAACAATTAATACTAGTATTAATCACCTTCTAAGAATACCACAAAGGAATCAAAGATATCACAAAAGAGAAGTAATCTTACTACCTTGAACTATGAACTAGTAAAGGTTGAAAGATAAATCTCAAAGCACAAGTAACAAAGGTTCAAAAGAACTCTCAAAGTATGATATACTCAATCAATAATAATCTGTCTTATGAAGGAGAAGAACATCCTATTTATAGGAGTACAAAGGCATAAAAATATCATTAAAAACTAGGTAGGGTGGTTCTAGTGGAAAACACAATTATTACAATGAGGTAGGTGGTTTCTAAAGTCTAAGATAAGTCTTTGGTTAGGTGAGGGGCGGCCAAGACCTTTTGGGGCAGATTTGGGCCTTAAAACAACTAGTTTGGGCCATTTGTTTGGATTCCAATTGGGCTCCTTTTGTAGTACCTCCTTTAGGACTTAAGCTCATTTTGAGCCATTTTGGTGTACTCCAAGGGCTGATTTGGGTGACCATATCTTCCTCTTCTTGGACTTCAATTTGATCTATCAAATAATTGTAAAACTTCAACAATTCTTCTCCTCTGGGCTGGAGCTCTTTCTCGACAATTAAAGGATTCTCTATGTGCACTTGAAGTCCAATGATCGTGTTTTGAAATTCTTTAGCTGGACATATTGTTAAAGGTCATCTTTGAGATTGCAACGCTTCATCCTTGTACTTGAATAGAATTGAGCTTCCTAGGATGCTATCATTCCCCTCTTCTTGAAAAGAATTCGTCCTCGAATTCGATCCTACGTCAAACAAAGACAAGTCAGCAACATTAAATGTAGTATTTACTTGAAACTCACCAGGAAGGTCCAGCTTGTATGCATTGTCTCCAATCTTTTCAAGGAACTGAAAAGGGTCATCTCCTCTGGGATGCAACTTTGACTTTATTTTGGAAGGAAATCTATCCTTTCTAAAGTCAACCCAAACTAAATCTCCAGGGTTAAAATTAACTTGTTTTCGATCCTTGTTCTTTCTTAAGGCGGTTTGCTCATTTTTCTTCTCAATTGCAAGCCTTGTTTGCTCATGAATTGTTTTCATCATCAACAACATTCTCTTTCCCTTGGTTGTAAGAAATTACATAAGGAAAAGTTTCAGTGAATTCAACCCACTTAGCATGCCTTCTACTGAGCTTACCTTGACCTTTCAAGTATTTCAAGGATTTCTCTTCTTGAAAGAGTACTTGATCACAAATGTTACAACCATCATGCTTATCCACTTTACTAATAACAAATACTTTTACAAGCTCACAAAAAACATGACTTGAAGAACGACTCCACATCATACCACAACAATCACATTCTAGCAATTTATCATATGAAAACTCATTAACCACTTGAATAAGAGAAGAAGAAATATTTAACTCATTCGCAAGCCTCTTCTCATTAATTTCATGCCTCTTATCATAAAGTTGGATTACGTGATCATTTATTTCATACATAATATCAAAAAGAAGCAAATTACTCTTGCACTTTAACTTAGATATTACAGTTAATGACTTGATGTGCATCAAGCTATCATCATCCACAAAAATTATAAAGTCACCAACATAAGATATAAGAGTATAATTCATTACCTCGAAAAATACTTTAGGTGTTCTATAAAGACCAAGAATGCAAATAAACCAATTGTATATACCATACTTGGACTTATTTACCAATGAAATATCATCACCTTGTATTCTTTTATGCAATGGCTGTAACTTAGTAATGCTTTTAGCAAACTCCGTGTCATAACCTTGTAAATAAGAATAAAAATATTTAAAAGGTTCAATAACAAAGACTTTAACCAAGCTTTTATCTTCCACGATCCAACAAGAATTGATATTGCCGAATTTATGTTGCAATCCAATTGGATCTTTTGCCAACATACCTTGCACCTCACTACCCCTTTCAAAAGGTATTTCAACACGTGGCTGCACAAAATCAAAAGAACTAAAACAAGAAAGAGTTAATGGGTTAGGAAGTAAAGAAACTTTTTTCTTGCTACTTTCTTTGGCTTTTATCACAAGACTACTGTTTTCCTCGCCCTTAGCCTCTTTTCTCTCACTAAAGAGTTCTTTTCCTTCACTCAATCCCTCATGTTTTTCTCTCTCTACCTCATAGACTATGTTTATCTCATTGTCTTCTCTTTTTTCTTTCTTCTCAAGATCACTAGACATCCCACTCTTTTCACTCAACACAACCTCTCCTTTTTCTTCTCTTGGAATGTCAACATGCACTCCCTTACGACTCTCATTCTTTTCTCTCTCGTATTTTTCCATATTCTCTTTAACAATCTTTTCATCTTTACAAATTTGTGAGGGAGTCAAAGGACCAAGAATGCATTTCTTCCCATTAAACTCAAAAGAGTATCTATTTTTTTGGAATCTATATGAAGCATTTCTATAGATATACCATGGCCTTCCCAACAAGATGTGAAAATTATTCATGGGAATGACATCACACCAAATCACATCCTCATACCTTCCAATAGAGAATGACAATAACACTCTTTTATCTACCTTTACTCCTTTCAACATGTAGGGTTCAAAATGTTCAACACAAGACAAGTTCAGTTTCTCAACCATATAAGTGCTAATTAAGTTATAGCCAAAAGCTTTGTCAATTCTAAGGGTATAACGTAAGACATCACACACCACTTTAGCTCTTGTTTGAAAAATAACTTTACCATTGTCTTCCTTCCATTCGATATACTGTAAGTTCGAGTTTTCATGCTTTCCTCCTTCCATTGTAGTTACCTGTGTGAGACATCTTGTCATAGATTAAAGAAAATATGTCTCTCCAATTGGGCGTTTTCCTCAATTGTTCTCACACATACCTTTCCTTTCTTTCTTGTTTTTTTTTTTCGAAATAACCTTTGAACAAAATACTTTGTAGATTTATAGTTAAACCCAACTTGTATGTAGTTCTCAGTAGTAAAAATCAGATTTTTCTTTTGTTTTTGGGAACAAATAAAAGAAGAAAGAACCAAATCCTAGAACTTTTAGGCTCGGTTGAAACAAGACACGAACGAAAAGAAAAGAATATAAATGTGTAGAATACAAAGAGTAAGAAAATCAAGGATCCCTCTTCTTGTTTCCTTTGTTAATTTTTGGAAACACTTAGATACAAAAGATATATCCTGGAGAGCAAGCAATTGTATTTCTTCTTGTTTTAAATTGGATTTCGTTTTTTTTTTTTTCAAAATATCCCAAGAATTATCAAGAACGAAATCTTGATAGAACCGCTCTGATACCACTTGATAACAACTAGGTCGGAAATCCAAACTAGAGTAAGAATTTGAGAAGTAAATGCGGAAGCAATAACAACAGGAATTGAACAACTGGAATTAAAGAGATGAAAATAAAGGATATGGAAAAGATTCAAGGAAAGAATTCCGAGAACTTTCAAGAACGCAAGTTCTATCGCCTTGACAAGATCAAAGTAACAACGTCTTGATTTATGAAAGAAATCAAACGCCTTTACTTGAAAAGCAAATCAAAACAATAGATTCGGATCTTGACCACTTTACGAGTAACTTGAGACAACAATTAATACTAGTATTAATCACCTTCTAAGAATACCACAAAGGAATCAAAGATATCACAAAAGAGAAGTAATCTTACTACCTTGAACTATGAACTAGTAAAGGTTGAAAGATAAATCTCAAAGCACAAGTAACAAAGGTTCAAAAGAACTCTCAAAGTATGATATACTCAATCAATAATAATCTGTCTTATGAAGGAGAAGAACATCCTATTTATAGGAGTACAAAGGCATAAAAATAACATTAAAAACTAGGTAGGGTGGTTCTAGTGGAAAACACAATTATTACAATGAGGTAGGTGGTTTCTAAAGTCTAAGATAAGTCTTTGGTTAGGTGAGGGGCGGCCAAGACCTTTTGGGGCAGATTTGGGCCTTAAAACAACTAGTTTGGGCCATTTATTTGGATTCCAATTGGGCTCCTTTTGTAGTACCTCCTTTAGGACTTCTTTTAAGCTCATTTTGAGCCATTTTGGTGTACTCCAAGGGCTGATTTGGGTGACCATATCTTCCTCTTCTTGGACTTCAATTTGATCTATCAAATAATTGTAAAACTTCAACAATTCTTCTCCTCCGGGCTGGAGCTCTTTCTCGACAATTAAAGGATTCTCTATGTGCACTTGAAGTCCAATGATCGTGTTTTGAAATTCTTTAGCTTGGACATATTGTTAAAGGTCATCTTTGAGATTGCAACGCTTCATCCTTGTACTTGAATAGAATTGAGCTTCCTATGCTATCATTCCCCTCTTCTTGAAAAGAATTTGTCCTCGAATTCGATCCTACGTCAAACAAAGACAAGTCAGCAACATTAAATGTAGTATTTACTTGAAACTCACCAGGAAGGTCCAGCTTGTATGCATTGTCTCCAATCTTTTCAAGGAACTGAAAAGGGTCATCTCCTCTGGGATGCAACTTTGACTTTATTTTGGAAGGAAATCTCTCCTTTCTAAAGTCAACCCAAACTAAATCTCCAGGGTTAAAATTAACTTGTTTTCGATCCTTGTTCTTTCTTAAGGCGGTTTGCTCATTTTTCTTCTCAATTGGAAGCCTTGTTTGCTCATAAATTTTTTTCATCATCTCAGCCTTTGTCCTTCTTGAAAGTGCATCATCAACAACATTCTCTTTCCCTTGGTTGTAAGAAATTACATAAGGAAAAGTTTCAGTGAATTCAACCCACTTAGCATGCCTTCTACTGAGCTTACCTCCTTTCAAGTATTTCAAGGATTTCTCTTCTTGAAAGAGTACTTGATCACAAATGTTACAACCATCATGCTTATCCACTTTACTAATAACAAATACTTTTACAAGCTCACAAAAAACATGACTTGAAGAACGACTCCACATCATACCACAACAATCACATTCTAGCAATTTATCATATGAAAACTCATTAACCACTTGAATAAGAGAAGAAGAAATATTTAACTCATTCGCAAGCCTCTTCTCATTAATTTCATGCCTCTTATCATAAAGTTGGATTACGTGATCATTTATTTCATACATAATATCAAAAAGAAGCAAATTACTCTTGCACTTTAACTTAGATATTACAGTTAATGACTTGATGTGCATCAAGCTATCATCATCCACAAAAATTATAAAGTCACCAACATAAGATATAAGAGTATAATTCATTACCTCGAAAAATACTTTAGGTGTTCTAGAAAGACCAAGAATGCAAATAAACCAATTGTATATACCATACTTGGACTTATTTACCAATGGAATATCATCACCTTGTATTCTTTTATGCAATGGCTGTAACTTAGTAATGCTTTTAGGAAACTCCGTGTCATAACCTTGTAAATAAGAATCAAAATATTTAAAAGGTTCAATAACAAAGACTTTAACCAAGCTTTTATCTTCCACGATCCAACAAGAATTGATATTGCCGAATTTATGTTGCAATCCAATTGGATCTTTTGCCAACATACCTTGCACCTCACTACCCCTTTCAAAAGGTATTTCAACACGTGGCTGCACAAAATAAAAAGAACTAAAACAAGAAAGAGTTAATGGGTTAGGAAGTAAAGAAACTTTTTTCTTGCTACTTTCTTTGGCTTTTATCACAAGACTACTGTTTTCCTCGCCCTTAGCCTCTTTTCTCTCACTAAAGAGTTCTTTTCCTTCACTCAATCCCTCATGTTTTTCTCTCTCTACCTCATAGACTATGTTTATCTCATTGTCTTCTCTTTTTTCTTTCTTCTAAAGATCACTAGACATCCCACTCTTTTCACTCAACACAACCTCTCATTTTTCTTCTCTTGGAATGTCAACATGCACTCTCTTACGACTCTCATTCTTTTCTCTCTCGTATTTTTCCATATTCTCTTTAACAATCTTTTCATCTTTACAAATTTGTGAGGGAGTCAAAGGACCAAGAATACATTTCTTCCCATTAAACTCAAAAGAGTATCTATTTTTTTGGATACTATATGAAGCATTTCTGTAGATATACCATGGCCTTCCCAACAAGATATGAAAATTATTCATGGGAATGACATCACACCAAATCACATCCTCATACCTTCCAATAGAGAATGACAATAACACTCTTTTATCTACCTTTACTCCTTTCAACATGTAGGGTTCAAAATGTTCAACACAAGACAAGTTCAGTTTCTCAACCATATAAGTGCTAATTAAGTTATAGCCAAAAGCTTTGTCAATTCTAAGGGTATAACGTAAGACATCACACACCTCTTTAGCTCTTGTTTGAAAAATAACTTTACCATTGTCTTCCTTCCATTCGATATACTGTAAGTTCGAGTTTTCAAATTGTTGAACCATCGCTTTCCTCCTTCCATTGTAGTTACCTGTTTGAGACATCTTGTCATAGATTAAAGAAAATATGTCTCTCCAATTGGGCGTTTTCCTCAATTGTTCTCACACATACCTTTCCTTTCTTTCTTGTTTTTTTTTTTTCGAAAAAACCTTTGAACAAAATACTTTGTAGATTTATAGTTAAACCCAACTTGTATGTAGTTCTCAGTAGTAAAAATCAGATTTTTCTTTTGTTTTTGGGAACAAATAAAAGAAGAAAGAACCAAATCCTAGAACTTTTAGGCTCGGTTGAAACAAGACACGAACGAAAAGAAAAGAATATAAATGTGTAGAATACAAAGAGTAAGAAAATCAAGGATCCCTCTTCTTGTTTCCTTTGTTAATTTTTGGAAACACTTAGATACAAAAGATATATCCTGGAGAGCAAGCAATTGTATTTCTTCTTGTTTTAAATTGGATTTCGTTTTTTTTTTCAAAATATCCCAAGAATTATCAAGCACGAAATCTTGATAGAACCGCTCTGATACCACTTGATAACAACTAGGTCGGAAATCCAAACTAGAGTAAGAATTTGAGAAGTTAATGCGGAAGCAATAACAATAGGAATTGAACAACTGGAATTAAAGAGATGAAAATAAAGGATATGGGAAAGATACAAGGAAAGAATTCCGAGAATTTTCAAGAACGCAAGTTCTATAGCCTTGACAAGATCAAAGTAACAACGTCTTGATTTATGAAAGAAATCAAACGTCTTTACTTAAAAAGCAAATCAAAACAATAGATTCGGATCTTGACCACTTTACGAGTAACTTGAGACAACAATTAATACTAGTATTAATCACCTTCTAAGAATACCACAAAGGAATCAAAGATATCACAAAAGAGAAGTAATTTTACTACCTTGAACTATGAACTAGTAAAGGTTGAAAGCTAAATCTCAAAGCACAAGTAACAAAGGTTCAAAAGAACTCTCAAAGTATGATATACTCAATCAATAATAATTTGTCTTATGAAGGAGAAGAACATCCTATTTATAGGAGTACAACCTTTTGTAGTACCTCCTTTAGTACTTCTTTTAAGCTCATTTTGAGCCATTTTGGTGTACTCCAAGGGCTGATTTGGGTGACCATATCTTCCTCTTCTTGGACTTCAATTTGATCTATCAAATAATTGTAAAACTTCAACAATTCTTCTCCTCCGGGCTGGAGCTCTTTCTCGACAATTAAAGGATTTTCTATGTGCACTTGAAGTCCAATGATCGTGTTTTGAAATTCTTTAGCTGGACATATTGTTAAAGGTTATCTTTGAGATTGCAACGCTTCATCCTTGTATTTGAGTAGAATTGAGCTTCCTAGGATGCTATCATTCCCCTCTTCTTGAAAAGAATTCGTCCTAGAATTCGATCCTACGTCAAACAAAGACAAGTCAGCAACATTAAATGTAGTATTTACTTGAAACTCACCAGGAAGGTCCAGCTTGTATGCATTGTCTCCAATCTTTTTAAGGAACTGAAAAGGGTCATCTCCTCTAGGATGCCACTTTGACTTTATTTTGGAAGGAAATATCTCCTTTCTAAAGTCAACCCAAACTAAATCTCCAGGGTTAAAATTAACTTGTTTTCGATCCTTGTTCTTTCTTAAGGCGGTTTGCTCATTTTTCTTCTCAATTGCAAGCCTTGTTTGCTCATGAATTTTTTTCATCATCTCAGCCTTTGTCCTTCTTGAAAGTGCATCATCAACAAAATTCTCTTTCCCTTGGTTGTAAGAAATTACATAAGGAAAAGTTTCAGTGAATCCAACCCACTTAGCATGCCTTCTACTGAGCTTACCTTGACCTTTCAAGTATTTCAAGGATTTCTCTTCTTGAAAGAGTACTTGAACACAAATGTTACAACCATCATGCTTATCCACTTTACTAATAACAAATACTTTTACAAGCTCACAAAAAACATGACTTGAAGAACGACTCCACATCATACCACAACAATCAATTCTAGCAATTTATCATATGAAAACTCATTAACCACTTGAATAAGAGAAGAAGAAATATTTAACTCATTCGCAAGCCTCTTCTCATTAATTTCATGCCTCTTATCATAAAGTTGGATTACGTGATCATTTATTTCATACATAATATCAAAAAGAAGCAAATTACTCTTGCACTTTAACTTAGATATTACAGTTAATGACTTGATGTGCATCAAGCTATCATCATCCACAAAAATTATAAAGTCACCAACATAAGATATAAGAGTATAATTCATTACCTCGAAAAATACTTTAGGTGTTCTAGAAAGACCAAGAATGCAAATAAACCAATTGTATATACCATACTTGGACTTATTTATCAATGGAATATCATCACCTTGTATTCTTTTATGCAATGGCTGTAACTTAGTAATGCTTTTAGGAAACTCCGTGTCATAACATTGTAAATAAGAATCAAAATATTTAAAAGGTTCAATAACAAAGACTTTAACCAAGCTTTTATCTTCCACGATCCAACAAGAATTGATATTGCCGAATTTATGTTGCAATCCAATTGGATCTTTTGCCAACATACCTTGCACCTCACTACCCCTTTCAAAAGGTATTTCAACACGTGGCTGCACAAAATCAAAAGAACTAAAACAAGAAAGAGTTAATGGGTTAGGAAGTAAAGAAACTTTTTTCTTGCTACTTTCTTTGGCTTTTATCACAAGACTACTGTTTTCCTCGCCCTTAGCCTCTTTTCTCTCACTAAAGAGTTCTTTTCCTTCACTCAATCCCTCATGTTTTTCTCTCTCTACCTCATAGACTATGTTTATCTCCTTGTCTTCTCTCTTTTCTTTCTTCTCAAGATCACTAGACATCCCACTCTTTTCACTCAACACAACCTCTCCTTTTTCTTCTCTTGGAATGTCAACATGCACTCCCTGACGACTCTCATTCTTTTCTCTCTCGTATTTTTCCATATTCTCTTTAACAATCTTTTCATCTTTACAAAATTGTGAGGGAGTCAAAGGACCAAGAATGCATTTCTTCCCATTAAACTCAAAAGAGTATCTATTTTTTTGGATACTATATGAAGCATTTCTATAGATATACCATGGCCTTCCCAACAAGATATGAAAATTATTCATGGGAATGACATCACACCAAATCACATCCTCATACCTTCCAATAGAGAATGACATTAACACTCTTTTATCTACCTTTACTCCTTTCAACATGTAGGGTTCAAAATGTTCAACACAAGACAAGTTCAGTTTCTCAACCTAATAAGTGCTAATTAAGTTATAGCCAAAAGCTTTGTCAATTCTAAGGGTATAACTTAAGACATCACACACAACTTTAGCTCTTGTTTGAAAAATAACTTTACCATTGTCTTCCTTCCATTCGATATACTGTAAGTTCGAGTTTTCAAATTGTTGAACCATCGCTTTCCTCCTTCCATTGTAGTTACCTGTTTGAGACATCTTGTCATAGATTAAAGAAAATATGTCTCTCCAATTGGGCGTTTTCCTCAATTGTTCTCACACACACCTTTCCTTTCTTTCTTGTTTTTTTTTCGAAATAACCTTTGAACAAAATACTTTGTAGATTTATAGTTAAACCCAACTTGTATGTAGTTCTCAGTAGTAAAAATCAGATTTTTCTTTTGTTTTTGGGAACAAATAAAAGAAGAAAGAACCAAATCGTAGAACTTTTAGGCTCGGTTGAAACAAGACACGAACGAAAAGAAAAGAATATAAATGTGTAGAATACAAAGAGTAAGAAAATCAAGGATCCCTCTTCTTGTTTCCTTTGTTAATTTTTGGAAACACTTAGATACAAAAGATATATCCTGGAGAGCAAGCAATTGTATTTCTTCTTGTTTTAAATTGGATTTCGTTTTTTTTTTCAAAATATCCCAAGAATTATCAAGCACGAAATCTTGATAGAACCGCTCTGATACCACTTGATAACAACTAGGTCGAAAATCCAAAATAGAGTAAGAATTTGAGAAGTAAATGCGGAAGCAATAACAACAGGAATTGAACAACTGGAATTAAAGAGATGAAAATAAAGGATATGGGAAAGATTCAAGGAAAGAATTCCGAGAACTTTCAAGAACGCATGTTCTATAGCCTTGACAAAATCAAAGTAACAACGTCTTGATTTATGAAAGTAATCAAACGCCTTTACTAAAAAAGCAAATCAAAACAATAGATTCGGATCTTGACCACTTTACGAGTAACTTGAGACAACAATTAATACTAGTATTAATCACCTTCTAAGAATACCACAAAGGAATCAAAGATATTACAAAAGAGAAGTAATCTTACTACCTTGAACTATGAACTAGTAAAGGTTGAAAGATAAATCTCAAAGCACAAGTAACAAAGGTCAAAAGAACTCTCAAAGTATGATATACTCAATCAATAATAATCTGTCTTATGAAGGAGAAGAACATCCTATTTATAGGAGTACAAAGGCATAAAAATAACATTAAAAACTAGGTAGGGTGGTTCTAGTGGAAAACACAATTATTACAATGAGGTAGGTGGTTTCTAAAGTCTAAGATAAGTCTTTGGTTAGGTGAGGGGCGGCCAAGACCTTTTGGGGCAGATTTGGGCCTTAAAACAACTAGTTTGGGCCATTTGTTTGGATTCCAATTGGGCTCCTTTTGTAGTACCTCCTTTAGGACTTCTTTTAAGCTCATTTTGAGCCATTTTGGTGGTACTCCAAGGGCTGATTTGGGTGATATCTTCCTCTTCTTGGACTTCAATTTGATCTATCAAATAATTGCAAAACTTCAACAATTCTTCTCCTCTGGGCTGGAGCTCTTTCTCGACAATTAAAGGATTCTCTATGTGCACTTGAAGTCCAATGATCGTGTTTTGAAATTCTTTAGCTGGACATATTGTTAAAGGTCATCTTTGAGATTGCAACGCTTCATCCTTGTACTTGAATAGAATTTAGCTTCCTAGGATGCTATCAGCATCGGCCTACGACAACCACATAAGTCCATTTGACTAATACGATTGTAGTCAAAACAGATTGGGAGTAATATAATACGATTGTAGTCATAACAGATTGGGAGTAATATAATAGGACCTTCCGTTTATATATCATTGTTATTATTTAGTAATTGACGGTCTATGAATATTATTTCATTCATATACTAGGACGCATCGGCCTACGACAACCACATAAGTCCATTTGACTAATACGATTGTAGTGATAACAGATTGGGAGTAATGTAATACAATTATAGTTATAGGAACTTCCGTTTATATATCGTGGTTGTTATTTAGTAATTGACCGTGAATGAATATGATTTTATTCAGATACTAGGACGCATCGGCCTAAGACAACCACATAAGTCCATTTGACTAATACGATTGTAGTCATAACAGATTGGGAGTAATGTCATACGTTCATACTAGGACGCATCGGACTACGATAATCATATAAGTCCATTTGACTAATACTATTGTCATCATAACAGATTGGGAGTAATGTAATACGATTGTAGAAGGACGCATCGGCCAACGACAACCACATAAGTCCATTGGACTAATACGATTGTAGTCATAGGAACTTCCGTTTATATATCGTATTGGGATTAATGTCATACGCTCATACTAGGACGCATCGGCCTACGACAATCACATAAGTCCATTTGACTAATACGATTGTAGTCATAATAGATTGGGAGTAATGTGATACGATTGTAGTAGGACGCATTAGTCAAATGGACTTATGTGATTTGTCGTAGGCCGATGCGTCCTAGTATATGAATGAAATAATATTCATAGATGGTCAATTACTAAATAACAACCACGATATATAAACGGAAGGTCCATTTGACTAATACGATTGTAATAGTAGGACCTTCCCACGCATCGGCATACAACAACCACATAAGTCCATTAGACTAATACGATTGTTGTAGGACGCATCGGCTTACCACAACCACATAAGTCTATTCGACTAATACGATTATAGTAATAGGACCTTCCGTTTATATATCGTATTGGGAGTAATGTCATACATTCATACTAGGACGCATCGGCCTACGACAATCACATAAGTCCATTTGACTAATACGATTGTAGTCATAACAAATGGGGAGTAATATAATACGATTGTAGTAGGAAGCATCGGCCTACGACAACCACATAAGTCCATATGACTAATACAATTGTAGTCAAAGGACCTTCCGTTTATATACTAGGATGACAACCACATACTAGGATGCATCGGCCTACGGCAACCACATAAGTCCATTGACTAATAAGATTGTAGTAATAGCACCTTCCGTTTATATATCGTGTTTGTTATTTAGTAATGGACCATGAATGAATATTATTTCATTCATATACTAGGATGCATCGGCCTACGACAACCACATAAGTCCATTTGACGAATACGATTGTAGTCATAAAAAATTGGGAGTAATGTAATTCGATTGTAGTAGGACGCATCGGCCTACGGCAACCACATAAGTCCATTTGACTCATACGATTATAGTCAAAGGACCTTCCGTTTATATACTAGGATGCATCGGGCTACGACAACACATAAGTCTATTGGACTAATATGACTGTAGAAATAGGAATTTCCGTTTATATATCGTGGTTGTTATTTAGTAATTGACCATGAATGAATATGATTTCATTCATATACTAGGACACATCGACATACGACAACCACATAAGTCCATTTGACTAATACGATTGTAGTCATAACAGATTGGGAGTAATGTAATACATTGTAGTAGGACGCATCGGCCTACGACAACCACATAAGTCCATTTGACTAATAACAATCTAAGAATATTATTTCATTGATATACTAGGAAGCATTGGCCTACGACAACCACATAAGTCAATTTGACTAATACGATTGTTGTCATAACAGATTGGGAGTAATGTAATACGATTGTAGTAGGACGCATCGTCCTACGACAACCACATGAGTCCATTTGAGTAATACGATTGTACTAATAGGACCTTCCGTTTATATATGGTGGTTGTTACTTAGTAATTGACCATGGATGAATATTATTTCATTCATCTATTATGACGCATCGGCCTACGACAACCACATAAGTCCATTGGAGTAGGATGCATCGGCCTACAACAACCTCATCAGTCCATTTGACTAATACAATTGTAGTCATAACAGATTGGGAGTAATGTAATACGATTGTAGTAGGACGCATCAGCCTACGACAACCACATAAGTCCATTTGACTAATACGATTGTAGTCATAACAGATAGGGAGTAATGTAATACGATTGTAGTAGGACGCATCGGCCTACGACAACCACATAAGTCCATTTGACTAATACGATTGTACTAATAGGACCTTCCGTTTATATATCGTGGTTGTTATTTAGTAATTGACCGTGAATGAATATGATTGCATTCATATACTAGGACGCATCGGCCTACGACAATCACATAAGTCCATTTGAGTAGGATGCATCGGCCTACAACAACCTCATAAGTCCATTTGAGTAATACGTATGTAGTAATAGAAACTTCCTTTTATATATCGTGGTGTTATTTAGTAATTGACCGTGAATGAATATGATTTCATTCATATACTAGGACGCATCGGCCTACGACAACCACATAATTGTATTTGACTAATACGATTGTAGTCATAACAGATTGAGAGTAACGTAATACGATTGTAGTAGGATGCATCAGCCTACGACAACCACATACTAGGACGCATCGGCCTACGACAACCACATAAGTCCATTGGAGTAGGACGCATCGGCCTACGATAACCACATAAGTCCATTTGAGTAATACGATTGTAGTAATAGGACCTTCCGTTTATATATCGTGGTGTTATTAAGCAATTGACTGTGAATGAATATGATTTCATTCATATATTTGGACGCATCGGCCTACGACAACCACATAAGTCAATTTGACTAATACGATTGTTGTCATAACAGATTGGGAGTAATGTAATACGATTGTAGTAGGACGCATCGTCCTACGACAACCACATGAGTCCATTTGAGTAATACGATTGTAGTAATAGGACCTTCCGTTTATATATGGTGGTTGTTACTTAGTAATTGACCGTGGATGAATATGATTTCATTCATCTATTATGATGCATCAGCCTACGACAACCACATAAGTCCATTTGGCTAATACGATTGTAGTCATAACAGATTGTGAGTAAGGTAATATGATTGTAGTAGGACGCATCGGCCTATGACAACCACATAAGTCCATTTGACTAATACGATTGTAGTCATAGGACCTTCCGTTCATATATCGTGGTTAATACTTAGTAATTGACCGTGAATGAATGTGATTTCATTCATATACAAGGACGCATCGGCCTACGATAACCACATAAGTCCATATGACTAATACGATTGTAGTCATAACAGATTGGGAGTAATGTAATACGATTGTAGTAGGACGCATCGGCCTACGACAACCACATAAGTCAATTTGACTAATACGATTGTAGTAATAGGACCTTTCGTTTATATATTGTGGTTGTTATTTAGTAATTGACCATCTATGAATATTATTTCATTCATATACTAGGACGCATCCGCCTATGACACCCACATAAGTCCATTTGACTAATACGATTGTTGTCGTAACAGATTGGGAGTAATGTAATGCGATTGTAGTAGGACGTATCGGCCTACAACAACCACATAAGTCCATTTGAGTAATACGATTGTAGTAATAGGACCTTCCATTTATATATCGTGGTGTTATTTAGTAATTGACTGTGAATTAATATGATTTCATTCATATATTAGGACGCATCGGCCTACGACAACCACATAAGTCAATTTGACTTATTCGATTGTAGTCATAACAGATTGGGAATAATATAATATGATTATAGTAGGACGCATCGACCTACGACAACCATATAAGTCCATTTGACTAACACGATTGTAGTCATAACAGATTAGGAGCAATGTAATACGATTGGAGTAGAACGCATCGGCCTACGATAACCACATAAGTCCATTTGAGTAATACGATTGTAGTAATAGGACCTTCCGTTTATATATCGTGGTGTTATTTAGCAATTGACTGTGAATGAATATGATTTCATTCATATATTTGGACGCATCGGCCTACGACAACCACATAAGTCAATTTGACTAATACGATTGTTGTCATAACAGATTGGGAGTAATGTAATACGATTGTAGTAGGACGCATCGTCCTACGACAACCACATGAGTCCATTTGAGTAATACGATTGTACTAATAGGACCTTCCGTTTATATATGGTGGTTGTTACTTAGTAATTGACCATGGATGAATATTATTTCATTCATCTATTATGACGCATCGGCCTACGACAACCACATAAGTCCATTGGAGTAGGATGCATCGGCCTACAACAACCTCATAAGTCCATTTGAGTAATACGTATGTAGTAATAGAAACTTCCTTTTATATATCGTGGTGTTATTTAGTAATTGACCGTGAATGAATATGATTTCATTCATATACTAGGACGCATCGGCCTACGACAACCACATAATTGTATTTGACTAATACGATTGTAGTCATAACAGATTGAGAGTAACGTAATACGATTGTAGTAGGACGCATCAGCCTACGACAACCACATACTAGGACGCATCGGCCTACGACAACCACATAAGTCCATTGGAGTAGGACGCATCGGCCTACGATAACCACATAAGTCCATTTGAGTAATACGATTGTAGTAATAGGACCTTCCGTTTATATATCGTGGTGTTATTAAGCAATTGACTGTGAATGAATATGATTTCATTCATATATTTGGACGCATCGGCCTACGACAACCACATAAGTCAATTTGACTAATACGATTGTTGTCATAACAGATTGGGAGTAATGTAATACGATTGTAGTAGGACGCATCGTCCTACGACAACCACATGAGTCCATTTGAGTAATACGATTGTAGTAATAGGACCTTCCGTTTATATATGGTGGTTGTTACTTAGTAATTGACCGTGGATGAATATGATTTCATTCATCTATTATGATGCATCAGCCTACGACAACAACATAAGTCCATTTGGCTAATACGATTGTAGTCATAACAGATTGTGAGTAATGTAATATGATTGTAGTAGGACGCATCGGCCTATGACAACCACATAAGTCCATTTGACTAATACGATTGTAGTCATAGGACCTTCCGTTCATATATCGTGGTTAATACTTAGTAATTGACCGTGGATGAATATGATTTCATTCATCTATTATGATGCATCAGCCTACGACAACCACATAAGTCCATTTGGCTAATACTATTGTAGTCATAACAGATTGGGAGTAATGTAATACGATTGTAGTAGGACGCATCGGCCTACGACAACCACATAAGTCTATTTGACTAATACGATTGTAGTCATAGGACCTTCCGTTAATATATCGTGGTTGTTATTTAGTAATTGACCGTGAATGAATATGAGTTCATTCATATACTAGGACGCATCGGCCTACAACAACCACATAAGTCCATTTGACTAATACGATTGCAGTCATAACAGATTGGGAGTAATGTGATATGATTGTAGTATATAAGACGAATCGGCCTACAACAACCACATAAGACCATTTGACTAATACGATTATAGTAATAGGACCTTCCGTTTATATATCGTGGTTGTTATTTAGTAATTGACCATCTATGAATATGATTTCATTCATATACTAGGATGCATCGGCCTACGACAACCACATAAGTCCATTTGACTAATAAGATTGTAGTAATAGGAACTTCCGTTTATATATCTTGGCTGTTATTTAGTAATTGACCATCTATGAATATGATTTCATTCATATACTAGGACGCATCGGCCTACGACAACCACATAAGTGAATTTGACTAATACGATTGTAGTCATAACAGATTGGGAGTAACGTAATACGATTGTAGTTGGACGCATCGTCCTACGACAACCACATAAGTCCATTTGAGTAATACGATTGTAGTAATAGGACATTCCGTTTATATATGGTGGTTGTTACTTAGTAATTGACCGTGGATGAATATGATTTCATTCATCTATTATGACGCATCGGCCTACGACAACCACATAAGTCCATTGGAGTAGGATGCATCGGCCTACAACAACCTCATAAGTCCATTTGAGTAATACGATTGTAGTAATAGGAACTTCCTTTTATATATCGTGGTGTTATTTAGTAATTGACCGTGAATGAATATGATTTCATTCATATACTAGGACGCATCGGCCTACGACAACCACATAATTGTATTTGACTAATACGATTGTAGTCATAACAGATTGAGAGTAACGTAATACGATTGTAGTAGAACGCATCAGCCTACGACAACCACAAACTAGGACGCATCGGCCTACGACAACCACATAAGTCCATTGGAGTAGGACGCATCGGCCTACGATAACCACATAAATCCATTTGAGTAATACGATTGTAGTAATAGGACCTTCCGTTTATATATCGTGGTGTTATTAAGCAATTGACTGTGAATGAATAAGATTTCATTCATATATTTGGACGCATCGGCCAACGACAACCACATAAGTCAATTTGACTAATACGATTGTTGTCATAACAGATTGGGAGTAATGTAATACGATTGAAGTAGGACGCATCGTCCCACGACAATCACATAAGTCCATTTGAGTAATACGATTGTAGTAATAGGACCTTCCGTTTATATATGGTGGTTGTTACTTAGTAATTGACCGTGGATGAATATGATTTCATTCATCTATTATGATGCATCAGCCTACGACAACCACATAAGTTCATATGACTAATACGATTGTAGTCATAACAGATTGGGAGTAATGTAATACGATTGTAGTAGGACGCATCGGCCTACAACAACCACATAAGTCCATTTGAGTAATACGATAGTAGTAATAGGACCTTCCACTTATATATCGTGGTGTTATTTAGTAATTGACCGTGAATGAATATGATTTCATTCATATATTAGGACGCATCGGCCTACGACAACCACATAAGTCAATTTGACTAATACGATTGTAGTCATAACAGATTGGGAATAATATAATATGATTGTAGTAGGATGCATTGGCCTACGACAACCATATAAGTCCATTTGACTAACACGATTGTAGTCATAACAGATTGGGAGCAATGTAATACGATTGGAGTAGGACGCATCGGCCTACGACAACCACATAAGTCCATTTGACTAACACGATTGTAGTAATAGGACCTTCCGTTTATATATCGTGGTTGTTATTTAGTAATTGACCGTGGATGAATATGATTTCATTCATCTATTATGATGCATCGGCCTACGACAACCACATAAGTCCATTTGACTAATACGATTGTAGTCATAACAGATTGGGAGTAATGTAATATGATTGTAGTAGGACGCATCGGCCTACGACAACCACATAAGTCCATTTGACTAATACGATTTTAGTCATAACAGATTGGGAGTAATGTAATTTGATTGTAGTAGGACGCATCGGCCAACTACAACCACATAAGTCCATTTGACTAATACGATTGTAGTCATAACAGATTGGAAGCAATGTAATACGATTGGAGTAGGGCGCATCGGCCTACGACAACCACATAAGTCCATATGACTAATACGATTGTAGTCATAACAGATTGGGAGCAATGTAATACGATTAGAGTAGGACGCATCGGCCTACGACAACCACATAAGTCCATATGACTAATACGATTGTAGTCATAACAGATTGGGAGTAATGTAATACGATTGTAGTAGGACGCATCGGCCTACGACAACCACATAAGTCAATTTGACTAATACGATTGTAGTAATAGGACCTTCTGTTTATATATCGTGGTTGTTATTTAGTAATTAACCATCTATGAATATTAATTCATTCATATACTAGGACGCATCCACCCATGACACCCACATAAGTTCATTTGACTAATACGATTGTTGTCATAACAGATTGGGAGTAATGTAATACGATTGTAGTAGGACGCATCGGCCTACAACAACCACATAAGTCCATTTGAGTAATACGATTGTAGTAATAGGACCTTCCGTTTATATATTGTGTTGCTATTTAGTAATTGACCGTGAATGAATATGCTTTCATTCATATATTAGGACGCATCGGCCTACGACAACCACATAGGTCCATTTGACTAATACGATTGTATTCATAACAGATTGGGAGTAATGTAATACGATTGTAGTAAGACGCATCGGCCTACGACAACCACATAAGTCCATTTGACTAATACGATTGTAGTCATAGGACGTGCCGTTTATATATCGTGGTTGTTATTTAGTAATTGACCGTGAATGAATATGATTTCATTCATATACAAGGACGCATCGGCCTACGACAACCACATGTCCATTTGACTAATACGATTGTAGTCATAACAGATTGGGAGTAATGTAATATGATTGTAGTAGGATGCATCGGCCTACGACAACCACATTAGTCCATTTGACTAATACGATTGTAGTCATAACAGATTGGGAGCAATGTAATACGATTAGAGTAGGACGCATCGGCCTACGACAACCACATAAGTCCATATGACTAATACGATTGTAGTCATAACAGATTGGGAGTAATGTAATACGATTGTAGTAGCACGCATCGGCCTACGACAACCACATAAGTCAATTTGACTAATACGATTGTAGTAGCACGCATCGGCCTACGACAACCACATAAGTCAATTTGACTAATACGATTGTAGTAATAGGACCTTCTGTTTATATATCGTGGTTGTTATTTAGTAATTGACCATCTATGAATATTATTTCATTCATATACTAGGACGCACTCGCCTATGACACCCACATAAGTCCATTTGACTAATACGATTGTTGTCATAACAGATTGGGAGTAATGTAATTCGATTGTAGTAGGACGCATCGGCCTACGACAACCACATAAGTCCATTTGACTTATACGATTGTAGTCATAGGACCTTCCGTTAATATGTCGTGGTTGTTATTTAGTAATTGACCGTGAATGAATATGATTTCATTCATATACTAGGAAGCATCGGCCTACGACAACCACATATGTTCATTAGACTAATAGGATTGAAGTCATAACAGATTGGGAGTAATGTAATACGATTGTAGTAAGACGCATCAGCCTACAACAACCACATTAGTCTATTTGACTAATACGATTATAGTAATAGGACCTTCTGTTTATATATCGTGGTTGTTCTTTAGTAATTGACCATCAATGAATATGATTTCATTCATATACTAGTACGCATCGGCCTACGACAACCACATAAGTCCATCTGACTAATAAAATTGTAGTAATAGGAACTTCCGTTTATATATCCTGGTTGTTATTTAGTAATTGACCATCTATGAATATGATTTCATTCATATACTAGGACGCATCGACCTACGACGACCACATAAGTCAATTTGACTAATACGATTGTAGTCATAACAGACTGGGAGTAACGTAATACGATTGTAGTAGGACGCATCGGCCTACGACAATCACATACTAGGACGCATCGGCCTACGACAACCACATAAGTCCGTTGGAGTAGGACGCATCGGCCTACAACAACCTCATAAGTCCATTTGAGTAATATGATTGTAGTAATAGGACCTTCCATTTATATATCGTGGTGTTATTTAGTAATTGACCTGTGAATGAATATGATTTCATTCATATATTAGGACGCATCGGCCTACGACAACCACATAAGTCAATTTGACTAATACGATTGTAGTCATAACAGATTGGGAATAATGTAATATGATTGTAGTAGGACTCATCGGCCTACAACAACCATATAAGTTCATTTGACTAACACGATTGTAGTCATAACAGATTGGGAGCAATGTAATACGATTGGAGTATGATAGCATCCTAGGGAGCTCAATTCTATTCAAGTACAAGGATGAAGCGTTGCAATCTCAAAGAGGACCTTTAACAAGATGTCAAGCTAAAGAATTTCAAAACACGATCATTGGACTTCAAGTGGACATAGAGAATCCTTTAATTGTCGAGAAAGAGCTCCAGCCCAGAAGAATTGTTGAAGTTTTACAATTATTTGATAGATCAAATTGAAGTCCAAGAAGAGGAAGATATGGTCACCCAAATCAGCCCTTGGAGTACACCAAAATGGCTCAAAATGAGCTTAAAAGAAGTCCTAAAGGAGGTACTACAAAAGGAGCCCAATTGGAATCCAAACAAATGGCCCAAACTAGTTGTTTTAAGGCCCAAATCTGCCCCAAAGGATCTTGGCCGCCCCTCACCTAACCAAAGACTTTTCTTAGACTTTAGCAACCACCTACCTCATTGTAATAATTGTGTTTTCCACTAGAACCACCCCACCTAGTTTTTAATGTTATTTTTATGCCTTTGTACTCCTATAAATAGGGTGTTCTTCTCCTTCATAAGATACATTATTATTGATTGAGTATATCATACTTTGAGAGTTCTTTTGAACCTTTGTTCTTGTGCTTTGAGATTTATCTTTCACCTTTACTAGTTCATAGTTCAAGGTAGTAAGATTACTTCTCTTTTGTGATATCTTTGATTCCTTTGTGGTATTCTTAGAAGGCGATTAATTATTAATTGTTGTCTCAAGTTACTCGTAAAGTGGTCAAGATCCGAATCTATTGTTTTGATTTGCTTTTTAAGTAAAGGCGTTTGATTTCTTTCATAAGTCAAGACGTTGTTACTTTGATCTTGTCAAGGCTATAGAACTTGCATTCTTGAAAGTTCTCGGAATTCTTTCCTTGAATCTTTTCCATATTCTTTTATTTTCGTCTCTTTAATTCTAGTTGTTCAATTCCTGTTGTTATTGCTTCCGCATTTACTTCTCAAATTCTTACTCTGGTTTGGATTTCCGACCTAGTTGTTATCAAGTGGTATCAGAGCGGTTCTATCAAGATTTCGTTCTTGATTATTCTTGGGATATTTTGAAAAAAACAAAAAAAAAACAAAAAAAAAACAGAAAAAACCAGAAAAAAACGAAATCCAATTTTAAAACAAGAAGAAATACAATTGCTTGCTCTCCAGGATATATCTTTTGTATCTAAGTGTTTCCAAAAATTAACAAAGGAAACAGGAAGAGGGGATCCTTGATTTTCTTACTCTTTGTATTCTACACATTTATATTCTTTCCTTTTCGTTCGTGTCTTGTTTCAACCGAGCCTAAAAGTTCTAGGATTTGGTTCTTTCTTCTTTTATTTGTTCCCAAAAACAAAAGAAAAATCTGATTTTTACTACTGAGAACTACATACAAGTTGGGTTTAACTATAAATCTACAAAGTATTTTGTTCAAAGGTTATTTCGAAAAAAAAAAGAAAAAGAAAGGAAAGGTGTGTGTGAGAACAATTGAGGAAAACGCCAAATTGGAGAGACATATTTTCTTTAATCTATGACAAGATATCTCAAACAGGTAACTACAATGGAAGGAGGAAAGCGATGATTCAACAATTTGAAAACTCGAACTTACAGTATATCGAATGGAAGGAAGACAATGGTAAAGTTATTTTTCAAACAAGAGCTAAAGTGGTGTGTGATGTCTTAAGTTATACCCTTAGAATTGACAAAGCTTTTGGCTTTAACTTAATTAGCACTTATATGGTTGAGAAATTGAACTTGTCTTGTGTTGAACATTTTGAACCCTACATGTTGAAAGGAGTAAAGGTAGATAAAAGAGTGTTATTGCCATTTTCTATTGGAAGGTATGAGGATGTGATTTGGTGTGATGTCATTCCTATGAATAATTTTCATATTTTGTTGGGAATGCCATGGTATATCTATAGAAATGCTTCATATAGTATCCAAAAGAATAGATACTCTTTTGAGTTTAATGGGAAGAAATGCATTCTTGGTCCTTTGACTCCCTCACAAATTTGTAAAGATGAAAAGATTGTGAAAGAGAATATGGAAAAATACGAGAGAGAAAAGAATGAGAGACGTAAGGGCGTGCATGTTGACATTCCAAGAGAGGAAAAAGGAGAGGTTGTGTTGAGTGAAAAGAGTGGAATGTCTAGTGAAGAAAAGAGTGATCTTGAGAAGAAAGAAAAGAGAGAAGACAATGAGATAAACATAGTCTATGAGGTAGAGAGAGAAAAATATGAGAGATTGAGTGAAGGAAAAGAACTCTTTAGTGAGAGAAAAGAGGCTAAGGCCGAGGAAAGCAGTAGTCTTGTGATAAAAGCCAAAGAAAGTAGCAAGAAAAAAGTTTCTTTACTTCCTAACCCATTAACTTTTTCCTGTTTTAGTTCTTTTGATTTTGTGCAGCCACGTGTTGAAATACCTTTTGAGAGGGGTAGTGAGGTGCAAGATATGGTGGCAAAAGATCCAATTGGATTGCAACATAAATTCGGCAATATCAATTCTTGTTGGATCGTGGAAGATAAAAGCTTGGTTAAAGTTGTTGTTATTGAATCTTTTAAATATTTTGATTCTTATTTACAAGGTTATGACACAGAGTTTCCTAAAAGCATTACTAAGTTACAGCCATTGCATAAAAGAATACAAGGTCATATTCCATTGGTAAATAAGTCCAAGTATGGTATATACAATTGGTTTATTTGCATTCTTGGTCTTTCTAGAACACCTAAAGTATTTTTCGAGGTAATGAATTATACTCTTATATCTTATGTTAGTGACTTTATAATTTTTGTGGATGATGATAGCTTGATGCACATCAAGTCATTAACTGTAATAGCTAAGTTAAAGTGCAAGAGTAATTTGCTTCTTTTTGATATTATGTATGAAATAAATGATCACGTAATCCAACTTTATGATAAGAGGCATGAAATTAATGAGAAGAGGCTTGCGAATGAGTTAAATATTTCTTCTTCTCTTATTCAAGTGGTTAATGAGTTTTCATATGATAAATTGCTAGAATGTGATTGTTGTGGTATGATGTGGAGTCGTTCTTCAAGTCATGTTTATTGTGAGCTTGTAAAAGTATTTGTTATTAGTAAAGTGGATAAGCATGATGGTTGTAACATTTGTGATCAAGTACTCTTTCAAGAAGAGAAATCCTTGAAATACTTGAAAGGTCAAGGTAAGCTCAGTAGAAGGCATGCTAAGTGGGTTGAATTCACTGAAACTTTTCCTTATGTAATTTCTTACAACCATGGGAAAGAGAATGTTGTTGATGATGCACTTTCAAGAAGGTATGTCTTAGTTTCTACACTCACTTCTAAATTGATGGGTTTTGATCAAATCAAGGAACTGTATACTAATGATATTGCTAGTCTTGATGGTAGGACAAAGGCTGAGATGATGAAAAAAATTCATGAGCAAACAAGGCTTGCAATTGAGAAGAAAAATGAGCAAACCGCCTTAAGAAAGAACAAGGATCGAAAACAAGTTAATTTTAACCCTGGAGATTTAGTTTGGGTTGACTTTAGAAAGGAGAGATTTCCTTCCAAAAGAAAGTCAAAGTTGCATCCTAGAGGAGATGACCCTTTTCAATTCCTTGAAAAGATTGGATGACAATGCATACAAGCTGGACCTTGCTGGTGAGTTTCAAGTAAATACTACATTCAATGTTGCTGACTTGTCTTTTTTTGACGTAGGATCGAATTCGAGGACGAATTCTTTTCAAGAAGAGGGGAATGATAGCATCCCAGGAAGCTCAATTCTATTCAAGTACAAGGATGAAGCGTTGCAATCTCAAAGAGGACCTTTAACAAGATGTCAAGCTAAAGAATTTCAAAACACGATCATTGGACTTCAAGTGCACATAGAGAATCCTTTAATTGTCGAGAAAGAGCTCCAGCCCAGAGGAGAAGAAATATTGAAGTTTTACAATTATTTGATAGATCAAACTGAAGTCCAAGAAGAGGAAGATATGGTCACCCAAATCAGCCCTTGGAGTACACCAAAATGGCTCAAAATGAGCTTAAAAGAAGTCCTAAAGGAGGTACTACAAAAGGAGCCCAATTGGAATCCAAACAAATGGCCCAAACTAGTTGTTTTAAGGCCCAAATCTGCCCCAAAGGGTCTTGGCCGCCCCTCACCTAACCAAAGACTTTTCTTAGACTTTAGCAACCACCTACCTCATTGTAATAATTGTGTTTTCCACTAGAACCACCCCACCTAGTTTTTAATGTTATTTTTATGCCTTTGTACTCCTATAAATAGGGTGTTCATCTCCTTCATAAGATACATTATTATTGATTGAGTATATCATACTTTGAGAGTTCTTTTGAACCTTTGTTCTTGTGCTTTGAGATTTATCTTTCACCATTACGAGTTCATAGTTCAAGGTAGTAAGATTACTTCTCTTTTGTGATTAATTGTTGTCTCAAGTTACTCGTAAAGTGGTCAAGATCCGAATCTATTGTTTTGATTTGCTTTTTAAGTAAAGGCGTTTGATTTCTTTCATAAATCAAGACGTTGTTACTTTGATCTTGTCAAGGCTATAGAACTTGCGTTCTTGAAAGTTCTCGGAATTCTTTCCTTGAATCTTTCCCATATCCTTTATTTTCGTCTCTTTAATTCTAGTTGTTCAATTCCTGTTGTTATTGCTTCCGCATTTACTTCTCAAATTCTTACTCTAGTTTGGATTTCCGACCTAGTTGTTATCAGAGTAGGACGCATCGGCCTACGACAACCACATAAGTCCATTTGACTAATACGATTGTAGTAATAGGACCTTCCGTTTATATATCGTGGTTGTTATTTAGTAATTGACCATATATGAATATTATTCCATTCATATACTAGGACGCATCCGCCAATGACACCCACATAAGTCTATTTGACTAATATGATTGTTGTCATAACAGATTGGGAGTAATGTAATACGATTGTAGTAGGACGCATCGGCCTACGACAACGAAATAAATCCATTTGAGTAATACGATTGTAGTAATAGGACCTTCCGTTTATATTTCGTGGTGTTATTTAGTAATTGACCGTGAATGAATATGATTTCATTCATATATTAGGACGCATCGGCCTACGACAACCAAATAAGTCCATTTGACTAATACGATTGTAGTAATAGGACCTTCCGTTTATATATCGTGGTTGTTATTTAGTAATTGACCATCTATGAATATTATTTCATTCATATACTAGGACGCATCCGCCAATGACACCCACATAAGTCTATTTGACTAATATGATTGTTGTCATAACAGATTGGGAGTAATGTAATACCATTGTAGTAGGACGCATCGGCCAACGCAACCACATAAGTCCATTTGACTAATACGATTGTAGTCATAGGACCTTCCGTTAATATATCGTGGTTGTTATTTAGTAATTGACCATCTATGAATATGATTTCATTCATATACTCGGACGCATCGGCGTACGACAACCACATATGTCAATTTGTCTAATACGATTGTAGTCATAACAGATTGGGAGTAACGTAATATGATATTAGTAGGACGCATCGGCCTACGACAACCACATACTAGGACACATCGGCCTACGACAACCACATAAGTCCATTGGAAAAGGACGTATCGGCCTACAACAACCTCATAAGTCCATTAGAGTAATACGATTGTAGTAATAGGACCTTCCGTTTATATATCGTGGTGTTATTTAGTAATTGAACATGAATGAATATGATTTCATTCATATACAAGGACGCATAGGCCTACGACAACCACATAAGTACATTTGACTAATACGATTGTAGTCATAACAGATTGGGAGTAATGTAATTTGATTGTAGTAGGACGCATCGGCCTACGACAACCACATAAGTCCATTTGACTAATACGACTGTAGTCATAACAAATTGGGAGCAATGTAATACGATTGGAGTAGGACGCATCGGCCGACGACAACCACATAAGTCCATATGACTAATACAATTGTAGTCATAACAGATTAGGAGTAATGTAATACGATTGTAGTAGGACGCATCGGCTTACGACAACCACATAAGTCCATTTGACTAATACGATTGTAGTAATAGGACCTTCCCTTTATTTATCGTGGTTGTTATTTAGTAATTGACCATCTATGAATATTATTTCATTCATATACTAGGACGCATCCACCTATGACACCCACATAAGTCCATTTGACTAATACGATTGTTGTCATAACAGATTGGGAGTAATGTAATACGATTGTAGTAGGACGCATCGGCCTACGACAACCACATAAGTCCATTTGAGTAATACGATTGTAGTAATAGGACCTTCCGTTTATATATCGTGGTGTTAATTAGTAGTTGATCATGAATGAATATGATTTCATTCATATATTAGGACGCATTGGCCTACGACAACCACATAAGTCCATTTGACTAATACGATTGTAGTCATAACAGATTGGGAGTAATGTAATACGATTGTAGTAGGACGCATCAGCCTACGACGACCACATACTACGACGCATCGGCCTACGACAACCACATAAGTCCATTGGAGTAGGACGCATCGGCCTTCAATAACCACATAAGTCAATTTAACTAATACGATTTTTGTCATAACAGATTGGGAGTAATGTAATACGATTGTCGTAGGACGCAATGGCCTATGACAACCACATAAGTCCATTTGAGTAATACGATTGTAGTAATAGGACCTTCCGTTTATATATCGTGGTTGTTATTTAGTAATTGACCATCTACGAATATTATTTCATTCATATACTAGGACGCATCGGCCTACGACAACCACATATGTCCGTTTGAGTAATACGATTGTAGTAATAGGACCTTCCGTTTATATATCGTGGTGTTATTTAGTAATTGACCGTGGATGAATATGATTTCATTCATATATTAGGATGCATCAGCCTACGACAACCACATAAGTCCATTTGACTAATACGATTGTAGTCATAACAGATTGGGAGTAATGTAATATGATTGTAGTAGGACGCATCGGCCTACGACAACCACATAATTCCATTTGACTAATAAGATTGTAGTCATAGGACCTTCCGTTTATATATCATGGTTGTTATTTAGTAATTGACCAGGAATGAATATGATTTCATTCATATACAAGGACGCATCAGCCTACGACAACCATATAAGTCCATTTGACTAATACGATTGTAGTAATAGGACCTTCCGTTTATATATCATGGTTGTTATTTAGTAATTGACCATCTATGAATATGATTTTCTTCATATACTAGGACGCATCGGCCTACGACAACCACATAAGTCCATTTGACTAATACAATTGTAGTTATAACAGATTGGGAGTAACATAATAAGATTGTAGTAGGACGCATCAGCCTACGACAACCATATACTAGGACGCATCGGCCTACGACAACCACATTAGTCCATTGGAGTAAGACGCTTCGGCCTACAACAACCACATAAGTCCATTTGACTAATACGATTGTAGTCATAACAGATTGGGAGCAATGTAATACGATTTTAGTTGGACGCATCGGCCTACGACAACCGCATAAGTCCATTTGACTAATACGATTGTAGTCATAACAGATTGGGAGTAATTTAATACGATTGTAGTAGGACACATCGGCCTACGACAACCACATACTAGGACGCATCGGCCTACGACAACCACATAAGTCCATTGGAGTAGGAAGCATCGGCCTACGACAACCACATAAGTCCATTTAACTAATACGATTGTAGTCATAATAGATTGGGAGCAATGTAATACGATTGTAGTAGGATGCATCGCCCTACGACAACCACATAATTCTATTTGACTAATACGATTGTAGTCATAACAGTTTGGGAGTAATGTAATACGATTGTAGTAGGAAGCATTGGCCTACGACAACAACATACTAGGATGTATCGGCCTACGACAACCACATAAGTCCATTTGACTAATACGATTGTAGTCATAACATATTGGGAGTAATGTAATATGATTGTAGCAGGATGCATCGGCCTACAACAACCACATAAGTCCATTTGACTAATACGATTGTAGTGATAGGACCTTCCGTTTATATATCGTGGATGTTATTTAGTAATTGACCATGAATGAATATGATTTCATTCATATACTAGGACGCATCGGCCTACGACAACTACATAAGTCCATTTGACTAATACAATTGTAGTCATAACAGATTTGGAGTAATGTAATATGATTGTATTAGGACGCATTGGCCTACGACAGCCACATAAGTCCATTTGACTAATACGATTGTAGTAATAGGACCTTCCATTTATATATCGTGGTTGTTATTTAGTAATTGACCATCTGTGAATATGATATCATTCAAATACTAGGACGCATCGGCCTACGACAACCATATAAGTCCATTTGACTAATAAGATTGTAGTAATAGGAACTTCCGTTTATATATCGTGGTTGTTATTTAGTAATTGATCATCTATGAATACGATTTCATTCATATACTAGGACGCATCGGCCTACGACAACCACATAAGTTAATTTGACTAATACGATTGTAGTCATGACAGATTGGGAGTAACGTAATACGACTGTAGTAGGATGCATCGGCCTACAACAACCACATACTAGGACGCATCGGCCTACGACAACCACATAAGTCCATTGGAGAAGGACGCATCGGCCTACAACAACCTCATCAGTCCATTTGACTAATACAATTGTAGTCATAACAGATTGGGATTAATGTAATACGATTGTAGTAGGACGCATCGGCCTACGACAACCACATAAGTCCATTTGACTAATACGATTGTACTAATAGGACCTTCCGTTTATATATCGTGGTTGTTATTTAGTAATTGACCGTGAATGAATATGATTGCATTCATATACTAGGACGCATCGGCCTACGACAATCACATAAGTCCATTTGACTAATATGATTGTAGTCATAACAGATTGGGAGTAATGTAATACGATTGTAGTAGAACGCATCGGCGTACGGCAACCACATAAGTCCATTTGACTAATACGATTGTAGTAATAGTACCTTCCATTTATATATCGTGGTTGTTAGTTAGTAATTGACCGTCTATGAATATTATTTCATTCATATACTAGGACGCATCGGCCTACGACAATCACATAAGTCCATTTGACCAATACGATTATAGTAGTATTATTGTAGTCATAACAGATTGGGAGTAATGTAATACAATTGTAGTAGGACGCATCGGCCTGCGACAACCACATAAGTCCATTTGACTAATACAATTGTAGTAATAGGACATTCCGTTTATATATCGTGGTTGTTATTTAGTAATGGACCGTGAATGAATATGATTTCATTCATATACTAGGACGCATCAGCCTACGACAACCATATAAGTCCATTTGACTAATACGATTGTAGTAATAGGACCTTCCGTTTATATATCATGGTTGTTATTTAGTAATTGACCATCTATGAATATGATTTTCTTCATATACTAGGACGCATCGGCCTACGACAACCACATAAGTCCATTTGACTAATACAATTGTAGTTATAACAGATTGGGAGTAACATAATAAGATTGTAGTAGGACGCATCAGCCTACGACAACCATATACTAGGACGCATCGGCCTACGACAACCACATTAGTCCATTGGAGTAAGACGCTTCGGCCTACAACAACCACATAAGTCCATTTGACTAATACGATTGTAGTCATAACAGATTGGGAGCAATGTAATACGATTTTAGTTGGACGCATCGGCCTACGACAACCGCATAAGTCCATTTGACTAATACGATTGTAGTCATAACAGATTGGGAGTAATTTAATACGATTGTAGTAGGACACATCGGCCTACGACAACCACATACTAGGACGCATCGGCCTACGACAACCACATAAGTCCATTGGAGTAGGAAGCATCGGCCTACGACAACCACATAAGTCCATTTAACTAATACGATTGTAGTCATAATAGATTGGGAGCAATGTAATACGATTGTAGTAGGATGCATCGCCCTACGACAACCACATAATTCTATTTGACTAATACGATTGTAGTCATAACAGTTTGGGAGTAATGTAATACGATTGTAGTAGGACGCATTGGCCTACGACAACAACATACTAGGATGTATCGGCCTACGACAACCACATAAGTCCATTTGACTAATACGATTGTAGTCATAACATATTGGGAGTAATGTAATATGATTGTAGCAGGATGCATCGGCCTACAACAACCACATAAGTCCATTTGACTAATACGATTGTAGTGATAGGACCTTCCGTTTATATATCGTGGATGTTATTTAGTAATTGACCATGAATGAATATGATTTCATTCATATACTAGGACGCATCGGCCTACGACAACTACATAAGTCCATTTGACTAATACAATTGTAGTCATAACAGATTTGGAGTAATGTAATATGATTGTATTAGGACGCATTGGCCTACGACAGCCACATAAGTCAATTTGACTAATACGATTGTAGTAATAGGACCTTCCATTTATATATCGTGGTTGTTATTTAGTAATTGACCATCTGTGAATATGATATCATTCAAATACTAGGACGCATCGGCCTACGACAACCATATAAGTCCATTTGACTAATAAGATTGTAGTAATAGGAACTTCCGTTTATATATCGTGGTTGTTATTTAGTAATTGATCATCTATGAATACGATTTCATTCATATACTAGGACGCATCGGCCTACGACAACCACATAAGTTAATTTGACTAATACGATTGTAGTCATGACAGATTGGGAGTAACGTAATACGACTGTAGTAGGACGCATCGGCCTACAACAACCACATACTAGGACGCATCGGCCTACGACAACCACATAAGTCCATTGGAGAAGGACGCATCGGCCTACAACAACCTCATCAGTCCATTTGACTAATACAATTGTAGTCATAACAGATTGGGAGTAATGTAATACGATTGTAGTAGGACGCATCAGCCTACGACAACCACATAAGTCCATTTGACTAATACGATTGTAGTCATAACAGATAGGGAGTAATGTAATACGATTGTAGTAGGACGCATCGGCCTACGACAACCACATAAGTCCATTTGACTAATACGATTGTACTAATAGGACCTTCCGTTTATATATCGTGGTTGTTATTTAGTAATTGACCGTGAATGAATATGATTGCATTCATATACTAGGACGCATCGGCCTACGACAATCACATAAGTCCATTTGACTAATATGATTGTAGTCATAACAGATTGGGAGTAATGTAATACGATTGTAGTAGAACGCATCGGCGTACGGCAACCACATAAGTCCATTTGACTAATACGATTGTAGTAATAGTACCTTCCATTTATATATCGTGGTTGTTAGTTAGTAATTGACCGTCTATGAATATTATTTCATTCATATACTAGGACGCATCGTCCTACGACAATCACATAAGTCCATTTGACCAATACGATTATAGTAGTATTATTGTAGTCATAACAGATTGGGAGTAATGTAATACAATTGTAGTAGGACGCATCGGCCTACGACAACCACATAAGTCCATTTGACTAATACAATTGTAGTAATAGGACATTCCGTTTATATATCGTGGTTGTTATTTAGTAATTGACCGTGAATGAATATAATTTCATTCATATACTAGGACGCATCGGCCTATGACAATCACATAAGTCCATTTGACTAATAGGATTGTAGTCATAACAGATTGGGAGTAATGTAATACGATTGTAGTAGGACGCATCGGCCTACGACAACCACATAAGTCCATTTGACTAATACGATTGTAGTAATAGGACCTTCCGTTTATATATAGTGGTTGTTATTTAGTAGTTGACCATCAATGAATATTATTTCATTCATATACTAGGACGCATCGGCCTACGACAACCACATAAGTCCATTGGACTAATACGATTGTAGTCATACGAACTTCCGTTTATATATCGTGGTTGTTATTTAGTAGTTGACCGTGAAAGAATATGATTTCATTCATATTCTAGGACGCATCGGCCTGCGACAACCACATAAGTCCATTTGACTAATACGATTTTAGTCATAACAGATTGGGGAAATGTAATACGATTGTAGTCATATGACTTTCTGTTTATATATCGTATTGGTAGTAATGTCATACGTTCATACTAGGAAGCATCGGCCTACGACAATCACATAAGTCCATCAGACTAGTACGACTGTAGTCATAGGAACTTTCGTTTATATATCGTGGTTATTATTTAGTAATTGACCATCTATAAATATTATTTCATTCATATACTAAGACGCATCGGCCTACGACAACCACATAAGTCCATTGGACTAATACGATTGTTCTCATAACAGATTGGGAGTAATGTAATACGATTTTAGTAGAACGTATCGGCCTACCACAACCACATTCCACAATGCATCGGCCTACGACAACCACATAAATTCCATTTGACTAATACGATTGTAGTAATAGGACATTACGTTTATATATCGTGGTTGTTATTTAGTAATTGACCATCTATGAATATTATTTCATTCATACACTAGGTCGCATCGGCCTATGACAACCACATAAGTCCATTTGAGTAATACGATTGTAGTCATAACAGATTGGGAGTAATGTAATATGATTGTAGTAGGACGCATCAGCCTATGACAACCACATAAGTCCATTTGACTAATACGATTATAGTAATAGGACCTTCCGTTTATATATCGTGGTTGTTATTTAGTAATTAACCGTCTATTAATATTATTTCATTCATATACTAGGACGCATAAGCCTACGACAACCACATAAGTCCATTGGACTAATACGATTGTAGTCATAGGAACTTCCGTTTATATATCGTGGTTGTTATTTAGTAATTGACCGTGAATGAATATGATTTCATTTATATACTAGGACGCATCAGCCTACGACAACCACATAAGTCCATTTGACTAATACGATTGTAGTCATAACAGATTGGTAGTAATGTAATACGATTGTAGTCATAGGACTTTCCGTTTATATATCGTATTGGGAGTAATGTCATACGTTCATACTAGGACGCATCTGCCTACGACAATCACATAAGTCCATTTGACTAATACGATTGTAGTCATAACAGATTGGGAGTAATGTAATACGATTGTAGTAGGACGCATCGGCTTACGACAACCACATAAGTCCATTTGATTTCATTCATATACTAGGACACATCGGCCTATGACAACCACATAAGTCCATTAGACTATTACGATTGTAGTCATAGGAACTTCCGTTTATATATCGTGGTTGTTATTTAGTAACTGACCATCAATGAATATTATTTCATTCATATACACGCATCGGCCTACGACAACCACATACTAGAACGCATCGGCCTACGACAACCACATAAGTCCATTAGACTAATACGATTGTAGTAATAGGGCATTCTGTTTGTATATTGTGGTTGTTATTTAGTAATTGACCATCTATGAATATTATTTCATTCATATACTAGGACGCATCGGCCTACGACTACCATATAATTCCATTTGACTAATATGATTATAGTCATAACAGATTGGGAGTAATGTAATACGATTGTAGTATGATGCATCGGCCTACGACAACCACATAAGTCCATTTGACTAATACGATTGTATTAATAGGATCTTCCGTTTATATTTCGTGGTTGTTATTTAGTAATTGACCATCTATGAATATTATTTCATTCATATACTAGGACGCATCGGCCTACGACAATCACATAAGTCCATTTGACTAATACGATTGTAGTCATAGGAACTTCCGTATATATATCGTGGTTGTTATTTAGTAATTGACCGTGAATGAATATGATTTCATTCATATACTAGGACACATCGGCCTACAACAACCACATAAGTCCATTTGACTTATACGATTGTAGTCATAACAGATTGGGAGTAATGTAATACGATTGTAGTAGGACGCATCGGCCTACGACAACCACATAAGTCCATTTGACTAATACGATTGTAGTCATAATAGATTGGGAGTAATGTAATACGATTGTAGTAGGACGCATCGGCCTACGACAACCAAATAAGTCCATTTGACTAATATGATTGTAGTCATAGGACTATCCATTTATATATCATGGTTGTTATTTAGTAATTGACCGTGAATGAATATGATTTCATTATACTAGGACGCTTCGGCCTACGCCAATCACATAAGTCTATTTGATTAATACGATTGTAGTCATAACAGATTGGGAGTAATTTAATACGATTGTAGTAGGACGCATCGGCTTATCACAACCACATAAGTCCATTTGACTAATACGATTGTAGTAATAGGACCTTCCGTTTATATATCATGGTTGTTAGTTAGTAATTGACCGTCTATGAATATTGTTTCATTCATATAATAGGATGCATCGGCTTACGATAATCACATAGTACATTGGACTAATACGATTGTAGTAATATGATTATAGTCATAACATATTGGGAGTAATGTAATACGATTGTAGTAGAACGCATCGGCCTACGACAACCACATAAGTCCATTTGACTAATACAATTGTAGTAATAGGACCTTCCGTTTATATATCGTGGTTGTTATTTAGTAGTTGACCGTGAATGAATATGATTTCATTCATATACTAGGACGCATCGGCCTACAACAATCGCATAAGTCTATTTGACTAATGCGATTGTAGTCATAACAGTTTGGGAGTAATGTAATACGATTGTAGTAGGACGCATCGGCCTACGACAACCACATAAGTCCATTTGACTAATACGATTGTAGTAAGAGGATCTTCCATTTATTTATCGTGGTTGTTATTTGGTAATTGACTATCTATGAATATTATTTCATTCATATACTAGGACGCATCGATATACGACAACCACATAAGTCCATTGGACTAATACGATTGTAGTCATAGGAAGTTCCGTTTATATATCGTGGTTGTTATTTATTAATTGAGCGTGAATGAATATGATTTCATTCATATACTAGGACGCATCGGCATACGACAACCACATAAGTCTATTTTGACAAATACGATTATAGTCATAACAGATTGGGAGTAATGCAATACGATTGTAGTCATAGGACTTTCCATTTATATATCGTATTGGGAGTAATGTCATACGTTCATACAAGGGCGCATCGGCCTACGACAATCACATAAGTTCATTTGACTAATACGATTGTAGTCATAACAGATTCGGAGTAATGAAATACGATTGTAGTAGGACGCATCGGCCTACGACAACCACATAAGTCCATTTTATTTTATTCATATACTAGGACGAATCGGCCTACGACAACCACATAAGTCGATTGGACTAATACGATTGTAGTCATAGGAGCTTCCGTTTATATATCGTGGTTGTTATTTAGTAATTGACCATCTATGAATATTATTTCATTCATATACTATGACGCATTGGCCTAGGACAACCACATAAGTCCATTGGACTAATTCGATTGTAGACATAACAGATTGGGAGTAATGTAATACGATTGTAGTAGGACGCATCGGCCTCGGCCTACGACAACCACACACTAAGACGCAACGGCCTACGACAACCACATACTGGGACGCATCGGTCTACGACAACCACATAAGTCCATTTGACTAATACGATTGTAGTAATAGGACCTTCCGTTTGTATATCGTGGTTGTTATTTAGTAATTGACCATCTATGAATATTATTTCATTCATATACTAGGACGCATCGGCCTATGACAACCACATAAGTCCATTTGACTAATACGATTGTTGTCATAACAGATTGGGAGTAATGTAATACGATTGTAGTAGGACGCATCGGCCTACGACAACCACATAAGTCCATTTGACTAATAGGATTGTAGTAATAGGACCTTCCGTTTATATATCATGGTTCTTATTTAGTAATTGACCATCTATTAATATTATTTCATTCATATACTTGGATGCATCAGCCTACGACAACCACATAAGTCCATTGGACTAATACGATTGTAGTCATAGATCTTCCGTTTATATATCCTGGTTGTTATGTAGTAATTGACCGTGAATGAATATGATTTAATTCATATACTAGGACGCATCGGCCTACGACAACCACATAAGTCTATTTGACTAATACGATTATAGTTATAACAGATTGGGAGTAATGTAATACGATTGTAGTCATAGGACTTTCCGTTTATATATCGTATTGGGAGTAATGTCATACGTTCATACAAGGACGCATCGGCCTATGACAATCATATAAGTTCATTTGACTAATACGATTATAGTCATAATAGATTGGGAATAATGTAATACGATTGTAGTAGGACGCATCGGCCTACGACAACCACATAAGTCAATTTTATTTCATTCATATACTAGGACGCATCGGCCTACGACAACCACATAAGTCCATTGGACTAATACGGTTGTAGTCATAGGAACTTCCGTTTATATATCGTGGTTGTTATTTAGTAATTGACCATCTATGAATATTATTTCATTCATATACTAGGACGCATCGGCCTGTGACAACCACATAAGTCCATTTAACTAATACGATTGTAGTCATAACAGATTGGGAGTAATGTAATACGATTGTAGTAAGACGCATCGGCCTACGACAACCACATAAGTCCATTTGACTAATAGGATTGTACTAATAGGACCTTCCGTTTATATATCATGGTTGTTATTTAGTAATTGACCATCTATTAATATTATTTCATTCATGTACTTGGACGCATCAGCCTACGACAACCACATAAGTCCATTGGACTAATACGATTGTAGTCATAGAACTTCCGTTTATATATCGTGGTTGTTATGTAGTAATTGACCGTGAATGAATATGATTTCATTCATATACTAGGACGCATCGGCCTACGACATCCACATAAGTCCGTTTGACTAATACGATTGTAGTCATGATAGATTGGGAGTAATGTAATGTCACGACCCAAACTGGAGGACCATGACTAGCACCCGACCATACTTGCCAAGCACCAACGTACCTTTTATCTAACCTTCTTTATTATCCTTTAGGCTGACTAGACCAATATAAATGGTAGACATGGATCATGAACAACCAACAATAAAATATGATTGCATGAACCTACATAACATGGGATGACCAGACAATCAAGAAACATGGTACAAGCTTCCACGCTAAAATGAAAGACTATACAACATAAAACCAGCCGACAAGGCATACCAAACTATACATGAGTCGACACTTGTCTATGAGCCTCTAAAGGAACATAAGTGCTGCAACATAGTCGGAACAGGGCCCCGACATACCCATAATGTCTATAACAAAAATGCATACCAAGACCAAGGCAAGTCCGGAGAAGGGATCTCGCCAATCACCGCTGAACTGGACAACCTACTGTGATGGGGGAGCTACACCTGCCTGTCTATCAGGACCTGCAGCACGACATGCAGCGTCCACAAATAAAAGGACGTCAGTACGAATAAAGTACTGAGTATGTAAGGCAGAGAACCATAAATATGAACAACAATGTGAGCAGGGATAGAGAATATACAACCTGTAACATCTGAGTACCTTTGAGGGCTACTGACATGAAATACATGATACATATGTATAAATACATAATCTTTTAAAACATACGCCTCTGTGGGCATCATCATTATCATATCGTACCCGGCCGTAATAGGCTCGGTAAAAACATACCCGGCCATTAAAAGGCTCGGTAGAATCGTACCCGGCCACGTGGAGCTCGGTAAAACCCAACTGATCAGTGGTTGCACAATAGGTGCCATACCCGGCCGACTATAGTGCGGCTCGGTATAGTAAAATAGATACATATATATAATGCATGCTCGACTCATGGAAACACCTTGTAGACCTTTCGGAGTGACTTAAGGTCGGTATCCTATGTACAACTTATTAGGACTAACTCTTCACTATGAACCTTATAGGAATCAGGAAGTACCAACAAGATTGATAACATAAGAATAAGAGAAGCAACATCAACATCAATCGTTCCATAAGAGGGGAAACAATGTAAGTACTGCTTAGCTTCTAAGAATAGAGTATCTTTGGAAGCTCGTTCATTACATTATGTTAATCGGAGTCGTGCAAAAGAAGGAAAGGGACAGCCACACATACCTTGTATATACTGCCACAACCTCAAGCTATGCAAACGTCACGACTCCTTAGTCTACAATAGGAGAAATGACACTATCGTTAACGTTTAAGCGTCGCAACTATTATGTACCAACCACAATCTATTTTGTGATGAAACGGACAGCACCTCCCCTATATATAGGACTTCACACCATTCAAAACAATCACCAAACAGCCTAAACAACATCAATAATAAACATATTGAGCCTTCCAAAACAGTCCACACACAACCTAATCACATCATACATATGACGGCCACTATAGTCGTATCAAACGACCCAAAAATATTACCAAGAACTAGCAGAGCACAACCCAACATATATATGGTGTTTCTCCACACCCTGCCTCCTCCAAAACTCCACAAAACAGTAACAAAAACGCAGCCCAACAGCAACACAAAACAGTCCACAAAACAGTCCGCTACAAGTGAATAACTTGAACTCACGGCTTCCGATCACCGTCCCGTGAGTTCTTACATGTATATAACGAATTGCCATGAATTTACAGCAGAATAAATGTATTAAATATAGCAGTAAACTCACATTTGTTGTTGGATAACTCAGCCTTTAACTTGGTTCTTCAAACTCTAGTGTTTACCCCCAATTTGAACTTGAAAGAGAGGGAAAATCAATTAGGGTTTGTGGATAATTTTTGGGAGGAACTTTGCAGGGTCTTAGGTCTGGTTATTTGTGAAATATAAAGAGGTATATATTGCAGAAGATAAGCCTTTTAATGGGCTGCTTTTCTGACCCGAAATTCCCTCTTTTGGGCCGACATTTAACCAAGTAGGTGACTCACCTACTTGCACCTAGCAGCTTGTGCAGTCTCACGAAAATGTCTATAGCTATTCCAATGTCGTATTGCTAAACCGTTTAATGCGTTGGAAACTAGACTCATAGATCTTCAATTTGGTGGGTAGATCACCCCGTAATTCCAAGTATATTGGGAGAAATACTTAATAACATTTGACCTAAAGTTTAGGTAAAACTATGAACCTAAGTTGCTACAACTTTTGTCGACTTTTGTTTCATAACTCGTTTGACTTCAAGAATTATGATACGGATATTATATGATTCAAATACCTTAAATCATGACCTCCTAAGTATACTAAGCATTTATAGGTTTACCCAAAAGTACGAGTTACAACATCCTTGGTTCGTTTAACGTCTAATACTTGTTAATCACCCTTATGCACCCTTGTATCACTTAAGATTAATCGGATTAACTTCTTATCATCTCAAGGATAATTCCTTCTTGGATTTGTGTTATCTAACTTATGGAATGAACTAACGTGTGTGGATATGGGTTATAACACCCTCCCCCTTAGGAACATTCGTCCTCGAATGTAAGGGTTTATGGGGAGTCCAAATCATCGTGGATTCTAGCGGAAATGTTTGGTCAATTTTCCCCTATAAAATGGTCACTAGCAAAAATTGCAAGCAGTGAAGCTCAAAGTATGACCACACAAGGCTACACAAAGCATTATGGACATGGACATTATTTACATATCACCACTTTGTATTAAGGAAGAGAGTTCTCAAGTTATTGCTTACCTCATAAAGCCATTTCACCTTTATAATGTATCTTGCGTTCCACCAACATCCTTGTTATCATCATTCCGGAATAGGTAAGGGTATTTAGACTTCATCTCTTCTTCCGCTTCCCATGTCATTTCTTTCACATTCTTGTTCCTCCACAATACTTTGACGGAAGCTACATCTTTTGTTCTCAGCTTGCGGACTTGTCGATCTAATATGGCCACTGGCACTTCTTCATATGATAGATCCTCCATAACTTGAACATCTTTGATAGGGACAACTCGAGAAGGGTCTCCAATACATTTCCTCAACATAGATACATGGAATACCGGGTGGACAAATTCTAATTCGGATGGCAATTCTAACTCATAAGCAACTTGTCCAATTCGTTGAGTATCAGTAACATGCATAACCCGTAGTGTACGATGAACCTGGTCAATAAAAGTCTGCGGATCCTCCTTGGGGTCTGATCCGGTAAACATTGGAGGGTCTAAATTAATAAAATCACGAACTCTTGTACTAACTGGTTTATCAGCAGCACCTGTATTCTGCCTCTGAGCCTGAGCAGCTACCAAGCTAGTCAATAACTGCAAAGCACTCCGCATATCCTGGTCTGTAGTGCCAGACGGAGGAGCTGGAGGTGTTGGGTGCCACCTAATATCCTCTGGAGGAGACGGAGTAGATGAGGTATGAGACGGCATCTCACTCTGAGCCTCACTTTGGCCTGCTCTGGCTTGGGGCACCTGACTTGTACCCTCTCCCGCAGCTGTATCAAGTCGTCTACTAATTGTTTGTTTCCTAGTCGAAGGCATCGCTGAAAGAAAACAAGGTGAATATTAGAGACGAACACTTACGACTCAACTCTATGCACGATCTAGATTCGGGAAGAAGGTAACAACCCTAGATGTCATGTAGCCTCCTGATTATAAATGTGGCGCGCTACACATCCATAATCAAGACTCTACTAGACACGGCTCATAGACAATCCCTAGGACAGACTTGCTCTGATACCAAGTTTGTCACGACCCAAACTGGAGGACCATGACTAGCACCCGACCATACTTGCCAAGCACCAACGTACCTTTTATCTAACCTTCTTTATTATCCTGTAGGCTGACTAGACCAATATAAATGGTAGACATGGATCATGAACAACCAACAATAAAATATGATTGCATGAACCTACATAACATGGGATGACCAGACAATCAAGAAACATGGTACAAGCTTCCACGCTAAAATGAAAGACTATACAACAAAAAACCAGCCGACAAGGCATACCAAACTATACATGAGTCGACACTTGTCTATGAGCCTCTAAAGGAACATAAGTGCTGCAACATAGTCGGAACAGGGCCCCGACATACCCATAATGTCTATAACAAAAATGCATACCAAGACCAAGGCAAGTCCGGAGAAGGGATCTCGCCAATCACCGCTGAACTGGACAACCTACTGTGATGGGGGAGCTACACTTGCCTGTCTATCAGGACCTGCAGCACGACATGCAGCGTCCACAAATAAAAGGACGTCAGTACGAATAAAGTACTGAGTATGTAAGGCAGAGAACCATAAATATGAACAACAATGTGAGCAGGGATAGAGAATATACAACCTGTAACATCCGAGTACCTCTGAGGGCTACTGACATGAAATACATGATACATATGTATAAATACATAATCTTTTAAAACATACGCCTCTGTGGGCATCATCATTATCATATCGTACCCGGCCATAATAGGCTCGGTAAAAACATACCCGGCCATTAAAAGGCTCGGTAGAATCGTACCCGGCCACGTGGAGCTCGGTAAAACCCAACTGATCAGTGGTTGCACAATAGGTGCCATACCCGGCCGACTATAGTGCGGCTCGGTAGAGTAAAATAGATACATATATATAATGCATGCTCGACTCATGGAAACACCTTGTAGACCTTTCGGAGTGACTTAAGGTCGGTATCCTATGTACAACTTATTAGGACTAACTCTTCACTATGAACCTTATAGGAATCAGGAAGTACCAACAAGATTGATAACATAAGAATAAGAGAAGCAACATCAACATCAATCGTTCCATAAGAGGGAAAACAATGTAAGTACTGCTTAGCTTCTAAGAATAGAGTATCTTTGGAAGCTCGTTCATTACATTATGTTAATCGGAGTCGTGCAAAAGAAGGAAAGGGACAGCCACACATACCTTGTATATACTGCCACAACCTCAAGCTATGCAAACGTCACGACTCCTTAGTCTACAATAGGAGAAATGACACTATCGTTAACGTTTAAGCGTCGCAACTATTATGTACCAACCACAATCTATTTTGTGATGAAACGGACAGCACCTCCCCTATATATAGGACTTCACACCATTCAAAACAATCACCAAACAGCCTAAACAACATCAATAATAAACATATTGAGCCTTCCAAAACAGTCCACACACAACCTAATCACATCATACATATGACGGCCACTATAGTCGTATCAAACGACCCAAAAATATTACCAAGAACTAGCAGAGCACAACCCAACATATATATGGTGTTTCTCCACACCCTGCCTCCTCCAAAACTCCACAAAACAGTAACAAAAACGCAGCCCAACAGCAACACAAAACAGTCCACAAAACAGTCCGCTACAAGTGAATAACTTGAACTCACGGCTTCCGATCACCGTCCCGTGAGTTCTTACATGTATATAACGAATTGCCATGAATTTACAGCAGAATAAATGTATGAAATATAGCAGTAAACTCACCTTTGTTGTTGGATAATTCAGCCTTTAACTTGGTTCTTCAAACTCTAGTGTTTACCCCCAATTTGAACTTGAAAGAGAGGGAAAATCAATTAGGGTTTGTGGATAATTTTTGGGAGGAACTTTGCAGGGTCTTAGGTCTGGTTATTTGTGAAATATAAAGAGGTATATATTGCAGAAGATAAGCCTTTTAATGGGCTGCTTTTCTGACCCGAAATTCCCTCTTTTGGGCCGACATTTAACCAAGTAGGTGACTCACCTACTTGCACCTAGCAGCTTGTGCAGTCTCACGAAAATGTCTATATCTCTCTATTCCAATGTCGTATTGCTAAACCGTTTAATGCATTGGAAACTAGACTCATAGATCTTCAATTTGGTGGGTAGATCACCCCGTAATTCCAAGTATATTGGGAGAAATACTTAATAACATTTGACCTAAAGTTTAGGTAAAACTATGAACCTAAGTTGCAACAACTTTTGTCGACTTTTGTTTCATAACTCGTTTGACTTCAAGAATTATGATACGGATATTATATGATTCAAATACCTTAAATCATGACCTCCTAAGTATACTAAGCATTTATAGGTTTACCCAAAAGTACGAGTTACAACATCCTTGGTTCGTTTAACGTCTAATACTTGTTAATCACCCTTATGCACCCTTGTATCACTTAAGATTAATCGGATTAACTTCTTATCATCTCAAGGATAATTCCTTCTTGGATTTGTGTTATCTAACATATGGAATGAACTAACGTGTGTGGATATGGGTTATAACATGTAATACGATTGTAGTCATAAGACTTTCCGTTTATATATCGTTTAGGGAGTAATTTCATACGTTCATACTTGGACGCATCGGCCTACGACAATCACATAAGTCTATTTCACTAATACTATTGTAGTCATAACAGATTGGGCATAATGTAATACGATTGTAGTAGGACGCATCGGTCTACGACAACCACACAAGTCCATTTGATTTCATTCATATACTAGGACACATCGGCCTACGACATCCACATAAGTCCATTAGACTAATACGATTGTAGTCATAGGAACTTCCGTTTATATATCGTGGTTGTTATTTTGTAATTGACCATCTATGAATATTATTTCATTCATATACTAGGACGCATCGGCTTACGACAACCACATTCTAGGACGCATCAGCCTACGACAACCACATAAGTCCATTTGACTAATATGATTGTAGTAATAGGACCTTCCGTTTATATATCGTGGTTGTTATTTAGTAATTGACCATCTATGAATATTATTTCATTCATATACTAGGACGCATCAGCCTACGACAACCGCATAAGTCCATTTGACTAATACGATTATAGTCTGTGATGACCCGGCCCGTCATCATGTGAGTTATCACCCCACTATCCCCGTTATATGCTTGTTAATGTTGCAATATGCATGTTGGGTGAGTTTGAGTCAATCTGGGTTGAGTTTGGTTGGAAATGAGACAAATATTCTCTTCGAAGAAGGAATAGTTGAGAAAAGTCAGCTGGATGTTGACTTGTGAGTTCAAGAGTTCGGAATTTAATTCTAATGATCCGGTCAGCTCCGGGGGGTTAATTTATGAGCTAGGAGAGTGATCGGAAGTGAATTTGGAGGTCTGGTGTAGTTTTAGACTTGAATTGGCTAAAGTTGAATTTTGGCGATATCCGATCGGTAGGTGAGATTTTGATCCGGAAGTCGGAATGGAATTCCGATAGTTGCAGTAGTTCAGTTAGGTAATTTTGGATGTGCCTGCAGAATTTCAGGTCATTCGGAGGTTGTTTGGTCGGGTTTTTGGACGAATGTCGGTTGCGGAAGTTTGAATGGAAGCTTAGGTTTGAATTGCTTGAATTCGATATTTTTCCCTGTTAAAGGATGTGTTTTTATCATTGGAACAAGTTTGTATAGTGCTACAGAGTATGTTTTTGGTCTTCGCCGGGGTCCCGGGGGACTCGGGGTGGTTTCGGGAGGTTCAACGGAAGAATTTCAGGGATTTTGCAGGTCTGGGATTTTAAGCTTCTGTTGTTTTCGCTTCTGCGGGTGGGAGACCGCAGAAGCGGATGCGTAGGTGCGGATAATTCTTGCAGAAGCGAGATTTGGCTAATCCGGGCATCTCCGCAGAAGCGGCCAAGGAGGCGCAGAAGCGGGCTCGCAAAAGCGGGCTTGCAGAAGCGAGCCCATGATCGCTAGTGCGGAGGAGGCCAAGCCAGTGGGGTGTCGTAGAAGCGGAGCCCAGTCCGCTTATGCGGTCTCGCAGGTGGGAGACCTGGACTGCAGAAGCGAAACTGGACGGCTTGGTATAAAGTCGCAGAAGCGACTGTCTGACCACAGAAGTGGACTCGCTGGTGCGAGTCCAAGACCGCAGGAGCGGAAATCGCGCCTATGATAAGAAAACAGAAGGGGTAAAATTTCATAAGTCATAAAAACATTAGGGCTCGGTCTTAAGAGGCGAATTGTGCAATTTTGAAGGGAAATTCAAGAAGAGTCTTCGGGTAATCAACTATGAACTCAAATTATGGTTTTGTTTTGATAAATGAAGCAATTAACACTTGAAAATGGAGGTACGAGAGTGTATTAATGGGGGAATATGGCCCTAAGCCAAGGTTTTGAGAAATTATCGTTTTGAATGGGCAAACGGAGTCCGATTTTGGTAAATTTTATATGCATAGACTCGTGTTGAGATGAGGATTCTGAATATGTAACTTTCGTATTTTTTCGAGAAGCGTACCGGAAGTCGGGTTTTGACAACTTTGTGGGTTTTGGTGCAATTTGAGTTATTTTGAATGGGTTGTGTGTAATTAGCATGTATTGACGTGTTCTCTATGAATTTGAACAGATTTGGCATCCGAGGCGGTTGAATTGCGAGGAAAGCGCAAGGCGGACTAAGGCTTCTACCAGATCGAGGTGAGTGGTGATAGTAAATAATGTACTGAGGGTTTGAAACCCCGTACTAGCATTTTACAATGCTATGATGAGATGAGACACGCGCCATGTGACGGGCGTGGTGACATTGTGATTGGGGAATTGGAGTTGGTCCTTTCCGACTAATAGTGTATTGTGTATTGTGAATGAGAATGGGATTATAACAGTGTGATTGGCTAGTAGCCTGGTTTGGGGCCTTGTGCCGATCTGTAGAGCATTTAGGGGACCTATAGAGCTAGGTGACCCTTATATCCCTTTGGACTCTTACACTCAGCCGTGAAATTAGATGTATAGCATATCTTGGGCCAGCACTAGATGTGTACTGAGAGAGATAGACTACTTGGGTAGAATTTCCCTGATTTAGCTGAGTGGGCCTGAAAGGCCAATTCTATACTGACTGGGACAGGTCGAGGACCCATAATGAGGTACTATATATATATATATATATATATATATATATTATATATACACCTGTATTGGATCGGACTGCACGCCGCAGTAATATATGTGTGGATCGGGCTGCACGCTGCAGTATCATAGCGCTTGGGCCTAGGGAGCCCCTTCGAAGTCTGTATACACCCCTAGTGAGCACCGTTATCGTTAAATAGAGCGGGCTGCGCGCCGCAGCGTTATATGTATTGGAGCGGGATGCACGCTACAGCATTATACTTATACATAACCATATACATACTTAAATACTTATACATTATAGACATAGGTATGTACTTACATACATTGAGTTGGCTGTACACCGTAGCGGTATGAGTGAGGATTTGGTCAGTGTGGGACCTTGTTGAGATAGATGTGGACAGGAGATGAGGGCATTCACCGTAGTGATGACTTACATGTGGGGTTGCCTTAGAACTGTTTAGTGATAGTACTGGATTTCTTATTTTTAGTTATTGTTTATTATTGTTACTCACTGAGTTGAAATATACTCACCCCACTCCCCTGCACTTTTTGTGCAGATCCGTAGGTGCTGGAGAGCTGTTGCAGCTGCTTGTTCATATCTATTTTGTGGAGACTACGAGGTAGCTGTCGACGTCCGCAGAACCTGTCCTTATCATTTTGTTGCTTTCATTTTGCCTAGACTTGTTTGTATAGGCTGTCTATTCTATAGAGGCTCAGACTTGCGACACCACGATTTGGTTGGGACCGTATTTTGTATACTTCTACTATTACGTTTATCATTTTGATATGAATACTTGCTATTTAAGTTTAACTTGATCACCTGAAATTAATAATTGGCTGGTTTAATGGATAAGATGGTCGGGCTTGCCTAGAAATGTGTTGGGCGCCATCACGACCGGGGTTTGGGTCATGACAAGTTGGTATCAAAGCCTAGGTTAACAGGTCTCGCGAGTCATGATCCGGTTGGTGGAGTTTCGTGGATCGGTACGGGGACGCTTGTACTTATCCTCGGGAGGCTGCAAACCTTTTAGGAAAGTTTCAATTCTTGGAATTCTTGTCGTGCGATTACTTTGGATTTAAACTGAACTTTGACATTCTATTCTCTCGCAGATGGCGAGAACTCGAGCTTCCGGACGAGGTGGACGACCACCACTACCACCTGCTAGAGGCCGTGGATGCGGACGTGGTCGTGGCGGAGGTAGGGCAGCTGATGCAGTGCCAGCTGACCCACAGCCTCCAGTTGCTGAGGCTCCAGCAGTGCCAGTTCAGGCACCAGCTGTGCCCATTGTCATACCGGGTCTACAGGAGACCCTGGCTCAAATATTAGCAGTTTGCACTGGCCTGGCACAGGCGGTATCAGTTACCACTGCAGCAGCTGCATCAGGGACGGGGGGTGGTCATCAGACCCCCGCAGCACGCACTCCAGATCCAGCAGTGCAGAACCTGCAGACACCTGAGGCTCCTCCAGTTCAGCCTGTGGTTCCAGTTCAGCCAGCAGTTCAGGTTCAGGGGGACAAGGTCCCAGCTATGGCTGATGATGAGCAGCGTCGTCTCGAGAGGTTCACTAGCTTATCTCCTCCAGTGTTCACTGGTGCTCCGGGCAAGGACGCCCAAGGTTTTCTGGACAAGTGCCGTCAGATGCTCCGTACGGCAGGGATCTTGGAGTCCAGTGGTATATCCTTCACTACATTTCAGTTCCAGGGGCTAGCCTTCGCTTGGTGGCAGGCTTATGAGCGTCGCAGGCCAGCAGGGGCAGCACTACTATCATGGCCAGAGTTCTCAACTATGTTCCTAGAGAAGTGGGTGCCTCGATCTCAGAGAGAGGAGATGCGTAGGCAGTTTGAGGGTCTCCGCTAGGGGGACATGTCAGTGTCAGAGTATGAGCTCAGATTTACAGAGTTGTCTAGATATGCACCATGGTTGGTTCCTACCGATAGAAAGAGGATTGGACGCTTTGTGAACGGTCTCATCTATCCCATCCATATTCTGATGACCCGAGAGAGGGTTTTGAGCCGTACATTTGAGGATGTTGTGGATATTGCTCGCGACATAGAGACGGATCGTCGCAGAGAGCGGGATGAGACGGATCGTCGAGGTTTAGCTAGTTCCAGTGGCAGTCCGACCAGAGGCCAGAGTCAGCAGAGCCGAGGTTGCTCTTTCAAATCTTCGCAGTCGGGTCGCTCAGATCGCCGTAGGTGGTCTTCTAGACAGGGTTATCAGGGTTCGCACCAGAGCCAGCCATCTCTCAGCGCCATGCCAGCTCAGAGTTCTTCATAGGCCCCATCTGCCCATGGTTCTTCTCGGCCTAGATCATCAGCTGGACACTCCAGTGCTAGGGGTCCCTATCAGTCTCAGCCCCCAGCACCGGGGAGTTGCTTCGAGTGCGGAGCGTTTGGGCACATCAACAGAGAGTGTCCCCATCTTGTTTCCAGGTCTTATCAGCAGAGGGGGCAGCCCTCGTCATCTGGTCCTTCTACTTCATTACCCGCCCCACCAGATAGGGGTGAGGGTCAGTCAGCTAGGGGTCACCCTCGAGGGGGAGGCCAATCAGGCGGACATGCTAGATGCTATGCTCTTCAGGGCCAATCTGAAGTCGTTGCTTCTGATGCTGTCATTACAGTTATTATTTCAGTCTGCCACAGAGATGCCTCAGTGTTGTTCGATCCTGGTTCTACTTACTCTTATGTGTCTACATATTTTGCTCCTCATTTGGGCATGACCCAAAGGTGTCTTGAGCTGCCAGTGCATGTATCTACCCGGGTAGGGGATACTAATGTTGTGGACCATGTATACCGGTCATGTCTGGTCACTATTGGGGGTCTGGAGACCCGAGTGGACCTATTACTTCTCAGCATGATTGATTTTGATGTTATATTGGGCATGGACTGGTTATCTCCATGTCCTGCTATTCTGGACTGTCATGCTAAGACAGTCAGTCACCTTGGCTATGCCGGGCATTCAGAGGATCGAGTGGCGAGGCACGACTGATTATGTACCCAGCAGGGTAATATCTTTCCTCAAGGCCCAGCGAATGGTTGTGATAACAACTAGGTCGGGAATCCAAACTAGAGTAAGAATTTGAGAAGTAAATGCGGAAGCAATAACAACAGGAATTGAACAACTAGAATTAAAGAGACGAAAATAAAGGATATGGGAAAGATTCAAGGAAAGAATTCCGAGAACTTTCAAGAACGCAAGTTCTATAGCCTTGACAAGATCAAAGTAACAACGTCTTGATTTATGAAAGAAATCAAACGCCTTTACTTAAAAGCAAATCAAAACAATAGATTCGGATCTTGACCACTTTACGAGTAACTTGAGACAACAATTAATACTAGTATTAATCGCCTTCTAAGAATACCACAAAGGAATCAAAGATATCACAAAAGAGAAGTAATCTTACTACCTTGAACTATGAACTAGTAAAGGTTGAAAGATAAATCTCAAAGCACAAGTAACAAAGGTTCAAAAGAACTCTCAAAGTATGATATACTCACTCAATAATAATGTCTCTTATGAAGGAGAAGAACACCCTATTTATAGGAGTACAAAGGCATAAAAATAACATTAAAAACTAGATGTGGTGGTTGTAGTGGAAAACACAATTATTACAATGAGGTAGGTGGTTGCTAAAGTCTAAGAAAAGTCTTTGGTAGGTGAGGGGCGGCCAAGACCCTTTGGGGCAGATTTGGGCCTTAAAACAACTAGTTTTGGGCCATTTGTTTGGACTCCAATTGGGCTGCTCTTGTAACACCTCTTTCTGGAACTCTTTTAAGCTCATTTTGAGCCCATTTGGTGACTCCATGGGCAGATTTGGGTAACCAAATCTTCCTCCTCTTGGACTTCAATTTGAGCAACCAAATAGTTGTAAAATTTCGACAACTCTTCTCCTTTGGGCATGAGCTCTTCCTCCATAGTTAGAAGCTTCTTTATTTGCCATTGAAGTCCAGCAACCTTAGTTTGCAATTCCTTAGCTTGAGATCTTGTAAATAGCCTTCTTGGAGCTTCCAAAACTCTATCCTTATACGCTATCATTCCCCTCTTCTTGAAAAGAATTCATCCCCGAATTCGATCCTACATCAAACAAAGATAAGTCAGCAACATTGAATGTAGCACTAACTTGAAACTCACCAGGAAGGTCCAACTTGTAAGCATTGTTTCCAATCCTTTCAAGGACTTGAAAGGGGCCATCTCCTCTAGGATGCAACTTTGACTTTCTTTTGGAAGGAAATCTCTCCTTTCTAAAGTGAACCCAAACTAAATCTCCAGGTTTAAAAATAACTTGTTTTCGACCCTTATTCTTTCTCAAGGCGGTTTGCTCATTTTTCTTCTCAATTGCAAGCCTTGTTTGCTCATGAATTTTTTTCATCATCTCAGCCTTTGTCCTACCATCAAGACTAGCAATATCATTAGCAGGTAATGGTAATAAATCAAGTGGAGTAAAGGGATTAAAGCCATAAACAACTTCAAAAGGAGACATACCCGTAGAAGAATGGATTGTTCTATTGTAAGCAAATTCAATCATAGGTAAGTGATCTTCCCATAAAGTTAATTTACCTTTCAAAACAGCCCTCAACATGTTTCCTAAGGTTCTATTAACTACTTCAGTTTGTCCATCAGTTTGTGGGTGACAAGAAGTGGAAAACAATAATTTCGTGCCTAACTTCCCCCAAAATACACGCCAGAAGTGACAACATAAAGAGCTGCAACCACCTGTTAGAATTTTGCCCGGAAGGGCAGCCTCTAATGTGTCAAGATGAAGGTCAAGACTCTCATTTGGAACATAAGGTCTGTAAAAACTCAGCAGGCCTTTCAAAGGGTTATTAATATGCAGAAGGAGCATGGTTTCTTTATTGTTGCATTGATGGAACCAATGCAAAAGTTGAAATTTCTCCAGAAGTATAGAAGAAGGCTAGGTATGGAAGCTGCAATCTCAAATGTGAATGGTAAGATTTGGTTGTTCTTTGATGCTGTGGTAGAATGGGATCTATTAATAGACACTGAACAACAAATTACACTAAGAGTATATCATCGGGAACTTGGTAAATTCATAATGATGACATTTGTATATGCCAAGTGTTGTGCAATTGAAAGATTAGAATTATGGGATAATTTATACTATTTGGCAAGTGATATGGATTTGCCTTGGCTAGTTGGTGGTGACTTTAATGTTGTGATGGGAGAGGAAGAGAAGATAGGTGGTCTGCCAGTATATCCTCCTGAATATGAGGATTTTGCCTTCTGTGCTAATTCATGTGGGCTTTTTGATCTTGGTTACAAAGGGAGCCCTTTTACATGGTGGAATGGTAGGCCAAATGCAGAGTGCATTTTTAAAAGGCTTGATCGAATTCTGGTGAACATGCCATTTCAGAACTTATTCCCAACGATTGAAATGGAACATATTATTAGAACAGGCTCTGATCATGCTCCTCTGTTGATGAGCTGTGGTGAAGAAGCAATGAGCTTTATAAAGCCATTTAAATTTCTGCACTTCTGGACACAACATGAAGAGTTCTTAGGGGTGGTGAAGCAGAACTGGGCTGCTGACTTCACTGGAGATCCTTTCTTGATGTTCAAGCAGAAGTTGAAAAGAGTCAAAATTGCTTTGTCAAAGTGGAGTAAACTCACTTATGGGGATATTTTCAAAGAGTTGGCTATCAGAGAAGACGTGGTGAGAATCAAGGAGCAGCTATTTGAGGAGGAACCATCGATTGAAAACAGAATAGTCCTACAACAAGCTCGGGCAGAGTTGAAGAAGTATTTGACCCTTGAAGAACAATATTGGAAACAAAAGGCAGGTATGAATTGGTTTGAAGAAGGAGATAGAAATACAAGGTTCTTTCATAACTGTGTAAATGGAAAAAGACAAAAGTTGAAATTGAAAAGGATCATGGATAGTGATGGTGCATGGATAGAAGATCAAGATAAGCTATCACAGTCTGCTGTAGAATTTTACCTAAAGCAATTCACAAGTGAGGGTGATGCCGAGAACTTTGAAATGCTGAACAATGTGCCTACCATGGTGACAGCAGAACACAACATGGAGTTATGTAGAATTCCAACTCAGAAGGAGGTTAAAGATGCTGTTTTTGCACTAAGTGGTGAGAGTGCAAGCGGGCCAGATGGTTTCTCGGGCTTATTCTTTCAAGCATGCTGGGAGATTGTGGGGCAGAATATCCATGAGTTGGTTGTGTTGTTCTTTGAGGGTAGACCTTTGCCCAAATCAATAACACACACAAACTTAGTGTTGCTACCTAAGAAGCCTCGAGTGCAAACATTTTCTGATCTTAGACCCATCAGCTTGAGTAATTTTATCAACAAAATCTTCTCCAAGAGTAGTACATGATAGGCTTGAAAAGATACTGCCCTTATTAGTTTCATTGAACCAGTCCGGCTTTGTCAAAGGAAGGAGCATTTTTGAAAACATCTTACTGACTCAGGAGATTGTGACTGACATCAGAATAAGAGGAAAGCCAGCAAATGTATTGATCAAGTTAGATATGGCCAAGGCATATGATAGGGTGTCTTGGAAGTTTTTGATGCATGTACTAAGGAAGATGGGATTTGCAGAGTGTTTTATACACATGGTGTGGAATTTGATATCAAATAATTGGTACTCAGTGATGGTGAATGGCCAGGCTACAGGTTTCTTTCACTCGACAAGAGGGGTGAAGCAGGGAGACCCTCTATCCCCAGCATTGTTTGTTCTATCAGCAGAGGTGCTATCTAGATCACTGAATAAGTTATTTGAAGACAGGCAGTTTAGAGGATTTGGAATGCCAAAGTGGTCTGATCCATTGAACCACCTTGCTTATGCAGATGACACTATAATATTTGCCTCAGCCGATCCTTATTCCTTGCAGAAAATTATGGAAGTCTTGGCATTATATGAGAAAACATCAGGACAGTTGATAAACAAGGCAAAGAGCTCTTACTATGTACATTCAAATATTGTAGCAGGATTGAAAGCTACAGTAGCTAATATAACTGGTTTCTCTAAAGGCACATTCCCATTTACATACCTAGGATGTCCAATCTTTTACACAAGGAGGAGGAAGAACTACTATAATGATCCGATTCAGAAGGTGAAGGCAAAGTTGCACTCATGGAAAGGGAAGTTACTGTCATATGGAGGAAAGGCTACATTGATATCAAGTGTATTACAAAGCATGCCAACTCACATCTTGTCTGTCCTAGATCCACCAAACAATGTCATTGAGCATCTCCATAAGACATTTGCAAGATTTTTTTGGAGTAACAAGGAAGAAGGAAGAAGTAGGCATTGGACAAAGTGGCAGAACTTATGTCTGCCAAAGGAAGAAGGTGGTGTAGGTTTCAGATCTCTCTTTGATGTGTCTAAAGCCATGTTTGCAAAGCTATGGTGGAGATTCAGGACAACAAAATCACTATGGTCCAACTACATGTGGAACAAATATTGCAAGAAAGAGGCACCTACTGTGGTTCAATATAGGAAGAATGGTTCTCATGTTTGGAGAAAAATATTGAAAGCCAGAGATGAAGTCGAGCATGAAATATTTTGGGAGATGAACAGGGGAGCTACTAATATATGGCATGAAAATTGGACTGGATTGGGGCCTTTGTATCATGTAGTCCCTTCAGATTTTCACATCAATGAGGAGCTTCAGGAGGTGGCAGACTTAAGAGAAGAAGGGCAGTGGAATGATGCACTGTTGAATCAAACTTTTCCAGCAGATATTGTAAATCACATCCGAGAAGAAGTACAGTTTATGCCTACTGATGCGTACTGGGACACTCCAAGGTGGATGCCTTCAACATCGGGAAAATTTACAGTGAGTAGTGCTTGGAAAATACTGAGACATAGAGAACCAGTTAGTTCGGAATATGCAAGGCTATGGACAAAAGGACTGCCCTTCAAAATCTCATTCTTTTGCTGGAGAGTTTGGAAAGGAAAGGTTCCAACAGATGATATATGGAGAAATGGAGGATATATGGTGGTTTCTAAATGCTGGTGCTGTCTTTCACCTAGAGAAGACTCTTTTCAGCATCTTTTCTTACACAGTGATACTGCACAAAAAGTGTGGAGTACATTTAGCCATGCTGCAGGTTTAATGATCAACATGATACAAGTGCATCAAATTATAAGGGAGTGGTGGAATGCTAAATGTTGTCCCAAGCTGAAACCTTTGTTTCAGGCAGTCCCTGCAGTTATTCTATGGGAGATATGGAAGAGGAGAAATACAATGAAACATGGAGGCTCAGTGTCTTGTAGCAGGGTTATTCATGAAGTAAATAGGACACTGCATTATTTGGCTAAGGTAAGATATCCATGGCTCACTGGGATTCCAATGTTGTGGCCAGATATGATCAAATTCTTCGAGCAATACAAGCCAATTATAGTGACAAGAAGAGTAACATGGCAGACTCCATATGATAGATGGTTCAAATGCAACACCGATGGTGCATCGAGGGGGAATCCAGGCCTTAGCTCTTTTGGTTTTTGTGTGAGGGATCACAATGGAGATATGATTTTTGCTAGTGCAAGGGAGATAGGTGAAACAACAAACATAGTAGCAGAGGCAAAGGCAATAGTACATGGGTTGTCATACTGTGTGGAGAAGGAGTTACACCCATTGATCCTGGAAACTGACTCGTTGGTGATGAAAAAAGTGATTGAAGATGAATGGGAGGTACCATGGAGTATAACAGCAGCAGATGTGAAAAAGATCAAGGACTTCAAGAGGACATACAATGTCATATTTCAGCATGTACTAAGGGAGGGAAACACAGTAGCAGACTATTTAGCTAACTTGGTTTTTTCTTTTGCAGGTACAGTTAACTTTCAGTCATTTCAAGAATTACCAGCTAAAGGAAAAGCATTGATCAACATGGACAAAGCTCAAATTCCTAATTTAAGAGTTCGGATTGCCAAAAGAAAAGCACCAGACTAATGGAGAGGCAACCATCGTCAGCACTGTGCTCATTAACTTACTGGAGGTTGTTAAATCACTGCTCAGTGGTATCAGCATGTATTCATGCTCAATCTGAGAGTGTTTTGATAATTTTCAGGAAGGGAGTGTGCACAGTAAAGGTTTCACTAGATGAGCAGATCAATTGTGAAAGCAATACATGCAGGAACATCATGAGCATTATTTGCGGGATCATTTGTTTTGGCATGGGAATGGAGATAGTATTAGCTATTCTAACTATCAGTAACATCAATTGGCTTCTGTTGATTTCACTGATTCATCGAAAAGGATTAAGTTTGAAGGTTTTGCAGCACACCATAAAAATCATAACAATTCCTTGGAACTCACGATCATTCACAGACATGGTATGGTTTCTGAGCAGTTTTGGACACTTTGACATGAGTTGCATTGGAAGATCAATTGTGCTATTGCTAGGCATGGTATGCACTCGAACTACATTGTCTCATCGAACAAGGACATATATGAAAATGGAAGTTACAACAGCCATTTGGAATTCACGATTACATACTGTTATGATATGGTTGCTTTATATGTTTGGAATATGTTGGATATTGCTGTGTCATTTTCCAGTGGTATTAGTATGTTTTCATACTCAGTCTGGAGATGATATAGTAGTAGACAATATATATGTGCTATGGTTATTGCAGGAAATCGAGGCAAGAGGTGAAAAGCACACAGGCAGCATCATCATCAGCATCATTGGCTGGGCTTTCTGCATTGCAATGACAAAGATGTCACTGTTAGATAGCTCAAGGGACACGCTCACTTGGTTTGATTCAATTACACTAGTTCATCGAATATCAACAATCATGGCATACAACATGGAAGCTACAACAGATACTTGGAGTTCACGATCGACTAGTGTCAAGATATGGCTTATTTATGTGTTTGGAATATATTGGATATTATTATGTCATTTTTCAGTGGTATTAGTGTGGTTCCACACTCATTCTGGAGGTGACATAGTAGTATACAATGTACAAGGGCAACATATACTAAAGGTGATTGAGACAATATCTTTTCATTGCAGTGAATTATCGGATGGGAAGTCAATTCTTGTTCCTATACTGTGGTACTCTTGGATCGACTTGATCATTGCCTACACTCCGCATACCTTGGCACCTGGTGAGAGCTTGAGTGGTGCTACATGGTACTTGAAATGGGCAGGAGAAGTCAATCATAGCTGCAGGACATGGAAATATTCATTTAGACTTCATGTTATAGATGATATTAGTTTTCCGATTAGATTCTATGTTTACATAGATTTATTTCACAGTCTACTGGTAGTAGCAGGACAAATTGTATCCTTTTGGACCCGGATTGGGATTTTTATTCGTTTATTTATATATTAGCCACTAGGTACAATGCCTAGTGGTATATTTTGCAAAAAAAAAAAAAAAAAAAAAAAAAAAAAAAAAACTTTGCATCCCTATCACTAACAATTGTTCTAGGTATACCATGCAATTTCACAATCTCTTTTACAAAAAGATTAGCAACATGTGAGGCATCATTAGTCTTTAAACAAGGAATAAAACGAGCCAACTTGGAGAACCTATCTACCACAACAAATATACTATCCTTACCATACCTTGTTCTAGGCAAACCTAACACAAAATCCATAGATATATCAATCCAAGGTGAAGTAGGAACAGGTAATGGCGTGTAAAGACCATGTGGTAACACTTTAGATTTAGCTTGTTTACATTCCAAACACTGTGTGCACATTCTTTCAACATATTTTCTCATTCCAGGCCAAAAGAAATTTTCAGCAAGTATGTTTAATGTCTTTGGGACCCCAAAGTGTCCCATAAGCCCTCCACAATGTGCTTCCCTTACAAATACTTCACGTAAAGAGCAATTAGGGATACATAACTTATTTTCTTTAAAGAGAAACCCATCTTGTAGGTTAAACCTATCAAGAGGACCCAACTTACAATCTGCAAAAGTTTTGTCAAAATCAACATCATTAGCATAAAGTTCCTTGATTTGATCAAAACCCATCAATTTAGAAGTGAGGGTAGAAACTAAGACATACCTCCTTGAAAGTGCATCAGCAACAACATTCTCTTTCCCTTGTTTGTAAGAAATTACATAAGGAAAAGTTTCAATAAATTCAACCCACTTAGCATGCCTTCTACTAAGCTTACCTTGACTTTTCAAGTATTTCAAGGATTCATGGTCAGTTTTAATAACAAACTCCCTTGGCCACAAGTAATGTTGCCATGTGGCTAAAGCCCTTACCAAAGCATAAAGCTCTTTGTCATAAGTTGAATAGTTCAATGTGGCTCCATTCAACTTCTTACTAAAGTAGGCAATAGGTTTAGAATCTTGTATCAAAACAGCACATATTCCCTTGCCAAAAGCATCACATTCAATTTCAAAAGATTTAGAAAAATCAGGCGATTGTAATAATGGAGCAGAACATAACTTTTCTTTCAACAAGTTAAAAGCATCATCTTGTTCTTTTCCCCATTTCAAAATCCTATCCTTTTTTATAACTTCAGTTAAAGGAGAAGCAATGGTGCTAAAGTCTCTCACAAACCTCCTATAAAAACTAGCAAGTCCATGAAAACTCCTAACTTCAGTTACACTCTTAGGTTTAGGCCATTCTTTAATTGCTTTGATTTTCTCTTCATCAACCTCAACTCCCTTAGAGCTAACCACAAAACCCAAGAAAATCACACGATCCACATAAAAAGTACACTTTTTAAGATTAGCAAATAATAATTGCTTTCTAAGAACTTCAAAAACTTGTCTTAGGTGTTCTACATGCTCTTCTAAAGTATTAGAAAAGACCAAGATATCATCGAAGTACACCACAACAAATTTTCCATGAAAATCCTTACACATGATTCATTAATCTCATGAAAGTGCTAGGTGCATTAGTCAAGCCGAAAGGCATAACTAACCACTCATAAAGCCCATATTTGGTCTTAAAAGCGGTTTTCCATTCATCTCCTGGATTCATTCGAATCTGATGGTAACCACTTTTTAGATCAATTTTAGAAAAGATTTTGGATCCATGTAATTGATCCAACATGTCATCAAGACGAGGAATAGGGTGGCGATACTTTATCGTAATCTTGTTGATTGCTCTACAATCCACGCACATCCTCCAAGTTCCATCCTTTTTGGGTACCAATAGGACCGGAACAGAGCAAGGGCTCTTGCTCTCTCTCACAAAGCCTTTCTCAAGCAACTCCTCAACTTGCCTTTGAAGTTCCTTTGTCTCTTCTGGATTACTCCTATAGGCTGGCCTATTTGGGATTTGTGATCCAGGTACAAGATCAATTTGATGCTCAATGCCACGTAAAGGCGGCAATCCACTAGGAATATCTTCTGGAAAGACATCTTCAAAATCCTGCAAAAGAGAAGAAATACTACTTGGCAAAGAAGAGTTTAGCAACTCAAAATTAATCAAAGCCTCTTTGTAAGTAAGTAGTATTATGGGCAGCCCCTCTTTTCTTGCATTTAAACACTCTTTGGCTTTTATATAGAAACTCTCTCTTTTTCTTTCCTTGGCCTCTTTCATCTCACCAAGACTGTCTATTTTTTTATTCGAACCCTCTTTTATCTCTTCTCTCAAATTGCTGCCCTCTCTCTCTTTCTTTTCTTTTTCCTCAAGGTCACTATTTATCCCTCCCCTTGACTTTCCCATTGTTTCCTTTAATCTCTTCTGATCTTCAAACACTTGAGAAGGAGATAAAGGTGCAAGAGTAAATTTCCTGCCATTTAGTTCAAGCGAATATCTATTCTTTCTCCCATCATGAAAAACATTCTTGTCATACTGCCAAGGACGACCCAGTAATATATGACAAGCTTGCATAGGCACTATGTCACAAAGAACATCATCCTCATATCTACCAACGTTAAATGAAATCATACACTGTTTATTTACCTTCAGTTCACCACTATCATTTAAGCATTGGAGTCTATAGGGAGTAGGGTGTTTCATGCATGCAAGTCCCAGTTTTTCCACAAAGTATGAACTAACTACATTAGCACAACTACCACTATCAATGATCATAGAGCAAGTTTTTCCTTTTATCCCACACCTAGTATGGAATATATTCTCTCTTTGTGCTTCACTATTGCTTCCTAAATTGATAGTCATAATCCTCCTAACTACCCCAACCATTCCATCATTAGGTAGTTCTAAATCACCTTCATCACTCATATCTCCCTCACTCTTTTCACTCTCATACCCTCCATCTTCTTTTAGAATGATATTTCTTCTACTTGGACATTCATGCATCATATGTCCCCTTCCTTTGGGGGAAGTTAGGCACTAAATTGTTGTTTTCCACTTCTTGTCACCCACAAACTGATGGACAAACTGAAGTAGTTAATAGAACCTTAGGAAACATGTTGAGGGCTGTTTTGAAAGGTAAATTAACTTTATGGGAAGATCACTTACCTATGATTGAATTTGCTTACAATAGAACAATCCATTCTTCTACAGGTATGTCTCCTTTTGAAGTTGTTTATGGCTTTAATCCCTTTACTCCACTTGATTTATTACCATTACCTACTAATGATATTGCTAGTCTTGATGGTAGGACGAAGGCTGAGATGATGAAAAAAATTCATGAGCAAACAAGGCTTGCAATTGAGAAGAAAAATGAGCAAACCGCCTTGAGAAAGAATAAGGGTCGAAAACAAGTTATTTTTAAACCTGGAGATTTAGTTTGGGTTCACTTTAGAAAGGAGAGATTTCCTTCCAAAAGGAAGTCAAAGTTGCATCCTAGAGGAGATGGCACCTTTAAAGTCCTTGAAAGGATTGGAAACAATGCTTACAAGTTGGACCTTCCTGGTGAGTTTCAAGTAAGTGCTACATTCAATGTTGCTGACTTATCTTTGTTTGACGTAGGATCGAATTCGGGGACGAATTCTTTTCAAGAAGAGGGGAATGATAGCATCACTGATAAGGATAGAGTTTTAGAAGCTCTAAGAAGGCCATTTACAAGATCTCAAGCTAAGGAATTGCAAACTAAGGTTGCTGGACTTCAATGGCAAATAAAGAAGCTTCTAACTATGGAGGAAGAGCTCATGCCCAAAGGAGAAGAGTTGTCGAAGTTTTACAACTATTTGGTTGCTCAAATTGAAGTCCAAGAGGAGGAAGATTTGGTTACCCAAATCTGCCCATGGAGTCACCAAATGGGCTCAAAATGAGCTTAAAAGAGTTCCAGAAAGAGGTGTTACAAGAGCAGCCCAATTGGAGTCCAAACAAATGGCCCAAAACTAGTTGTTTTAAGCCCAAATCTGCCCCAAAGAGTCTTGGCCGCCCTTCACCTACCAAAGACTTTTCTTAGACTTTAGCAACCACCCACCTCATTGTAATAATTGTGTTTTCCACTACAACCACCCCATCTAGTTTTTAATGTTATTTTTATGCCTTTGTACACCTATAAATAGGGTGTTCTTCTCCTTCATAAGACAGATTATTATTGAGTGAGTATATCATACTTTGAGAGTTCTTTTGAACCTTTGTTACTTGTGCTTTGAGATTTATCTTTCAACCTTTACTAGTTCATAGTTCAAGGTAGTAAGATTACTTCTCTTTTGTGATATCTTCGATTCCTTTGTGGTATTCTTAGAAGGCGATTAATACTAGTATTAATTGTTGTCTCAAGTTACTCGTAAAGTGGTCAAGATCCGAATCTATTGTTTTGATTTGCTTTTAAGTAAAGGCGTTTGATTTCTTTCATAAATCAAGACGTTGTTACTTTGATCTTGTCAAGGCTATAGAACTTGCGTTCTTGAAAGTTCTCGGAATTCTTTCCTTGAATCTTTCCCATATCCTTTATTTTCGTCTCTTTAATTCTAGTTGTTCAATTCCTGTTGTTATTGCTTCCGCATTTACTTCTCAAATTCTTACTCTAGTTTGGATTCCCGACCTAGTTGTTATCACCATGCGCAGATTTGGGTAACCAAATCTTCCTCCTCTTGGACTTCAATTTGAGCAACCAAATAGTTGTAAAACTTCGACAACTCTTCTCCTTTGGGCATGAGCTCTTCCTCCATAGTTAGAAGCTTCTTTATTTGCCATTGAAGTCCAGCAACCTTAGTTTGCAATTCCTTAGCTTGAGATCTTGTAAATGTACCCAGCAGGGTTATTTCTTTCTTGAAGGACCAATAGATGGTTGGGAAAAGATGTCTATCGTATTTGGCATTTGTGAGGGACGTTGGAGCTAAGACTTCCAGTATTGATTCTGTTCCCGTTGTGAGGAATTTTCCTGATGTGTTTCCTCGGACCTGCCGGGCATGCCGACGGACAGGGATATTGACTTTGGGATTAATGTGGTGCCAGGCACCTAGCCTATTTCTATTCCTCCTTATCGTATGGCTCCAGCTGAGTTGAAGGAATTGAAAGAGCAGCTCCAGGAACTCCTAGATAAGGGGTTCATTCAGCTGAGTGTGTCGCCGTGGGGTGCACCGGTCCTGTTTGTTAAGAAGAAGAATGGCTTTATGAGGATGTGTATTGACTACAGGCAGCTGAACAAGGTAACAGTGAAGAATAAGTATCCTCTGCCTCGCATTGATTATTTATTTGATCAGCTCCAGGGAGCTAGGGTATTCTCGAAGATTGATCTTCGTTCAGGCTACCATCAGCTGAAGATTAGAGAGTCCGACATTATGAAGACTGCATTCAGGACCGGATATGGTCACTATGAGTTCCTTGTGATGTCTTTTGGGCTGACCAACGTCCCAGCAACATTTATGCATCTGATGAACAATGTGTTTAGGCCCTATCTGGATTCATTTGTGATTGTGTTCATTGATGACATTCTAGTCTACTCCCGTAGCCAGGAGGAGCATGCTCGGCATTTGAGTATTGTATTGCAGAGATTGAGAGAGGAGAAGTTATATGCCAAGTTCTCCAAGTATGAGTTCTAGCTTGAGTCTGTGGCATTCTTATGACATGTGGTGTCCCGTGATGGTATTCAGGTAGATCCGAGGAAGGTAGAGGCGGTGCAGAGTTGTCCCAGACTGACATCAGTCACTGAGATCCGTAGCTTTCTGGGATTGGCAAGGTATTATCGCCGATTCGTTCAGGGATTCTCTTCTATTGCTTCTCCCTTGACTAGATTGATTCAGAAGGGTGTTCCTTTCATATGGTCCGAGGAGAGCTCTCAGAAGCTGAAGACAGCACTGACCACAGCACCAGTCTTGATATTGCCATCTGCTTCAGATCCTTATATGCCTCAGGGGTCGGTATTGGTTGTGTATTGATGTAAGAGGGTAGGTCATTGCTTATGCTGCTTGCCAGTTGAAGCCCCATGAGAAGAACCACCCTGTTTATGATTTGGAGCTAGCAACCATAGTTCACGCTCTGAAGATTTGGAGCCATTACCTGTATTGTGTCTTGTGTGAGGTGTACACGGATCATCGCAGTCTTCAGCACTTATTCAGACAGAAGGACCTTAATTTGAGGCAGCAGAGGTGGCTGGAGTTGCTTAAGGATTATGACATCACTATCTTGTATCATCCGGGGAAGGCCAATGTTGTGGCCGATGCTTTGAGTCGGAAGGCGGTTAGTATGGGCAGCCTAGCTTACATCCCAGTTGGGGAGAGGCCATTTGCTTATGACGTTCAGGCCCTAGCCAATCGGCTAGTGAGGTTGGATATTTCAGAGCCGAGTCGAGTGTTGGCTTGTGTTGTTTCTCGATCTTCCTTATATGATCGCATCAGGGAGCGACAGTATGATGACCCACATTTGCTTGTCCTTAAGGACAGAGTGCAGCATAATGATGCTAGAGATGTGACTATCGACAGTGATGGTGTTCTGAGGATGCAGGGCCGTATATGCGTGCCCAATGTAGATGGCTTGCGGGAGTTGATACTAGAGGAGGCACACAATTCGCGGTACTCTATTCACCCAGGTGCCGTGAAGATGTACCAAGACTTGAGACAACACTACTGGTGGAGAAGGATGAAGATGGATATTATTAGGCATGTAGCCAAGTGCCTCAATTACTAGCAGGTCAAGTATGAGCATCAGAGACCGGGTGGTGTTCTTCAGCGTATGGTTATTCCCGAGTGGAAATGGGAGAGGATCACCATGGATTTTGTTACTGGGCTCCATCGGACTTCGAGGAAGTTCGATTCTGTGTGGGTGATTGTTGATCGGCTGACCAAGTCCGCACATTTCATCCTAGTTTGTACTAAATACTCATCAGAGCGGTTGGCAGCGATCTTTATGTCACGCCCCAAATCGAGGGACATGACCGGCGCCTGACCGGGTTGCCCCAGTCAAGCGGACCTGGGTGCCTTTCATTCCCACGCGTTAACCATGTGTTGATTGTTTCTCATTAACCAAATATTTTACCAATAATGACTGATTTCATAATGCATAAACATAACCATGTGATTGATTCACTAACAAGTTCATAATTTATATTTACAATGCCCCATATATATATACATAGGCCACAATCCCACAGTTTACATGTCTACGGAGCCTCTAGGATACAACAAAGGGAAATACAATACTTGCCGGTAACAAGGCTCCGGCTATACCTTACAAAACCAAAATGAAATCTAAACCGAGTGGCATGAACCACACAAGGCCCCGAGGAAGAAAGGGGCTCACCAAAAACGGGCGGTGGAGGATGAAGGATACTACTGCCGATGTGCTGAAGTGCCTGCTACGGATCCACCTACAATCATAACACGAATGTAGCGTCCCCGGCAAAAGGGACGTCAGTACACTTGAATTGTACTGGTATGTATGGACAAACTTTGTCCCAAGTAAACTCAAGCCATTAAATTACATCAACAATTAATTAAGCCAGCCAACCATGTTTCCACATTTTCCTCATTTCAAATAATTCTCACACAAAGCACTTTCTACGATCAACCAATTTAACAATAACCAATCAATCACGTAAAGCACAAGTAGTCAAACAAAGGGGCAATCGGTGCCCCACAGGTTGCAAACTCTCCTGCTGTCTCCTTTCACAATTTCACATTATTGATTTTTGTATCAATTTTCAATAGCGATTTCGATCGCTTTCAATCCTTATTGCCCCTGACCACCCTTATTACCCCGGCCACCCTTATCACCCCAACCTACACCTTATTTCCCCACGTTGCGGCGCGCAACACGACCCCGCCTTACAGTTGAAAACACAACAATTTCAAACAACAGATAAGGTACTACACACAATTTCAACAAGTTCAAATAAGCAACTTACACATTGGTTCATGTTCTCAATTTCTTCTCAAGCCAATATCAAAACCAAGTTACAAGTATTCCAAAATCGAAAATGCCCATATAATCACGTTCAACAATTTACCACAATTAAGGTGTTTCAAATTCCTTCCACAATAAGCCAAATATGCCATCACAATGGTTGTTCCCAATTCTTTACCAATCTCGATTACCTTTTTATCTTTCCATTCATATTTCATACCACACCACACGTAGTTCAACATCAATCAAATGCTCAACAAGGAAATCAAACAATTATGTAAAATTTCTCAATTTGACACATGCCAAAACAATTCGCACACATTTGGGCGATTTTACAAGAATCAAAATTAGCCATACATACCTGGTGATGATTTTTCTTCCTACTTTATGCTTACCCAAGCTATCTTACTCTTGCCAACCTTGTTCTTGAAGACTCTTACTTCTACTCACTTCTTTTACTAAAAATCAAGTTCAATAATCATGCATGAGTGTAAAAATTCTATTTTCAAAAGCTATTATCTGCAAACCTCTCTTTACCCAACTAAAACTGAAAGTCAAAGAAAATAGTTAGGGTTTTTACCTTGAAAAGATTTGGGGAAGTTGAATCTTTGCCCTAGGATCCTTTAAACTAAGATGGTTGGAACAATCTTTGAAGATGAAAGATTTCTCTCTCTAAAAACCCTCTCTTCTCTCTCTAATTTTGGTAAGATGATATGATAAAATGAAGAAGAAGTGTGTTATATTAAAGAAGAGATCGGGTCAAAATGTTACAAAAATCTGGGCCGGGGTCAATTATGCGGTGCACTATGCGACCGCAGAATCAACATGCGGTCCGCATAGTGACCACAGCCAGAATGCGGTCCGCATGCTTGATCTGCGGTCGCAAAGTGCACCGCAGATTTGACATGCGATCGCATATCGACCGCACTTTTGACACGATTTTTGGGAAACTCTCCGGAACGTTTTGCGGCAAGAATGCGGTCCGCATGTCAGGTTTGCTACTAGGTTTTATGCACAATTATTTTACGGGGCCTTACACCCAGCGTCTATTATATCTAACAGAGGCACTCAGTTCACTTCTCAGTTTTGGAGAGAATTTCAGCGGGAGATGGGTACGCGGGTTGAGTTGAGCACCGCATTTCACCCTCAGACCGACGGGCAGCCTGAGCGCACTATTCAGATCCTGGAGGATATGTTGCGAGCATGTGTGATTGACTTTGGTGGTTCGTGGGATGAGTTCTTTCCACTTGCTGAGTTTGCCTACAACAACAGTTATCAGTCGAGTATTCAGATGGCCCCGTACGAGGTGTTGTATGGCAGACAGCGTAGATCTCCCGTGGGATGGTTTGAGCCTGGTGAGGATAGATTGATAGGGACTGAGTTAGTTTAGGATGCTCTGGATAGAGTGAAGTTGATCCAGGAGAGGCTTCGCACAGCACAGTCTCCCCAGAAGAGTTATGCACACCGTAGGGTTCGAGAGTTGTCTTTCATGGTTGGTGATAGAGTATTGCTGAGGTTTCACCCATGAAGTGTGTCATGAGGTTCGGGAAGAAGGGGAAGCTGAGTCCCAGGTACATTGGTCCTTTTGAGATACTCAGGAGGGTTGGAGAGGTGGCATGTGAGCTGGCCTTGCCGCCCAGTTTGTCCAGTGTTCATCCAGTATTTCATGTGTCTATGCTCCGGAAGTATATCGGGGATCCGTCTCATGTATTAGACTTTAGTACCATTCAGCTTGATGGTGATCTATCTTATGATGTGGAGCCAGTGGCTATTCTGGGTAGAAGGGTTCGAAAGTTGAGGTCCAAGGAGATTACTTCAGTTAAGGTGCAGTGGAGGGGTAGGCCCGTGGAGGAGGCTACTTGGGAGGTCGAGCCGGAGATGGGGAGCAGATATCCTCACCTATTTGAGTCTCCAGGTATGTTTCTTGACCCGCTCGAGGACGAGCGTTTTCTTAAGTTGGGGAGAATGTGATGACCCGGCCCGTCATCATGTGAGTTATCACCCCACTATCCCCGTTATATGCTTTTTAATGTTGCAATATGCATGTTGGGTGAGTTTGAGTCAATCCGAGTTGAGTTTGGTTGGAAATGAGACAAATAGTCTCTTCGAAGAAGGAATAGTCGAGAAAAGTCAGCTGGATGTTGACTTGTGAGTTCGAGAGCTCGGAATTGAATTCTGATGATTCGATCTGCTCCGGAGGGTCATTTATCAGCTAGGAGAGCAATCGGAAGTGAATTTGGAGGTCCGGTGTAGTTTTAGACTTGAATTGGCTAAAGTTAAATTTTGGCGATATCCGATCGGTAGGTGAGATTTTGATCCGGGAGTCGAAATGGAATTCCGACAGTTGCAGTAGCTCCGTTAGGTGATTTTAGATGTGCCAGCAAAATTTCAGGTCATTCGGAGGTTGTTTGGTCTGGTTTTTGGTCGAATGTCGGTTGCGGAAGTTTGAATGGTAGCTTAGGCTTGAATTGCTTGAATTCGATGTTTTACTGTGTTAAAGGATGTGTTTTTATAATTGGAAAAAGTCCATATAGTGCTATGGAGTATGTTTGTGGTCTTCGCCGGGGTCCCGAGGGACCCGCGGTGGTTTCGGGAGGTTAAACGGAAGAATTTCAGGGATTTTGCAGGTCTGGGATTTTGAGCTTCTGGTGTTTTCGCTTCTGCGGGTAGGGGACAGCATAAGCGGATGCGTAGGTGCGGAGAATTCTCGTAGAAGTGAAATTTGGCTAATCCGGGCATCTCCGTAGAAGCGGCCAAGGAGGCGCAGAAGCGAGCCCATGATCGCAGGTGCGGAGGAGGCCAGGCCGGTGGTGTATCGCAGAAGTGGAGCCCAGTCCGCTTATGCGGTCTCGCAGGTGCGAGACCTGGACCGCAGAAGCGGAACTGGGCGGCTTGGTATAAATTTGCATAAGCGACCGTCTGACCGCAGAAGCGGACTCGCAGTTGCGAGTCCAAGGCCGCAGGAGCCAAAATCGCGCCTGTGATAACAAAATAGAAGAGGTAAAATTTCATAAGTCATAAAAACATTAGAGCTCGGTCTTAAGAGGTGAATTGGGTGATTTTGAAGGGAAATTCAAGGAGATTCTTGAGGTAATCAACTATGAACTCAAACTATGGTTTTGTATTGATAAATGAAGCAATTAACACTTGAAAATGGAGGTAAGAGAGTGTATTAATGGGGGAATATGGCCCTAAGCCAAGGTTTTGATAAATTATCGTTTTGGATTGGCAAACGGAGTCCGATTTTGGTAAATATTATATGCATAGACTCGTGCTGAGACGAGGATTCTGAATATGTAACTTTCGTAATTTTTCGAGAAGTGTACCAGAAGTTGGTGCAATTTGAGTTATTTCGAATGGGTTGTGTGTAATTAACATGTATTGACGTGTTCTCTATGAATTTGAACAGATTCGGCATCCGAGAAGGTTGAATTGCGAGGAAAGCGCAAGGCGGACTAAGGCTTCTACCGGATCGAGGTGAGTGGTGATAGTAAATAATGTACTGAGGGTTCGAAACCCCATACTAGCACTTTACAGTGCTATGATGAGATGAGACACGTACCATGTGACGGGCGTGGTGACATTGTGATTGGGGAATTGGACTTGGTCCTTTCCGACTAATAGTGTATTGTGTATTGTGACTGAGAATGGGATTATAACTATGTGATTGGGCTAATAGCCTGGTTTGGGGCCTTGTTCTGATCTGTAGAGCATTTAGGGGACCTGTAGAGCTAGGTGACCGTTATATCCTGTTGGAAACTTACACTCAGCCGTGAAATTAGCTGTATAGCATATCTTGGGCCATCACTAGATGTGTATTGAGAGAGATAGACTACTTGGGGTGGAATTTCCCTGATTTAGCTGAGTGGGCCTGAAAGGCCAATTCTATACTGACTGGGACAGGTCGAGGACCCAAATGAGGTACTATATATATATATATACCTACATTGGATCGGACTGCACGACGCAGTGATGTATATGTGGATCGAACTGCACGACGCAGTCATGTATATGTGGATCGAACTGCACGCCGCAGTAATATATACATGTGGATCGGACTGCACGCCGCAGTATTATTGCGCTTGGGCTGTAGGAGCCCCTTCGGAGTCTGAGTCTGCACACATTCTCAGTGAGCGCTGGAGTATATTATGGGATCGGGCTGCATGCCGCAGCAGTATAGTTATATATGTATATATACATTGGATCGGACTGCACGCCACGGTAATATATGTGTGGATCGGGCTGCACGCCGCAGTACCATAGCGCTTGGGCCTAGGGAGCCCCTCCGAATTCTGTATACACCCCTAGTGAGCGCCGTCGATGTTAAATGGAGCGGGCTGCGCGCCGCAGCGTTATATGTATTGGAGAGTGCTGCACGCCGCAGCATTATACTTATACAAAACCATATACGTACTTAAATACTTATACATTATAGACATAGGTATGTACTTACATACATTGAGTTGGCTGTACACCGTAGCGGTACGAGTGAGGATTTGGTCAGTGTGGGACCTTGTTGAGATAGATGTGCACTGGAGATGAGGGCATTCACCGTAGTGATGACTTACCTGTGGGGTTACCTTAGAACTATTTAGTGATAGTACTGGAGTTCTTATTTTCAGTTATTGTTTATTATTGTTAATCACTGAGTTGAAATATACTCACCCCACTCCCCTGCACTTTTTGTGCAGATCCACAGGTGCCGGAGAGCTGTTGCAGCTGCTTATTCATATCTATTTTGCGGAGACTACGAGGTAGCTGCCGACGTCCGCAGAACCTGTTTTCTCCTTCCTTATCATTTTGTTGCTTTCATTTTGACCAGACTTGTTTGTATAGGCTGTTTATTCTGTAGAGGCTCAGACTTGCGACACCACGATTTGGTTGGGACCGTATTTTGTATGCTTCTACTATTACATTTATCATTTTGATATGAGTACTTGCTATTTAAGTTTAACTTGATCACCTGAAATTAATAATTGGCTGGTTTAACGGATAAGATGGTCAGGCTTGCCTAGCAATGTATTGGACGCCATCACGACCGGGGTTTGGGTCGTGACATAGTCATAACAGATTGGGAGTAATGTAATATGATTGTAGTAGGACGCATCGGCCTACGACAACCACATAAGTCCATTTGAGTAATACGATTATGGTAATAGAACCTTCCATTTATATATCATGGTTGTTATTTAGTAATTGACCATCTATGAATATTATTTCATTCATATACTAGGACGCATCGACCTACGACAGTCACATAAGTCCATTTGACTAATACGATTGTAGTCATAGGAACTTCCGTTTATATATCGTGGTTGTTATTTAGTAATTGATCATCTATGAATATGATTTCATTCATATACTAGGACACATCGGCCTACGACAACCACATAAGTCCATTTGACTAATACGATTGTAGTCATAACAGATTGAGAGTAATGTAACGCATCGGCCTACGACAACCACATAAGTCCATGTGACTAATACGATTATAGTAATAGGACCTTCCGTTTATATATCGTGGTTGTTATTTAGTAATTGACCGTGAATGACTGTGATTTCATTCATATACTAGGACGCATCGGCCTACGACAACCACATAAGTCCATTTGACTGATACGATTGTAGTCATAACAAATTGGAAGTAATGTACTACGATTGTCGTAGGACGCATCGGCCTACGAGAACCACATAAGTCCATTTGACTAATACGATTGTAGTAATAGGACCTTCCGTTTATGTATCGTGGTTGTTATTTAGTAATTGACCATCTATGAATATTATTTCATTCATATACTAGGATGCATCGGCCTACCACAACCACATAAGTCCATTTGACTAATACGATTGTAGTCATAACAGATTGGGAGTAATGTAATACGATTGTAGTAGGACGCATCGGCCTACGACTACCACATAAGTCCATTTGACCAATACGATTGTAGTAATAGGACCTTCCGTTTATATATCGTGGTTGTTATTTAGTAATTGACCGTGAATGACTATGATTTCATTCATATACTAGGACGCATCGGCCTATGACAACCACATAAGTCCATTTGACTAATACGATTGTAGTCATAACAGATTGGGAGTAACGTAATACGATTGTAGTAGGACGGATCGGCCTACGAAAACCACGTAAGTCCATTTGACTAATACGATTGTCGTCATAGGACCTTACATTTATATATCATGGTTATTATTTAGTAATTGACCGTGAATGAATATGATTTCATTCATACACTAGGACGCATTGGCCTACGACAATCACATAAGTCCATTTGACTAATACAATTGTAGTCATAACAGATTGGGAGTAATGTAATATGATTGTAGTAATACGCATAGTCCTACGACAACCACATAAGTCTGTTTGGGAGTAATGTAATACGATTGTAGTCATAGGACCTTCCGTTTAGATATCGTATTGGGAGTAATGTCATACGTTCATACTAGGACGCATCGGCCTACGATAACCACATAAGTCCATTTGACTAATACAATTTTAGTCATAACAGATTGGGAGTAGTGTAATACGATTTTAGTAGGACGCATCGGCCTACGACAACCATATAAGTCTATTTGACTAATACGATTGTAGTCATAACGGATTGGGAGTAATGTAATACGATTGTAGTAGGACGCATCGGCCTACGAAAACCACATAAGTCCATTTGACTAATACGATTGTAGTCATAGGACCTTCCATTTATATATCGTGCTTGTTATATAGTAATTGACCATGAATGAATAAGATTTCATTCATATACTAGGACGCGTCGGCCTACGACAATCACATAAGTCCATTTGACTAATATGATTGTAGTCATAACAGATTAGAAGTAATGTAATACGATTGTAGTAGGACGCATCGTCCTACGACAACCACATAAGTCCATTTGACTAATACGATTGTAGTAATAGGACCTTCTGTTTATATATCGTGGTTGTTATTTAGTAATTGACCATCTATGAATATGATTTCATTCATATACTAGGACGCATCGGCCTACAACAACTACATAAGTCCATTTGACTAATACGATTGTATTAATAGGAACTTCCATTTATATATCGTGGTTGTTATTTAGTAATTGACAATCTATGAATATTATTTCATTAATATACTTGGACGCATCGGCCTACGACAACCACATAAGTCCATTTGACTAATACGATTGTAGTCATAACAGATTGGGAGTAATGTAATACGATTGTAGTAGGATGCATTGGCCTACGACAACCACCTAAGTCCATTTGACTAATACGATTGTAGTCACAGGACCTTCCATTTATATATCTTGGTTGGTATTTAGTAATTGAATGTGAATGAATATGATTTCATTCATATACTAGGACGCATCGGCCTACGACAATCACATAAGTCCATTTGACTAATACGATTGTAGTCATAACAGATTGGGAGTAATGTAATACGATTGTAGTAGGACGCATCGGCCTACGACAACCACATAAGTCCATTTGACTAATACGATTGTAGTAATAGGACCTTCGTTTATATATCGTGGTTTTTATTTAGTAATTGGCCGTCTATGAATATTATTTCATTCATATATTAGGACGCATCGTCCTACGACAATCACATAAGTCCATTTGACTAATACGATTGTAATAATACGATTGTAGTCATAACATATTGGGAGTAATGTAATATGATTGTAGTAAGACGCATCAGCCTACGACAGTCACATGAGTCCATTTGACTAATACGATTATAGTAATAGGACCTTCCGTTTATACATTATGGTTGTTATTTAGTAATTGACCGTGAATGAATATGATTTCATTCATATACCCTGACGCATCGGCCTACGACAATCACATAAGTCCATTTGACTTATACGATTGTAGTCATAACAGATTGGGAGTAATGTAACACGATTGTAGTAGGACGCATCGGCCTACGACAACCACATAAGTCCATTTGACTAATACGATTGTAGTCACGGGACCTTCCATTTATATATCGTGGTTGTTATTTAGTAATTGATCATGAATGAATATGATTTCATTCATATACTAGGACGCATTGGCCTACGACAACCACATAAGTCCATTTGACTAATACGATTGTAGTCATAACAGATTGGGAGTAATGTAATACGATTGTAGTAGAACGCATCGGCCTACGACAACCACATAAGTCCGTTTGACTAATACGATTGTAGTAATAGGACCTTCCGTTTATATATCGTGATTGTTATTTAGTAAATGACCATCTATGAATATTATTTCATTCATATACTAGATGCATCGGCCTACGACAACCACATAAGTCCATTTGACTAATATGATTGTAGTCATAACAGATTGGGAGTAATGTAATACGATTGTAGTAGGACGCATCGGCCTACGACAACCACATAAGTCCATTTGACTAATACGATTGTAGTCATAACAAGATTGGGAGTAATGTAATACGATTGTAGTCATAGGACCTTCCGTTTATATATCTTATTGGGAGTAATGTCATACGTTCATTCTAGGACGCATCGGCCTAAGAAAACCACATAAGTCCATTTGACTAATACGATTTTAGTCATAACAGATTGGGAGTAGTGTAATACAATTTTAGTAGGACGCATCGGCCTGTGAAAACCATATAAGTCCATTTGACTAATACGATTGTAGTCCCTACCTTCCATTTATATATCGTGGTTGTTATATAGTAATTGACCAGGAATGAATAGGATTTCATTCATATACTAGGACGTATCGGCCTACGACAATCACATAAGTCCATTTGACTAATACGATTGTAGTCATAACAGATTGGGAGTAATGTAATACGATTGTAGTAGGACGCATCGTCCTGCGACAACCACATAAGTCCATTTGACTAATACGATTGTAGTAATAGGAACTTCCGTTTATATATCGTGGTTGTTATTTAGTAATTGACCATCTATGAATATTATTTCATTCATATACTTGGACGCATCGGCCTACGACAACCACATAAGTCCATTTGACTAATACGATTGTAGTCATAACAGATTGGGAGTAATGTAATACGATTGTAGTAGGATGCATTGGCCTACGACAACCACATAAGTCCATTTGACTAATACGATTGTAGTCACATGACCTTCCATTTATATATCGTGGTTGGTATTTAGTAATTGACCATGAATGAACATGATTTCATTCATATACTAGGACGCATCGGCCTACGACAATCACATAAGTCCATTTGACTAATACGATTGTAGTCATAACAGATTGGGAGCAATGTAATACGATTGTAGTAGGACGCATCGGCCTACGACAACCACATAAGTCCATTTGACTAATACGATTGTAGTAATAGGACCTTCGTTTATATATCCTGGTTTTTATTTAGTAATTGACCGTCTATGAATATTATTTCATTCATATACTAGGACGCATCGGGCTACGACAATCACATAAGTCCATTTGACTAATACGATTGTAATAATACGATTGTAGTCATAACATATTGGGAGTAATGTAATATGATTGTAGTAGGACGCATCGGCCTACGACAACCACATGAGTCCATTTGACTAATACGATTATAGTAATGGGACCTTCCGTTTAAACATTGTGGTTGTTATTTAGTAATTGACCGTGAATGAATATGATTTCATTCATATACTAGGACGCATCGGCCTACGACAATCACATAAGTTCATTTGACTAATACGATTGTAGTCATAACAGATTGGTAGTAATGTAATACGATTGTAGTAGGACGCATCTGCCTACGACAACTACATAAGTCCATTTGACTAATAGGATTGTAGTCACAGGACCTTCCATTTATATATCGTGGTTGTTATTTAATAATTGATCATGAATGAATATGATTTCATTCATATACTAGGACGCATTGGCCTACGACAACCACATAAGTCCATTTGACTAATACGATTGTAGTCATAACAGATTGGGAATAATGTAATATGATTGTATTAGAAAGCATCGGCCTACGACAACCACATAAGTCCGTTTGACCAATACGATTGTAGTAATAGGACCTTCCGTTTATATATCGTGATTGTTATTTAGTAATTGACCATCTATGAATATTATTTCATTCATATACTAGATGCATCGGCCTACGACAACCACATAAGTCCATTTGACTAATACGATTGTAGTCATAACAGATTGGGAGTAATGTAATACAATTGTAGTAGGACGCATCGGCCTACGACAATCACATAAGTCCATTTGACTAATACGATTGTAGTCAAAACAGATTGGGAGTAATGTAATACGATTGTAGTCCATGGACCTTCCGTTTATATATCGTATTGGGAGTAATGTCATACGTTCATACTAGGACGCATCGGCCTAAGAAAACCACATAAGTCCATTTGACTAAAACGATTTTAGTCATAACAAATTGGGAGTAGTGTAATACAATTTTAGTAGGACGCATCGGCCTATGAAAACCATATAAGTCCATTTGACTAATACGATTGTAGTCATAGGACCTTCCATTTATATATCGTGGTTGTTATATAGTAATTGACCAGGAATGAATAGGATTTCATTCATATACTAGGAAGTATCGGCCTACGACAATCACATAAGTCCATTTGACTAATACGATTGTAGTCATAACAGATTGGGAGTAATGTAATACGATTGTAGTAGGACGCATCGTCCTGCGACAACCACATAAGTCCATTTGACTAATACGATTGTAGTAATAGGACCTTCCGTTTATATATCGTGGTTGTTATTTGGTAATTGACCATCTATGAATATGATTTCATTCATATACTAGGACGCATCGGCCTACCACAACTACATAAGTCCATTTGACTAATACGATTGTAGTAATAGGAACTTCCGTTTATATATCGTGGTTGTTATTTAATAATTGACCATCTATGAATATTATTTCATTCATATACTTGGACGCATCGGCCTACGACAACCACATAAGTCCATTTCACTAATACGATTGTAGTCATAACAGATTGGGAGTAATGTAATACGATTGTAGTAGGATGCATTGGCCTACGACAACCACATAAGTCCATTTGACTAATACGATTGTAGTCATAGGACCTTCCGTTAATATATCGTGGTTGTTATTTAGTAATTGACCATCTATGAATATGATTTCATTCATATACTCGGACGCATCGGCCTACGACAATCACATAAGTCCATTTGACTAATACGATTGTAGTCATAACAGATTGGGTGCAATGTAATACGATTGTAGTAGGACGCATCGGCCTACGACAACCACATAAGTCCATTTGACTAATACGATTGTAGTAATAGGACCTTCGTTTATATATCCTGGTTTTTATTTAGTAATTGACCGTCTATACTAGGATGCATCGGCCTACGACAATCACATAAGTCCATTTGACTAATACGATTGTAGTCTTAACAGATTGGGAGTAATGTAATATGATTGTAGTAGGACGCATCGGCCTACGACAACCACATAAGTCCATTTCACTAATACGATTGTAGTCATAACAGATTGGGAGTAATGTAAAACGATTGCAGTAATAGAACCTTCCGTTTATATATCGTGGTTGTTATTTTGTAATTGACCGTAGATGAATATGATTTCATTCATATACTAGGACGCATCGGCCTACGACAACCACATAAGTCCATTGGACTAATACGATTGCAGTCATACGAACTTCCGTTTATATATCGTGGTTGTTATTTTGTAATTGACCGTCAATGAATATGATTTCATTCACATACACATCGGCCTACGACAACCACATAAGTCCATTTGACTAATATGATTGTAGTAATAGGACCTTTCGTTTATATATCGTGGTTGTTATTTAGTAATTGACCATCTATGAATATTATTTCATTCATATACTAGGACGCATCGGCCTACGACAATCACATAAGTTCATTTGACTAATACGATTGAAGTCATAACAGATTGGGAGTAATGTAATACGATTGTAGTAGGATGCATTGGCCTACGACAACCACATAAGTCCATTTGACTAATACGATTGTAGTCACAGGACCTTCCATTTATATATCGTGGTTGTTAAGAGACAAGAGGGGTTGCTCCGATGGTAAGCAACCCCCACTTCCAACCGAGAGGTTGTGAGTTCGAGTCTCCCCAAGAGCAAGGTGGGTAGTTCTTGGAGGGAAGGATGTCGGGGGTCTATTTGGAAACAGCCTCTCTACCTTAGGGTAGGGGTAAGGTCTGCGTACACACTACCCTCCCCAGACCCCACTAAGTGGGATTATACTGGGTTGTTGTTGTTGGTTGTTATTTAGTAATTGACCGTGAATGAATATGATTTCATTCATATACTAGGACACATCGGCCTACGACAATCACATAAGTCCATTTGACTAATACGATTGTAGTCATAACAGATTGGGTGTAATGTATTACGATTGTAGTAGGACGCATCGGCCTACGACAACCATATAAGTCCATTTGACTAATACGATTGTAGTAATAGGACCATCGTTTATATATCGTGATTTTTATTTAGTAATTGACCATCTATACTAGGACGCATCGGCCTACGACAATCACATAAGTCCATTTGACTAATACGATTGTAGTCTTAACAGATTGGGAGTAATGTAATATGATTGTAGTAGGACGCATCGGCCTACGGCAACCACATAAGTCCATTTCACTAATACGATTGTAGTCATAACAGATTGGGAGTAATGTAAAACGATTGCAGTAATAGAACCTTCTGTTTATATATCGTGGTTGTTATTTAGTAATTGACCGTAGATGAATATGATTTCATTCATATACTAGGACGCATCGACCTACGACAACCACATAAGTCCATTGGACTAATACGATTGCAGTCATACGAACTTCCGTTTGTATATCGTGGTTGTTATTTTGTAATTGACCGTCAATGAATATGATTTCATTCACATACACATCGGCCTACGACAACCACATAAGTCCATTTGACTAATACGATTGTAGTAATAGGACCTTTCGTTTATATATCGTGGTTGTTATTTAGTAATTGACCATCTATGAATATTATTACATTCATATACTAGGACGCATCGGCCTACGACAATCACATAAGTCCATTTGACTAATACGATTGTAGTCATAACAGATTGGGAGTAATATAATACGATTGTAGTAGGATGCATTGGCCTACGACAACCACATAAGTCCATTTGACTAATACGATTGTAGTCACATGACCTTCCATTTATATATCGTGGTTGGTATTTAGTAATTGACCATGAATGAATATGATTTCATTCATATACTAGGACGCATCGGCCTACGACAATCACATAAGTCCATTTGACTAATACGATTGTAGTCATAACAGATTGGGAGTAATGTAATACGATTGTAGTAGGACGCATCGTCCTGCGACAACCACATAAGTCCATTTGACTAATACGATTGTAGTAATAGGACCTTCCGTTTATATATCGTGGTTGTTATTTGGTAATTGACCATCTATGAATCTGATTTCATTCATATACTAGGACGCATCGGCCTACCACAACTACATAAGTCCATTTGACTAATACGATTGTAGTAATAGGAACTTCCGTTTATATATTGTGGTTGTTATTTAGTAATTGACCATCTATGAATATTATTTCATTCATATACTTGGACGCATCGGCCTACAACAACCACATAAGTCCATTTGACTAATACGATTGTAGTCATAACAGATTGGGAGTAATGTAATACGATTGTAGTAGGATGCATTGGCCTTCGACAACCACATAAGTCCATTTGACTAATACGATTGTAGTCACATGACCTTCCATTTATATATCGTGGTTGGTATTTAGTAATTGACCATGAATGAATACGATTTCATTCATATACTAGGACGCATCGGCCTACGACAATCACATAAGTCCATTTGACTAATACGATTGTAGTCATAACAGATTGGGAGTAATTTAATACGATTGTAGTAGGACGCATCGGCCTACGACAACCACATAAGTCCATTTGACTAATACGATTGTAGTAATAGGACCTTCGTTTATATATCGTGGTTTTTATTTAGTAATTGACCGTCTATGAATATTATTTCATTCATATACTAGGACGCATCGGGCTACGACAATCACATAAGTTCATTTGACTAATACGATTGTAATAATACGATTGTAGTCATAACATATTGGGAGTAATGTAATATGATTGTAGTAGGACGCATCGGCCTACGACAACCACATGAGTCCATTTGACTAATACGATTATAGTAATAGGACCTTCCGTTTAAACATTGTGGTTGTTATTTAGTAATTGACCGTGAATGAATATGATTTCATTCATATACTAGGACGCATCGGCCTACGACAATCACATAAGTCCATTTGACTAATACGATTGTAGTCATAACAGATTGGTAGTTATGTAATACGATTGTAGTAGGACGCATCGGCCTACGACAACCACATAAGTCCATTTGACTAATACGATTGTAGTCACAGGACCTTCCATTTATATATCGCGGTTGTTATTTAATAATTGATCGTGAATGAATATGATTTCATTCATATACTAGGACGCATTGGCCTACGACAACCACATAAGTCCATTTGACTAATACGATTGTAGTCATAACAGATTGGGAGTAATGTAATATGATTTTATTAGAAAGCATCGGCCTACGACAACCACATAAGTCCGTTTGACCAATACGATTGTAGTAATAGGACCTTCCGTTTATATATCGTGATTGTTATTTAGTAATTGACCATCTTTGAATATTATTTCATTCATATACTAGGATGCATCGGCCTACGACAATCACATAAGTCCATTTGACTAATACGATTGTAGTCTTAACAGATTGGGAGTAATGTAATATGATTGTAGTAGGACGCATCGGCCTACGACAACCACATAAGTCCATTTCACTAATACGATTGTATTCATAACAGATTGGGAGTAATGTAAAACGATTGCAGTAATAGAACCTTCCGTTTATATATCGTGGTTGTTATTTTGTAATTGACAGTAGATGAATATGATTTCATTCATATACTAGGACGCATCGGCCTACGACAACCACATAAGTCCATTGGACTAATACGATTGCAGTCATACGAACTTCCGTTTATATATCGTGGTTGTTATTTTGTAATTGACCGTCAATGAATATGATTTCATTCACATACACATCGGCCTACGACAACCACATAAGTCCATTTGACTAATATGATTGTAGTAATAGGACCTTTCGTTTATATATCGTGGTTGTTATTTAGTAATTGACCATCTATGAATATTATTTCATTCATATACTAGGACGCATCGGCCTACGACAATCACATAAGTTCATTTGACTAATACGATTGAAGTCATAACAGATTGGGAGTAATGTAATACGATTGTAGTAGGATGCATTGGCCTACGACAACCACATAAGTCCATTTGACTAATACGATTGTAGTCACAGGACCTTCCATTTATATATCGTGGTTGTTATTTAGTAGAGACAAGAGGGGTTGCTCTGATGGTAAGCAACCCCCACTTCCAACCGAGAGGTTGTGAGTTCGAGTCTCCCCAAGAGCAAGGTGGGTAGTTCTTGGAGGGAAGGATGTCGGGGGTCTATTTGGAAACAGCCTCTCTACCTTAGGGTAGGGGTAAGGTCTGCGTACACACTACCCTCCCCAGACCCCACTAAGTGGGATTATACTGGGTTGTTGTTGTTGGTTGTTATTTAGTAATTGACCGTGAATGAATATGATTTCATTCATATACTAGGACACATCGGCCTACGACAATCACATAAGTCCATTTGACTAATACGATTGTAGTCATAACAGATTGGGTGTAATGTATTACGATTGTAGTAGGACGCATCGGCCTACGACAACCATATAAGTCCATTTGACTAATACGATTGTAGTAATAGGACCATCGTTTATATATCGTGATTTTTATTTAGTAATTGACCATCTATACTAGGACGCATCGGCCTACGACAATCACATAAGTCCATTTGACTAATACGATTGTAGTCTTAACAGATTGGGAGTAATGTAATATGATTGTAGTAGGACGCATCGGCCTACGGCAACCACATAAGTCCATTTCACTAATACGATTGTAGTCATAACAGATTGGGAGTAATGTAAAACGATTGCAGTAATAGAACCTTCTGTTTATATATCGTGGTTGTTATTTAGTAATTGACCGTAGATGAATATGATTTCATTCATATACTAGGACGCATCGACCTACGACAACCACATAAGTCCATTGGACTAATACGATTGCAGTCATACGAACTTCCGTTTGTATATCGTGGTTGTTATTTTGTAATTGACCGTCAATGAATATGATTTCATTCACATACACATCGGCCTACGACAACCACATAAGTCCATTTGACTAATACGATTGTAGTAATAGGACCTTTCGTTTATATATCGTGGTTGTTATTTAGTAATTGACCATCTATGAATATTATTACATTCATATACTAGGACGCATCGGCCTACGACAATCACATAAGTCCATTTGACTAATACGATTGTAGTCATAACAGATTGGGAGTAATATAATACGATTGTAGTAGGATGCATTGGCCTACGACAACCACATAAGTCCATTTGACTAATACGATTGTAGTCACATGACCTTCCATTTATATATCGTGGTTGGTATTTAGTAATTGACCATGAATGAATATGATTTCATTCATATACTAGGACGCATCGGCCTACGACAATCACATAAGTCCATTTGACTAATACGATTGTAGTCATAACAGATTGGGAGTAATGTAATACGATTGTAGTAGGACGCATCGTCCTGCGACAACCACATAAGTCCATTTGACTAATACGATTGTAGTAATAGGACCTTCCGTTTATATATCGTGGTTGTTATTTGGTAATTGACCATCTATGAATCTGATTTCATTCATATACTAGGACGCATCGGCCTACCACAACTACATAAGTCCATTTGACTAATACGATTGTAGTAATAGGAACTTCCGTTTATATATTGTGGTTGTTATTTAGTAATTGACCATCTATGAATATTATTTCATTCATATACTTGGACGCATCGGCCTACAACAACCACATAAGTCCATTTGACTAATACGATTGTAGTCATAACAGATTGGGAGTAATGTAATACGATTGTAGTAGGATGCATTGGCCTTCGACAACCACATAAGTCCATTTGACTAATACGATTGTAGTCACATGACCTTCCATTTATATATCGTGGTTGGTATTTAGTAATTGACCATGAATGAATACGATTTCATTCATATACTAGGACGCATCGGCCTACGACAATCACATAAGTCCATTTGACTAATACGATTGTAGTCATAACAGATTGGGAGTAATTTAATACGATTGTAGTAGGACGCATCGGCCTACGACAACCACATAAGTCCATTTGACTAATACGATTGTAGTAATAGGACCTTCGTTTATATATCGTGGTTTTTATTTAGTAATTGACCGTCTATGAATATTATTTCATTCATATACTAGGACGCATCGGGCTACGACAATCACATAAGTTCATTTGACTAATACGATTGTAATAATACGATTGTAGTCATAACATATTGGGAGTAATGTAATATGATTGTAGTAGGACGCATCGGCCTACGACAACCACATGAGTCCATTTGACTAATACGATTATAGTAATAGGACCTTCCGTTTAAACATTGTGGTTGTTATTTAGTAATTGACCGTGAATGAATATGATTTCATTCATATACTAGGACGCATCGGCCTACGACAATCACATAAGTCCATTTGACTAATACGATTGTAGTCATAACAGATTGGTAGTTATGTAATACGATTGTAGTAGGACGCATCGGCCTACGACAACCACATAAGTCCATTTGACTAATACGATTGTAGTCACAGGACCTTCCATTTATATATCGCGGTTGTTATTTAATAATTGATCGTGAATGAATATGATTTCATTCATATACTAGGACGCATTGGCCTACGACAACCACATAAGTCCATTTGACTAATACGATTGTAGTCATAACAGATTGGGAGTAATGTAATATGATTTTATTAGAAAGCATCGGCCTACGACAACCACATAAGTCCGTTTGACCAATACGATTGTAGTAATAGGACCTTCCGTTTATATATCGTGATTGTTATTTAGTAATTGACCATCTTTGAATATTATTTCATTCATATACTAGATGCATTGGCCTACGACAACCACATAAGTCCATTTGACTAATACGATTGTAGTCATAACAGATTGGGAGTAATGTAATACAATTGTAGTAGGACGCATCGGCCTACGACAACCACATAAGTCCATTTGACTAATACGATTGTAGTCATAACAGATTGGGAGTAATGTAATACGATTGTAGTCATAGGACCTTCCGTTTATATATCGTATTGGGAGTAATGTCATACGTTCATACTAGGACGCATCGGCCTAAGAAAACCACATAAGTCCATTTGACTAATACGATTTTAGTCATAACAGATTGGGAGTAGTGTAATACAATTTTAGTAGGACGCATCGGCCTATGAAAACCATATAAGTCCATTTGACTAATACGATTGTAGTCATAGGACCTTCCATTTATATATCGTGGTTGTTATATAGTAATTGACCAGGAATGAATAGGATTTCATTCATATACTACGACGTATCGGCCTACGACAATCACATAAGTCCATTTGACTAATACGATTATAGTCATAACAGATTGGGAGTAATGTAATACGATTGTAGTAGGACGCATCATCCTGCGACAACCACATAAGTCCATTTGACTAATACGATTGTAGTAATAGGACCTTCCGTTTATATATCGTGGTTGTTATTTGGTAATTGACCATCTATGAATATGATTTCATTCATATACTAGGACGCATCGGCCTACCACAACTACATAAGTCCATTTGACTAATACGATTGTAGTAATAGGAACTTCCGTTTATATATCGTGGTTGTTATTTAGTAATTGACCATCTATGAATATTATTTCATTCATATACTTGGACGCATCGGCCTACGACAACCACATAAGTCCATTTGACTAATACGATTGTAGTCATAACAGATTGGGAGTAATATAATACGATTGTAGTAGGACGCATTGGCCTACGACAACCACATAAGTCCATTTGACTAATACGATTGTAGTCACAGGACCTTCCATTTATATATCGTGGTTGTTATCTAGTAATTGACCGTGAATGATTTCATTCATATACCAGGACACATCGGCCTACGACAATCACATAAGTCTATTTGACTAATACGATTGTAGTCATAACAGATTGGGAGTAATGTATTACGATTGTAGTAGGACGTATCGGCCTACGACAACCATATAAGTCCATTTGACTAATACGATTGTAGTAATAGGACCATCGTTTATATATCGTGGTTTTTATTTAGTAATTGACCGTCTATACTAGGACGCATCGGCCTACGACAATCACATAAGTCCATTTGACTAATACGATTGTAGTCTTAACAGATTGGGAGTAATGTAATATGATTGTAGTAGGACGCATCGGCCTACGACAACCATATAAGTCCATTTCACTAATACGATTGTAGTCATAACAGATTGGGAGTAATGTAAAATGATTGCAGTAATAGAACCTTCCGTTTATATATCGTGGTTGTTATTTAGTAATTGACCGTAGATGAATATGATTTCATTCATATACTAGGACGCATCGGCCTACGACAACCACATAAGTCCATTGGACTAATACGATTGCAGTCATACGAACTTCCGTTTATATATCGTGGTTGTTATTTTGTAATTGACCGTCAATGAATATGATTTCATTCACATACACATCGGCCTACGACAACCACATAAGTCCATTTGACTAATACGATTGTAGTAATAGGACCTTTCGTTTATATATCGTGGTTGTTATTTAGTAATTGACCATCTATGAATATTATTTCATTCATATACTAGGATGCATCGGCCTACGACAACCACATAAGTCCATTGGACTAGTACGCTTGTAGTCATAGGAACTTCCGTTTATATATCGTGGTTGTTATTTAGTAATTGACTGTGAATGAATATGATTTCATTTATATACTAGGACGCATCGGCCTACGACAAGCATATAAGTCCATTTGACTAATACGATTGTAGTCATAGCAGATTGGGAGTAATGTAATACGATTGTAGTCATAACAGATTGGGAGTAATGTAATACGATTGTAGTAGGACACATCGGCCTACGACAACCACATAAGTCCATTTGACCAATACGATTGTAGTCATAGGACCTTCCGTTTATATATAGTGGTTGTTATTTAGTAATTGACCATCTATGAATATTATTTCATTGGACTAATATCATACTCCCAATCTGTTATGACTACAATCGTATTAGTCAAATGGACTTATGTGGTTGTCATAGGCCCATTTGTCTTAGTATATGAATGAAATAATATTCATTCACGGTCAATTACTAAATAACAACCACGATATATAATCGGAAGGTCCTATTACTACAATCGTATTAGTCAAATGGACTTATGTGGTTGTCGTAGGCCGATGTGTCCTACAACAATCGTATTACATTACTCCCAATCTGTTATGACTACAATCGTATTAGTCAAATGGACTTATGTGATTGTCGTAGGCCGATACGTCCTAGTATGAATGTATGACATTACTCCCAATATGATATATAAACGGAAGTTCCTATTACTACAATCGTATTACATTACTCCCAATCTGTTATGACTACAATCGTATTGGTCAAATGGACTTATGTGTTTGTCGTAGGCTGATGCGTCCTAATATAACACAGAATCATTTGTCCGTGCACCCTGAGACCCACATGATAGAGCTGGTACAAGGACGAAGTTGCAAAAAGCCCTCTCAGGCAGTAATGATGATCAAAGCAAACGGTAAGACAGAGGAGAAAGTCGTGAGTGAGAAAATATCAGCCGGGCCATCTGTAAGTTAGACAGCAATGGTAGTTGAACCTGAACCTGTAAAAGTGACGGTACCCGGGGTGAAGCCCATATTGACTATAAAAGGGGCACATATAGAACCAGTGTTTATCAAGTCATTCAAATGCCGATAGTGAACATTAAAACCGTACCTTGGAATTATGATAAGGTAACTATCATGTATAAGGAAATGAAATCAAGAGGGTGATTTGTGAAACCCATGGTTTGACCTGGTCAGAGAGATGCTTTGCTCCCGATGAATTGAGGAAGACAAAAGCTACGAAAGAAAATCCGGTCAACGTAAAGAAAGCAATCACTGAAGAAGAGGCCGAGGAATTCCTAAAGAAAATGAAAGCTCAAGATTATTCCATACTTGAGCAGCTGAGGAAGACACTAGCTCATATATCTTTGCTATCTCTGTTGATTCATTCTGATGAACACCGAAAGGCCTTAATGAAGATCCTAAATGAGGCTCATGTACCAGAAAATATCATAGTGTGTCATTTGGAAAAGATCACAAACAAAATTTTTGAGGCAAACAGGATAACATTTTCAGATGATGAACTCCCATTGGAAGGGACAGAGCACAACAGGGCGCTATATCTTACAGTGAAGTGTGAGGAATCAGTGGTTACCCGTGTCCTGGTCGATAATCGGTCAAGCGCCAATATTTGTCATGTATCTACTCTGGGCAAACTGAAGATTGACCACGAAAGAATCTACAGAAACAGCATATGTGTGAGAAGATTTGACGGAGACGGTAAGAACACTATCGGAGATATCATATTAGAACTCACCATCGTACCGGTGGAATTCACAATGGAGTTTCAAGTGTTGGACGTTGCCGTGTCCTATAAACTCCTGTTAGGACGTCCATTGATCCATGCTGCAAAAGTAGTGCCTTCTTCACTCTATCAAATGGTGAAGTTTGAATGGGATCAGCAAGAGATAGTAGTGCATGGTGAAGATAATACTTGCAATACCATCACGCCGTTTGAAGAAATCGAGGGTGACAAAAGTCCTTGGGTGTACCAAGTGATGGACACTGTGTCTGTGAATAAGAAATCTGAAGGTGAAAGCATTCCAGTACCCAAAGTAGCGCCCGCTGCAGTCATGGTTGCTAAGGAAATGTTAAAGAACGGGTTTTCTCCGGGAAAAAAGTTTAGGAGTTGCTCTGCAAGGAATAATACAACTAGTATATCTTTCGGGTAGCACTTATACTTTCGGATTGGGTTTTAAGCCAACCATCGCCAACATACAAAGAGCCAAAAGACTGAAAAAGAAAGGATGGACCTCCCCAAACCTATCCCAAAACTTTCCTATTCCTTCGTCAAGCCTGGTATACAAGGACGTCCGGCAACGGTCATGCCTAGCCGTGCAGAGATAAGGCCAGATAAAGAGCTGTTAGAAAGACTGACAGGTTGTTCGAAGGTGTGAATGATAGAGGCAGCCGAGGGCACAAGCAAGATGGACGTTCAGTTTGTTGGACCCCAGATCAGGCTAAATAACTGGGAAGCTACTCCTCTTCCGATCAGAAGGGAGTTATGGTAGTTAGCTTTAATGTTCCGTCCCTAAATCTGTCTTGTTTCAAAAATTGTAATCCTATGTTCCGTCTAGTCAGATGTATCCAAACCTTGTTACCTTTCAAAGTTCAATGAAATGCAATTTCTTTCTTCCTCTATTTTTGTAGCCTTATTTTATTTTCTTTTATTTTCTTGTACTGTCCAGTTTTCGCTGATTTCAATGATGTGTCATGCATGAAGGATTCTCGGTCCAGTCTTGATAATCAGATAGTTATACAAAAAATTGAACATGATAATGAAGTGGAATATGAGGATGAGGAAGTTTTGGAGGAAATTAGTAAGGATTTGAGCCAGTACGAAGAGAAACCCAAACCAAACTTAAATGAGACGGAGTCTGTTAATTTGGGGGATGAGGAGAATATTTGAGAAACAAAGATTAGTGTGCATTTGGAAGCCTCACAGAAAGAGGACTTGGTAAAGTTATTACATGAGTACAAAGACATACTTGCATGGTCTTATGATGATATGCCAGGGTTCAGAACTGATTTGGTGGTACATAAGTTGCCCACTTATCCGAAATGCCAGCCCGTTAAGCAGAAGTTGAGGAAGTTCAAAACAGACATCAGTGTGAAAATAAAAGAAGAAGTCAACAAGCAATTTGAAGCAAAGGTCATACGGGTCACCAAATACCCCACCTGGTTAGCTAATGTTGTACCTGTTCCGAAGAAAGATGGAAAAATCAGAGTGTGCGTTGATTATCGAGACCTCAATAAAGCAAGTCCAAAAGATAATTTTCCATTACCGAACATCCACATATTAATTGACAATTGTGCCAAACATGATATTTGTTCTTTTGTGGATTGTTATGCGGGTTATCATCAGATCTTGATGGACGAAGAAGATGCAGAAAAGACAGCCTTTATCACACCTTGGGGAACATATTGCTACAGCGTAATGCCGTTTCGATTGAAAAATGTTGGACCTAAATATATGAGAGCAATGACCACTATGTTTCATGACATGATACATCGTGATATTGAAGTGTATGTGTATGATGTCATCATTAAATCCAAAAAGCAGTACGATCATGTCAAATACTTGAGGAAGTTTTTCCAGAGGCTTCAGAGATACAATCTCAAGCTCAATCCAGCAAAATGTGCTTTTGGAGTACCATCAGGAAAGTTATTAGGGTTTGTGGTAAGCCGGCGCGGTATTGAACTGGACCCTTCAAAGATAAAGGCAATTCAGAATTTTCCTCCGCCAAAGAGCAAGAAAGATGTGATGAGTTTGTTAGGCAGGTTGTATTATATTAGCAGATTTATTGCCCAGCTAACGTCAACTTGTGAGCCTATTTTGAAACTATTGAAGAAAGATGCTGCTGTAAATTGGACTGAGAAATGTCAAGATGCATTTGATAAAATCAAGGAATATCAAGCCAATCCGCCTGTATTGGTTCCTCCAGAACCTGGAAGGCCCTTGATCCATTACTTGACCGTATTGGATAATTTCTTTGGCTGTGTACTGGGGCAGCATGATGAAACGGGGAAGAAGGAGCAAGAAATATACTACCTCAGTAAGAAATTTACATCTTACGAGGCAAAATATACTCAGTTGGAAAGAACATGTTGTGCTTTAACATGGGTTGCACATAATTTGAAACATTACCTATCGGCTTACACCACTTATCTCATATGTCGTTTGGATCCCCTGAAGTACATCTTCTAGAAGCCTATGCCCACAGGAAGGCTCGCTAAATGGAAAATTCTGCTTACAGAGTTTGATATCGTTTATGTAACTCGCACTGCAATGAAAGCACAAGCAGTTGTTGATCATTTAGTAGAAAATCCAGTCGATGATGAGTATGAACCACTGAAAATATATTTTCCTGATTAGGAGACGATGAATATGGAAGAATTGGAACAAGACGAAAAGCCGGGTTGGAAATTATATTTTGATGGGGCTGCCAATAGCAAATGAATTGGAATTGGAGCAGTGCTCATTTTAGAAATGGGTCAGCATGATCCTGTTACCGCTCAGCTCCGCTTTTTCTGTACTAATAATATGGCCGAATATGAAGCATGTATATTGGGATTAAGAATGGCAATAGACATGGGTGTTCAAGAGATTTTGGTCATGGCTGACTCGGATCTCTTGATGCATCAAATTCAGGATGAATAGGAGACAAGGGATTTGAAGCTTATACCGTATCGATAGTGTCTACATGAACTATGTCAAAGGTTTCAATCCATAGAATTCAAGCATATTCCAAGAATGCACAAAGTTGAGGATGCTCTGGCCACATTATCATCCATGTTGCACCATCCGGATAAAACTTATGTAGATCCATTACAAATACAAGTTCATGATCAGAATGCTTATTGTTTTACAGTAGAAGAGGAACTTGATGGTGAACCATAGTTCCATGATATCAAAGAATATTTGAGAATGGGGGTGTACCCGGTGCAAGCTACGAGAGATAAAAAGGGCAATAAGACGACTAGCAAGTGGGATTTTCTTCAGCGGAGGGATTGTATACAAGAGAACCCAGGATTTGGGTTTACTAAGATGTATAGAAGCACGGCAGGCTTCTACAATCATGACTGAGATACATGCAAGAACATGTGGACCCCACATGAGTGAATATGTTTTAGTGAATAAAATACTAAGGGCTGGATATTATTGGCTCACTATGGAGCGAGATTACATCAGATATGTACGGAAATGCCATCAATGCTAGATACATGGGGACTTGATTCATTCCCCGCCATATAAATTGCATACAATGTCAGCAGCATGGCCTTTTGTCGCATGGGGCATGGATGTCATTGGTCCAATAGAACCCGCATCATCTAATGGGCACAGGTTTATTCTGGTAGCCATTGATTATTTCACTAAATGGGTGGAAGCGAAGACATTCAAAGCAGTAACAAAGAAGGCAGTGGTGGATTTCGTACATACAAACATCATTTGCTGCTTCGGAATTCCCAAGGTGATTATTACTGATAATGGAGCCAATCTTAACAGTCATCTCATGGCGGAGACATGTTAGAAATTTAATATTGTGCATCGCAATTCTACACCTTATCGGCCTAAAGCAAATGGAATAGTTGAAGCTGCAAATAAGAATATTAAGAAAATCCTTCGAAAAATGGTAGAGGAGTCGAGGCAATGACATAAAAATTACCATTTGCTCTAATGGGTTATCGCACTACTGTGCCTACTTCAATTGGTGCAACCCCTTACTCTTGGTGTATGGCACGGAGGCAGTCATACCTGCAAAAATTGAAATACCCTCCCTTCGAATTATAGCTGAGGCTGAAATTGATGATGATGAATGGGTAAAAACCCGGTTAGAGCAATTGAGCTTGATTGACGAGAAAAGATTGGCAGCAGTATGTCACAGACAGTTGTATCAACAGAGGATGGCCAGAGCATATAACAAGAAAGTACGTCCATGAAAATTCGTGGTTGGACAATTGGTGTTGAGACGTATTTTGCCACATTGGGTAGAAGCAATAGAAAAGTTTGAGCCTAATTGGCAGGGACCATTTATGGTATCCCGGGTATTGTCCAACGGAGCTTTATATCTGATAGATGTAGAAGAGAAATGAGTAGAGACTGCCATTAACTCTGATGCAGTCAAGAGATATTACGTACGATTTCTTTCATGTATACAATTGTATTCGTCATATTTTTGAAATTAAAATGATGAAGGCATTTTATTTCTCTGTCCAAACACTTTACCCATTGCTATCCCTTTGAGCCTTATTATATTATTCTTTCATACCCCTCTCTCGGAATCAATGATGAAGTAAAAAATGAATGATGAAATGAAAAAGAGAAGAAAAAAAAAGAGAAAAAAAAGGATTGAAAAAAAATTGAAAATAAAAGATATGTGAAAAAAATATACAAAAAAAGAAAATCGGGAAAAGTCAAAACGCAACAATGAAGCGATCTTATGATCCGAACTACGTTTGACTTGATCCCGAAAGGATACGTAGGCAACGTCAATGAGGTTCAGTCACAACAGAAAGAAAATCCAAGGTTTCCCCAAAATATGATTCCGAGAGTTTTTTTTTTTTTTTTTTTTTTTTTTTTTTTTGATTTTCATATAATATAAAACAAGGATACAAAGTGGAGGGGGGCATAAACCTGACCTCCATGATAGTGAACATGTAAAACCTTTCATCATTTTGAAAGGAAAAACCTGTGATCTATGGTAGTTTACATAATGCATGGTGTCTCTACTAACAAAGTGTAAGAGACCTACTGAGATACAAAAGGAGATACATTTAGGCTACCTATACATAAGGTAAAAGACCTAAGTATACTAATCAATTGGATTGGAAACGTGGTTCCAAACAATCTTGAAAGTCCAATGATTCTGACAGTAGATTTACTGGTAGTATCATCCATTCAGTGGTGAGGTGCTTGTTAAGGTTGCACCTTAGGTGGGTGACTTGATTCATGTTATGGCTTCTCATCGGATGCTAATACCACTGACTGAGGAGATACCACATTAACAAGCCCACTCAGGTTACCTGTGCATATCAAACATCTATGGTGACTGTCAAAAGTTCTATTGTGACAAGAACTCTTGACAGAAGAGGGAGAGCAATGTGAAATTGTTGCTTCTTGACTATGATGTTGATGAAGTGCTTTGATTGGAGCATGTGACAGGTCTGGTCCCCTGGGTATGATCTCCTCTAGACTGCAGCATTGACAGGGGCATGTGTTGTCAATGGAACAAGGGGAGTTCCTACTTGTTGGTAGTTGCCTGTGATTGAGTGATGAGATACTTGGGTTATGTGATTTGTTTTCAGTAGAATGAGTATCTGGGATACTAATACCACTAGCTGAAAACAAGCCAGATAAACCAGTGCTCTCAAGGTACCTGTAAAAGGAAGCAAACTGTTAGAAAAGGGGAGCTCAGTCTCCAGGTTCTTGTGTGCACTGGAGATGAGTCTGGGGAGAGGGGAGCAATAAGGTATCCCTGATGTACGCACTAATTGCAGGTTCTTGTGGGGTCTCCAATTAGGTGAGTATATGCTCAGTGTGTAGGAAGCAGTTGCAGTGAAAAGCTGCTGAAGACAAGCAGTGAGAAGGGAGGTAATTGTCTTTGCATTGTAGCTGGTGTTGTTGTCTGCTACATGCGACAGTATCTCCTGTTGCCTTGGTGTAATGACAATATCTAAGTGGTTCGTCATTGGTGCCATGAACTGTGAGTTGTTTGTGCACTATGAGGATCATAAGATTGCTTTGTTGCTTGTAGTGTAGCCATTGACAGTTGTCCAAGAGAATGAGCCACATGGTGACTAATACCACTCTTGGAGTCCATGTCAATAGGCCTTCTTCTCTGAATGTGATGGTACCTTTGATCATGTTTTGGGAAAATGAAATTCCAAATAACCATTTCAATTGGTCATACCAGATACCTGCAAAACAAGGAGTCTGCATTAGTGAAAACATATGCACTTCTGCTCGTTCTTCTGGGATTGTGGTTAAGTGTGTATTGTGGTATGGGAGTATTGGTTTGGTGTGTTTGAGGGGTGAATTGTTTTTCCAGATGTGAGAAGTTTGGGTGGCCTGTGTGTTGTTGTGGGGTGACATAGTTCAGTGAGTGATCAAAGCACATTGGTGGGGTTTTAAAGGGGTGTTTAAGGCTCAACCATAACCATTGGACCATGAGGAGGTATGAGGTTGGGAGATTATGATTCTGTTGGTCTTTTTGGATCTAAGTGAAGGTATACTCCTCTTATCCAATATGACTTGTCCCCTGATGTGATGAGGCAACTCAGAAGTGGTGTGAAAATGGATGATACTAGGTAGAGTATGGCTGAATTTGGACAAAGAATCTGCTGGAGTGTTAGCCTCTCTATATGTGTGGGTGTATACTATGTCTTCATATTGGTTACACCTTTGTTTGAGCTGTTGGATAGAGTTGGCTATGGTCCATGGTGGAATGATATCACTAGTTAGCCATTGAATAAGCAAGGCAGAATCAGATTCCAGGTGCACCTTAGTGTAGCCATTTTCAATGCACCAAGTAATACCAATAAGGGCAGCTTCAGTCTCAGCAAGGTTGTTAGTTCCTTCCCCCAGTGGGGATGCAATTGCATGAACTACTTCCCCTTGATGGTCTCTAATGATAATACCAGCCCCAATCTTGCCGGGATTGTGCAAAGCACTTCCATCGGAATTCATCTTCACATAAGAAGGATTGGGTTTTTGCCAAGTGACTAGGGTGGTTTTGGTATGGAATTGAATGTTTTCTGAGAGAGAACAGAGTTGTGGCCAATCATAAGGCCAAGATAGAGTGGGATAATTGGCCAGAAGCATTAGATGAAGATCAGAGTTGACTGAGTATACTACCCTAGTCATGGATGATTGTTTTGCACCATACTTAGCTGAGCACCTATTCTTCCAGAGATTCCAACAAATAAAGATGGGCAGTGTGTGGATGAGGAGTTTGTGTATCTTATTTTTAGATTTCTGAGTCCACCATTTGATCAGGAGAGTATTGAAAGGCATTTCAGAGGTGTGGAAACCTAGGGGCGCAGCAAATATTCTCCAGATTGACTTGGCAAAGTGACCTGTGCTAAAGAGATGGTTAACAGTTTCAGCTTGGGGATTTCTACAGCATACACATTTTTGGACAGAGGGTGGTCCAAATGTTACAACCCTGTCATCAGTGGGGAGCTTGTTTCTCACAGCTCTCCATAGGCAGAAAGATATTTTGAAAGGCACATGTTTGTGCCAGGTCATTTTGTTCATAAGAGTGATGGGATTTTTTTTCCTTATTGCATTCCAAGCAGAGGCAGCATTGAATTGACCTGTTGTTGTGAGTGTCCAGCATGGTTTATCAGTGGTCTGAGGGTCAAAGAGGATGGGAGTTTGGAGAATGGTTTCAATCACAGGAGGAGGGAGAAGATTGGCAAGTTGGTGAACATCCCAGGTTCCTAAGTTCCAGAAAGAACAGACCTGCTTGTTGTTAGGCCTACCAGGAGTTGTTTTAAAAGGAGCAAGTTGACCACTTCCTAGCCAATTATCCCACCAGAAGGATGAGTTACCAGAGGATAATTGCCACTGAATGTAAGTCTCAGCATCTTTTTTGTTGGTCATCATTTTCTTCCAGGTGTGTGATTGTCCATTGCCCCACTTTTTTGAGATGGGGTGTAATCTCTGACAGTATTTAGCTAGAAGGAACTTTCTCCACAAGGACTCCTTAGTTCTAAAGTTCCACCACTGTTTGAGCTCAAGTGACTTGCAGACATCTTCTATACTTCTGAGGCCAATACCTCCTTCATCTTGTGGCTTGGCAAGTTTGTGCCATGATGCCCAGTGATACTTATTCTTGTTGTGGTCCATACCCCAAAAAAAGTTGGCAGCTAGCTTCTCAATTTGTTTCATCACAGTCTTAGGAGGGGAGACTGCAGAAAGCAAATGTATGGGGAGAGACTGAAGCACATGTTTGATGAGAGTAACTCTGCCCCCATAAGAAAGGATTCTCCCATGCCAACCCCTTATTCTACTAACAACTTTGGACATAAGAGAGTTGAAATGGACGATTCTTTTTCTACCAGTGTAAAGGGGACAACCAAGGTAGGTAATAGGAGAGTGTTTCCTAGGAAAACCTGTTACCTGATGGACTCTTCTGATGGTGGACTGGAAAGTAGCAGGTGAAGTCATGAAATGGCTTTTATACTTGTTTATCAACTGACCAGAGGAAGTTTTCATATGATTCCGAGAGTTGTAATTGTTGAAACCAAGCTGTAAATTTGAGCCTTTATACCCTTTCTTTCTAAACCTATCCAAAAGCCACATTACGGTCCAAAGGAAAGACCTTCTGAATAATTTCAAGGAAATGACAATGCATGTGAATAAGGAAAAACATATCATGAACAATACCCGGAAGTTTGAAGATGGAAAGACATAAAACAAAAATAAAATGAGAGTCTTATTGGTAAAACCGCTCACGGGCACCATAAGGCGATATGAGTTGAAAGAAATAAAATGAGAGAGTCTTATTGATGAAAACCTTAACAGGCACCGTAAGGCGACGCAAGTTTGAGAAAAATAAAATGAGAGAGTCTTATTGGTGAAAACCCTAAACGGGCACCATAAGGCAAAAGTGAGGAATGATTTGGTGAAAGAAAAGCGGCAAGTCAAGTAAGGTTCGGATTGATGAAAGGAGAAATAAAGTCATCAAGCAATTTGGTAGGAAAGAATGGATTAGTGATCCAAATGCATGGATGGTCAAAGAAATCGGCCTTCCTACCCAGATAAGTTTTGTCTTATACTTTGAAAATATCCTTACCCTCAAAATTCAAGGTCATTGCATTTCATTTGCTTAAAACTTGTCTACAAGACATTGCCAGTTGAAAGCTAATTACCAGCTTCTCATGTTAAATGGCACAGTGATACTGGGTCCTTCAAAGGACAATAAAAATAGAATAACATAAGGCGGTCATATAGTCAAAGGGAATAAAAGAGAAGAAGAGACAAGAGGGGATTACAATGGAAGAATTGGGCTTAGAAATGTTGGAAAACAATCATAAAAGTACAGCAAAGCAGTACTAAGCAAGATGAGGCAAATAGTAGAAGCAAGGCCAACAAGAATGCCAGTTGCTAACAATTATTTTATAACTAACAAGTTGTTCGATGATTAAGACAGTGATAAAAGATTCAAATTCTTACTAATCACTTTAAAGTGAATGTGACCAATGTGGACACAAAAAGGAGCACAAGATTTGCAAAATCAGGCACCCACCTAGAAAATAAGGAAAAACAGTCAAAAAGAATAAGCAACAATGGAGGAAACAATCCACGATGGAAGGATCAGTAATCAGGAACCTACCTGAACAATGAGGGAGGTATTACCTTTTATTTTAAAAGTTGAAAATGTTACACACAGTTATAAAACTGGGGCAGGATATTTTACTTTTAATTTTTGCACTCAGGCGCCCACCTGGATAACAAGGGAATACTTTTCTTTTAATTTTTGCACTCAGGCGCCCACCTGGATAACAAGGGAATACTTTTCTTTTAATTTTTGCGCTCAGGCGCCCACCTGGATAACAAGGGAATACTTTTCTTTTAATTTTTGCACTCAGGCGCCCACCTGGATAACAAGGGAATAGTTTATTGCAAAATGAAATTCTCTTTTTATCTAACAATTAATAGCATGATAGATTGTAGCCCCATACTGGGGCAGAAAGTTTGTCTTTATTTGTGTAGTAAGCAGCCGCCCACCTAAAGAACAAGGGAATATTTTTCAAAGTTTTGAAAGCAGGCACCCATCTGGAGAACAAGGAAATACATTTTGAAGTTGTATAAGCAGAATAAAGGAATATGTTTGAATCAAGTTGCAAGCAAGAAGGTTCCTCAAAGAATGGAAGAATGGAAGATGCAAATGAAAAGAACAAGAATCAAGCGAAAGATATAGATAGGATTTTGTAAAACATAGAACTTAGTTTAGCTTATTTTTTCTTTTAACCATGGTGTAATAAGGAGATAAGCAGGCAATAATGAAAGCAACAGCAGCAGAGCCACAACTTTCTGGCAGTTTCAACTACCAGACATTCCCGAACTACACTGACCTGATTCCTGTATAGCCCAGGATATGTAGGCCATCCTTGAAGTCAGATGCGGTCAAAACTTTAAAAAAATGATTCACACGGAATATGCGAGTGGGTAAAAATCCCTCATTACAGCTCACTTGTCTTTGCACTGAAACTCTTCGTATTCCCGAGCAAAGAGGGGCAACTGTGAGCACGTGATTTTTGCCCCCCAAGCAATTAATACCAAAATAAAAATATAAAAATGATTTTTTATTGAAATTGGTTTGACTATTGTGTAGAAAGAGTCTGTGTGATTGTTGAAAATAAAGTGAAAGAAATTTGAAATAAAATACAAAAAGAAATTAATTAGAAAATATCAAAAATGTAAGGTAAATTACTAGGAAATTTGAAAATCAAAGAAAAAAATACAAAATTACAAAATAAAAGAAAAATACATCAATAATAAGAAATACCAAAGAAACAAGTCTAAATACAAGGAAAATACAGAAATTAAGTAAATAAATACAATATGGAAAAATACAAAAATAAGATAAATATAAGAAATTATAAAAAATACAAGGTATTTTGGGCCAAATGCACAAATGTTAGCCCAAATCAATAAATAAACCTCGCCCAATGTGTAATTGAACCGGCAAGCCTTGTAATTCCAAACGACGTCTTATCAGATAAACGAATCAGGACAGTTGATGTGATCAGTCAACGGACCAAATAAGGCGGTTACCATGTAAACCAAACGATGACGTATAAAGAAGAGATCACAGCCGTTCATCTCAATTAATCTAACAGATACAATCAGTGTCACTTAAAACAAAACGACACAGTTTAGTTAAAGGAATCACAACCGTCCAATGAATTGATCTAACGGACGAAATGTAAGTATCATTAAAACCATACGATGACGTTTAAAGGAGGAAGTAATCCTAGACGTTCATCTCAGCTAATCTAAGGGCTGACAATTAACAACCTAAGTTTAATATATATCTCCCCTCCCCCCACCCCCGTTCATTATACCTCATTACACATACACCCTTTACATACCAAAACCCTAGCCACCTCTATGCTCTTCTTCCTCCTCTCACAGACCACCGGAACCCTACCGGTGGTCTACTTCCGTTCACCCTCTCCGGCTCAGGCCATTACCCATAAACCTCCTTCTTCCTCCTCTAAACACCTTACCTCATTAGCCTCACCCAGAGATCACACTATTCCCCCAGTTCTTGAAACTTTGTAGCCGGAACCCTAGCCGGCGACCACCTACGTTTTGAACCAACCTCCCATATTAACACCCCAAAACTGCCTTAAACCCCCTTTCACCCCACCCAAGTCTCATCTTTCGAATCTTAGCCCTACTCGTCGAATCTTCAAAAATGTCTCGCTGGAACCCTACTCCGGCGAAAATCCAAAACCAAAATCTTTCAAAGCCATAAACCTGGTCTCCAAATACACCCTTTAACATCCAAACAACACTCCAAGAGTCTGCCTAGAAGATCGAATGTCAAAAAGAGACTCAAAACTCCAAAAAGCTAAGTACCCCGAACCCACTTTTGTTTCTGTGCTTCACTCTTCTGTATTATTATTTGTTAAAACCTAAATCTATTGCATGTTTAGAAGATATCTCTGTGTATGTTTGAAATCGATTAAGTACTCTTTTGGTTCTGATTGTAGCTATCTGTTAAATCGCATGTTGTTAGTTGTTTGATGCTCTTGTTCAATAGATCATGTCTCAACAAAGGGTTTTGATTAATTAGGATTCAACTATTATCAATTTGTCTCTCTGAATTCTGATTAATTAAAATTAGTTGTAATTGGGGCTATATGTACAAGACTACATAAAACTGGCTATTATTGCAATATGGCTTATATGTTTGGTTCTTCCGAACTTCTGACTACTTAGTCACATTTAGGTTCTATGTGCAAATGATTAATATGGCTATTATTGCAACACAATGTAACTTCTGACTTGTAAAGTCATTTGTGGCTATTTTTTGTAAAGTGGTTAACCCTGAAAGGGTTTTACTTAGTCTAAAATTGGCTAAAATATAAAGTCAAGTTTCATGGGTTATATTTTAAACACTGTTGATTACCCCAGGTCTTAACAAACCTAAGGGCATGTCAGATGAATATATATAAGTGTAAGGGATAAAAGGGGAAGGGGAATTGGTATTTCTAAGAATAATATAGAAGTAATGAGGGCATAAATGATAATGAGGCCTGGTTTTACTTTAAATATAGAAATAATAAAGGGTGAATTAGGCATAGTTAAAAGGCAGATAGGTAATAATTCTTAGCAAGTGAGGGCAGCTAAGTCAATTTCGCCCAATAGAATAGTAAAGAATAACCTGGAACCTTCTAGCAGGGGTTCAAGTAAATTTTCATTAAAAATACCCTATACTTAACTGAAATAATTGAAAAAGAGTGGAGGTGGGAAATATGAATAATTAATTCAAATCTCCCTCCCAATTTACTTTATAAATAGGTTGTCTTAGGCCAAAGTTAAAAGGCTCAGATTTGGAGAGTTCAGAAATTTATAGATTGAAAACTCATAAGAGAAGATCAAAAAATTCAGAATCACTAAGGTTCTGAAACTTATATACTGAAGTCTTACTGGTCTTCTACTTAGCTGATAATTCGAGTATTATTTCTGGGAATCTCTGTTGGTCGTTTCTCAACTTGTTTACTTCGGCTTTGCTGGGTTTACAATTTGCTCGAGTTATTTGCTGATTTACATGCTGGATTTTGGGATTTGCTGTGTTGATTCACTCCTGTTTGCTATTGCTATATCATCGTTGTTGTTGCTGATTTTCCTTCTTCTCCAAGCCTAGAACTCATCAATTTGTTATTTGAATCAGGTACACTACTATGACCTAATTGAAGTGGCTGTTGAAGAAATAAAATTATAATCATGTTTTAGCTAAATCAGTTGCATATTTGATTTTTCATTATGTAGTTTAAATTGTTAGATTGCTGTAATTCTATTAGGACTGGGTTGTAATAAGTATTAGATTAGATTACTACACCTTAGACTTAGTAATAACGATGGGGACATAAACGGTAGGCTAAATAAACTGGGTAAAACGATCACCTAAATCTAAGGTTAAAACTGATAAGATCATAGTTAAATCACCTGAATCTAAAACTATTATAAATTGGACATAAAGTATAAACGCTTGGACGTTCTATAAGTCCAATTTTTGAATCTGAATTGATCAATGTTAAATGTATAAGTAGCTTCTGAATTTCAAAATTGTATGTTGTTACCTAAGTTGATCTAGTTATAAATTCATTTCGTAATTCTGCAATCTGGAAGTAAGTTGGATCTTTTTAGTTAAACTAGAATATTGTCTTCTCTGATTGAGTAAAATGACATAAACGATTAATGTCATAATAATTATTTAAGTACTGGACTTTGCCAATTGAATAGTGAAATCATCATTCTGGATTAGTTAGTAAACATTAAAATTAGTAGCGATTAAATACAAAGTATGTTTGTAGATTGCTGCATTTATCAAGTATTGTTAAAATGATAAGTACTTCTTATTTAGCTCTGAATGTGAAAGATCTAGGCCCAGTTACGAATTCAGGCCCTGATCAGAATAAAATGGCAATTAAGCCTATAAATAGAAAAAGAGACGGATGATGGACCTTAGCGACCCAATTATATTTGGCTACTAACTGGTGAGCCAGTCTAAAGTCCAGGCCCAGTGATAAAATATGGCCTAAACTCTTGTACAATGCTGTAAATTTTAAATGCAACAGTTATATTAGGATGAAAAACAAAAAATAGAAAATGTAGTATATTTAAGATTGGACCTTAATAAAAATGGAGATGAGCCTCATAAAACCATAATTGCTTAATCTCGGGGCCCTCCATAAATACCAACTGAAAGATATAGAAAATCGGAAAGGTCGTTTAGAAAATTTCATGGTTTATCCAAAAGTTAACAAGAAGTAGATACTTTAGGCACAATTTGAAATAATTATACATTCCTAATACGGGTGCACATTTATGTAACCCAAATCCAAATCTCGGTGAAATTGAAATATACCAAAGTCATAGGCGCACTGGTGCGGTGTGATTCAAAGTGTATTTTCACGACGTCGCAATTCTTCTAAAAATGACAAAGCGGAACACTAATAAAGCATAAAAGCGAAACATATGAAGAAATCAGATAAAAAACAAAGACAACAGTTGAGCGACCGTGCTAGAACCACGGAATCCGGGAGTTCCTAACACCTACTCTCGGGTTAACAGAATTCCTTATCTGGATTTATGATTCTTGGATTGTAGCAGAGTCATAATTTCCTCGGTTCGGGATTAAACCAGTGACTTGGGACACCATTATTTTCCCAAGTGACAACTCTGAAATTTAATAAATAAATCCTATTTTGACTGTCCTTTAAGTGAAAGAACTCCTTCCCTTTGGTTATTACATCCCTTTCTCGGGGTGTAGTAACACCAAAACAGGGCATTCTACGAAAGCATATACGAATGAGATTGCGCAAAAAAGGACGTGTGACACAGCTGATCATCCTAGAGATACTGCTTAGGGTAGTAGGGCCCAGCCCTGTTTTTATGCACTTTCTGCCAAACCAGAGGTTGAGTCCTCGGATGCTATGATTATAGGTATTATTCTGGTTTGTGATAGAGAAGCTTCAGTGCTATTTGACCCTGGGTCTACTTATTCGTACATGTCTTCCTATTTTGCACCATACCTGGTTCAGCCTAGTGATCCACTGGGTGTTCATATTCAAGTGTCTACACCAGTAGGCGATTCTATTGCGGTTGATCGAGTTCACTGGTCATGTATTGTGGTGATTGAGGGTCTTGAGACCCTTGCTGATTTATTGCTGTTAAATATGGTGGACTTCAATATTATATTAGGCATGGACTGGCTATCTCCATATCATGCTATATTAGATTGCCATGCCAAGACTGTGACCTTAGCTCTACCAAATTTGCCTTTTATAGAGTGGAAATGAATCTCTGGTCATACTAGCCGTAAGTTATTTCTTATGTTAAGGCTCGGCGTATGGTTGAAAAAGGGTGTCTGGCTTATTTAGCCTATGTCCGTGATTCCGGTGCTGAGGTTCCCACTATTGATTCTATGCCCGTGGTCCGTGAAGTTCCTGGAGTTTTCCCTTCACATTTACCAGGTATGCCACCTGACAGAGATATTGATTTCTATATTGATTTGGCTCCGGGCACTCAGCCTATGTTTATTCCAACATATCGGATGGCTCCGCCAGAGTTAAAGGAATTGAAAGAACAGCTGCAGTATTTACTTGAAAAGGGTTTTATTAGACCCAGTGTTTTACCGTGGGGTGCACCGATATTATTTGTAAAGAAGAAAGATAGTTCGATGAGAATGTGCATCGATTATCGGCAGTTGAACAAGGTTACAATCAAGAATAAATATCCACTCCCGCGGATTGATGATTTATTTGACCAGCTTCAGGGTGCCAAGGTCTTTTCCAAAATAGATTTGAGATCTGGCTATCATCAGCTGAAGATTAGGGCATCTCATATCCCTAAGACAGCATTCCACACTCGGTACAGACATTATGAATTTCTAGTCATGTCTTTTGGGTTGACAAATGCCCTGTAGCTTTCATGGAATTGATGAACCGAGTGTTCAAACCTTATTTAGACATGTTTGTAATAGTCTTCATTGATGAAATATTGATATACTCCCACAATCAGGAGGATCATGTGCAACATCTCAGAGTGGCTCTTGAGTAAAATTTCAAAGTGTGAATTTTGGGTAAGTTCGGTTGCATTCCTGGGTCATATTGTGATGACAACAAGTATTCATGTTGATCTAAAGAAGATTGAGGCAGTCAAGAACTGGCCTAGACCGACATCAGCCACCGAGATTCGAAGTTTCTTAGGATTAGCAAGTTATTATCGGCGGTTTGTGGAGGGGTTTTCATTTATTGCAACCCCAATGACCAAATTGGCAATTGACCCAGAAAGGTGTCTAGTTTGAATGGTCAGATGAATGTGAGGCAAGCTTTCAGAAGCTCAAGACAGCATTGACCACAGTTCCGATATTGGTTTTACCCACATGTACGGGACCTTATACTATTTATTGTGATGCTTCCCGTATTGGGCTTGGTGCAGTGCTAATGCAGGATGGCAAGGTTATTGCCCATGCTTCGAGGCAATTGAAGATTCATGAAAAGAAAAATCCAGTTCATGATCTGGAATTGGCGGCGATTATTCACGCATTGAAGATTTGGAGGCATTATTTGTATGGTGTGGCATGTGAAGTATACACCGATCATAAGAGTCTTCAATATCTGTTTAAACAAAAGGAGTTGAACTTGAGGCAGAGAAGGCGGCTAGAATTGTTGAAAGACTATGATGTCACCATTTTATATCATCTGGGAAAAGCTAATGTGGTGGTCGATGCCTTGAGTAGGAAGTTGGCCACTATGGGCAGTCTTGCCTATATTCTAGTCAATTAGAGGATATTTGCTTTAGATGTTTAGGCCTTAGCCAACCGATTTGTAAGGTTGGATATTTCTAAGCCTAGTCGAGTACTAGCTTACACAGTCACTCGCTCTTCATTATTGGAGCGTATCCGCGAGCAGCAAAATAATGATCCTCATTTATGTGTTCTTAAAGACACGGTTCAGCGAGGAGGTTCCAAGCAGGTCACCATAGATGCTGATGGGATTTTGAGATTGCAAGGGCGCATTTGTGTGCCAAATATTGATGGGCTCATGGAAGTGATTCTTGAGGAAGCTCACACTTTGCGGTATTCTATTCATCCAGGTGCAGCAAAGATGTATCAGGATTTGCAGCAACATAATTGGTGGCATAGAATGAAAAGGGATATTGTGGCATATGTGGTGCGGTGTTTGAACTGTCAACAGGTTAAATATGAGCATCAGAGACCTGGTGGTCTATTTCAGAGAATTGTGCTTCCTGAATGGAAGTGGGAGCGGATCACTATGGACTTTGTTTCTAGCCTTCCGATAACTCGGAAGAAGTGTGATGCCTTTTGGGTTATTGTTGATAGGCTGACCAAGTGGTTGCCTCTACCTATTCGTCCGAGAGATTAGTTGGGATTTATATTAGAGAGATTGTTCGCCTTCATAATGTGCCTATTTCTATCATTTCAGATCGAGGTATGCAGTTTATCGCATTTCTGGAAGGCGGTTCAAAGAGATTTGGGCACCCAAGTCCAGCTAAGTACAGTCTTTCATCCCCATACGGACGGTTAGTCCGAAAGGACCCTTCAGATATTGGAGGATATGCTTCAAGCCTGTGATATTGACTTTGGAGGCTCGTGGGATCAATTCCTGCCTTTGGCAGAGTTTGCTTATAATATTAGTTATCAATCGAGCATCTAGATGGCTCCTTATGAAGCCTTGTATGGTAGGTGGTGTCGTTCTTTGGTTGGATGGTTTGGACCGGGAGAAGCTCAGTTGTTAGGTACAGATCTAGTTCAGGAGGCCTTAGATAAGGTCAAACTCATTCAAGATAGACTTCGTACAGCTCAGTCCAGGCTAAAGAGCTATGCAGATCGCAAGGTTTGAGATATAGCTTTCATGGTTAGGGAGCGAGCATTGCTTCGAGTATCGCCTATGAAGGACGTGATGAGATTTGGAAAGAAGGGTAAACTTAGCTCTAGGTTTATTGATCCATTCGAGATTCTTGATCGTGTGGGAGAGGTGGCTTATAAGCTTGCCTTTCCACCAATCTTGTCAGTTGTGCATCCAGTATTTCATGTATCCATGCTCCGAAAGTATCACGGTGATCCATCGCACGTGTTAGATTTCAGCACTGTCCAATTGGACAAGGATCTATCTTATGAGGAGGAATCGGTAACTATTCTAGACCGGCAAGTTTGACAGTTGAGGTCGAAGAGTTTTCCTTCTGTGCGAGTTCAATGGAGAGGTCATCCTCCTGAGGCATCGACCTGGGAGTCCGAGTCTAACATGCGGAGCCGATATCCTCGTCTATTCCCTGACTCAGGTACTTCTTTCTTTTGTCCGTTTGAGGACGAACGGTTGTTTTAGAGGTGGAGAATATGAGGACCCAAATGGTCATCACTTGTTTTCTCAGGCATTTCGAGCTTCTGAGTCCTTGAAAACCTAATCTATAGCTGCCTCTATTTGCGTGTGCAGTCCGGGCGAAGCCGGAAAATTTACATGCTGAAATATATGAGTTATGTGAAAAATTTGAAGAATTTTGATATTAATATTGATATAGTTGACTTTGGTCAACATTTTTGGTAAACGGACCGGGACCCGTGATTTGACGGTATTAGAAAGTGTGTAGAAAATTATGGAACTCAAGCATATGCCTGGAATCGAAATTCGAGGTCGAGAACCCTGGTAAAAAAACTTTTCTGTTAAATTATTTTCTGAAAATGTTTAAGGAAAATGAAACTAAAATTTGATCAAAAGTAATGGTATCGGGCTCGTATTCTAGTTCTGACGCCGGGTACAAGTCATATATATTGGTTAAGCGCTTCCTGTAAAGTTTGGTTGAAAACGAACATCGTTTGACGTGTTTCGCCTTAAATTGGAAATTTGGAAGTTTATGAAAATTTGAAAGATTTTTGGGTTTTAAGGCTCAATTCGTTGATTTTGATGTTATTTGGCAATTTGATCGCGCGAGCAATTCGTATGTTTACATGTTGAAATATATGAGTTATGAAAAATTTGAAGAATTTTGATATTAATATTGATATAGTTGACTTTGGTCAATATTTTTGGTAAACGGACCGGGACCCGTGATTTGACGGTATTAGAAAATGTGTAAAAAATTATGGAACTCAAGCATATGCCTGGAATCGAAATTCCAGGTCGAGAACCCTGGTGAAAGAATTTTTTTTGTTAAATTATTTTCTGAAAATGTTTAAGGAAAATGAAACTGAAATTTTATCAAAAGTAATGGTACCGGGCTCGTATTCTAGTTCTGACGCCCGGTACAAGTCATATATATTGGTTAAGCGCTTCATATAAAGTTTGGTTGAAAATGGATATCGTTTGACGTGTTTCGCCTTAAATTGGAAATTTGGAAGTTGATGAAAATTTGAAAGATTCTTGGATTTTAAGGCTCAATTCATTGATTTTGATGTTGTTTGGCAATTTCATCGCACGAGAAATTCGTATGATGTTTTTGAGTTAGTGTACATATTTGGTTTGGAGCCCCGAGGGTTCGGGTGAGTTTAGGATAGACGTCGGATTGCATTTCTCATTTTGGAAAAAATCTGGTATTCTGCTTCTGTGATCTTTGCAATTGCAAAGTGATGATTCGCAATTGCCAGCTCACAAATGCGAGCCATTTATTGCAATTGCGAAGTGATAACAACTAGGTTGGGAATCCAAACTAGAGTAAGAATTTGAGAAGTAAATGCGGAAGCAATAACAACAGGAATTGAACAACTAGAATTAAAGAGACGAAAATAAAGGATATGGGAAAGATTCAAGGAAAGGATTCCGAGAACTTTCAAGAACGCAAGTTCTATAGCCTTGACAAGATCAAAGTAACAACGTCTTGATTTATGAAAAGAAATCAAACGCCTTTACTTAAAAAGCAAATCAAAACAATAGATTCGGATCTTGACCACTTTACGAGTAACTTGAGACAACAATTAGTACTAGTATTAATCGCCTTCTAAGAATACCACAAAGGAATCAAAGATATCACAAAAGAGAAGTAATCTTACTACCTTGAACTATGAACTAGTAAAGGTTGAAAGATAAATCTCAAAGCACAAGAACAAAGGTTCAAAAGAACTCTCAAAGTATGATATACTCAATCAATAATAATCTGTCTTATGAAGGAGAAGAACACCCTATTTATAGGAGTACAAATGCATAAAAATAACATTAAAAACTAGGTAGGGTGGTTGAAGTGGAAAACACAATTATTACAATGAGGTAGGTGGTTGCTAAAGTGTAAGAAAAGTCTTTGGTAGGTGAGGGGCGGCCAAGACCCTTTGGGGCAGATTTGGGCCTTTAAACAACTAGTTTTGGGCCATTTGTTTGGACTCCAATTGGGCTGCTCTTGTAACACCTCTTTTTGGAACTCATTTAAGCTCATTTTGAGCCCATTTGGTGACTCCATGGGCAGATTTGGGTAACCAAATCTTCCTCCTCTTGGACTTCAATTTGAGCAACCAAATAGTTGTAAAACTTCGACAACTCTTCTCCTTTGGGCATGAGCTCTTCCTCCATAGTTAGAAGCTTCTTTATTTGCCATTGAAGTCCGGCAACCTTAGTTTGCAATTCCTTAGCTTGAGATCTTGTAAATGGCCTTCTTGGAGCTTCCAAAACTCTATCCTTATCAGTGATGCTATCACGAAGCCTGAGGCTTATGGCCTAGGATAGCAAATGCGATCAACCTCTTCGCAAATGCGAACTTCTTGAAATCTGCACTGAGTCGCAACTACAATCATTTCAATTGCAAATGCGAAGGGTCCTCTGGGCAGCACATCTTCGCAAATGCGAACTTCCCAGTTTTGGTCTAGCTTCACAAATGCGAAGATTGTTTCGCAAATCCCAGGTTTGGTCGGGGTTCACAATTGCGAACCCCTGTTCACAAATGTGAACACAGAGACCTGTAGATCACGATTTCCAGCTTCATTTTTCATATTTTCACAACCCAAAACAGCTATTGGTGATTTTTCACGAACTCCCCCTTCTCCAAATCATTTGTAAGTCAACTTTTACTCGATTTCTTCAATTTTTAACATCATCTATCATTTGTTTATCTTAAATTCAAGGTTTTTCATGGGTAAAATGGGGGTTTTGGATAGAACTTAGGTTTTCATAAAAATTGGGATTTTGACATCAATTTGGGGTCCGATTTTAGAAAAAGTTATATATTTGAACTCGTGGGAGGATGGGGGAATTTATTTTGGTTTGAATCTCGTGTTTCGACCATGTGGGCCCGGGGTCGATTTTACTATTCCAGGCAGAATGTTGTAAAAATTATATTTAGCCATTTGAACTAGTTTGTTAAGTAGAATTGATGATATTGAATCAATTGTGTATAAATACGATTGAATTGGAGCCAAATCCGAAAGGCAAAGGCATTGCTAAGGATTGAATTTGCCATAGATTTTTGAGGTAAGTGTTTGATCTATCCTAGCTTGAGGGAACAGGAGTTGAGTTTATGTTCTAATTGTTCTGTGTGGAGTCTGACGTATAGGCATGGTGACAAGTATCTATATGTTCGGGCTCGAGTATGACTGTGAGTCTGGAATGTGATGATATGAAAGGAAATTATTATTGGTTTAATACCGGTAATATAAATGTCGTTCAGTTAGAGAATTATTGGTTCCATGTCGGTAATATACATATATATTGTTGATGGAAGATTATTGGTTAAATACTGGTAATATATATATATATATATATATATATATATATATATATATATTGTTGATCAGAGATTATTGGTTTAATGCCGGTAATATATTATATTAGTTATTGTAATTGGCCATAGCACTTGTGAGATATCGGAAGGGTCGGGGTGCACACCGCACTACTAACAGATATTGATTGTTGATAATTGCCACGATTGCCGGTAACATATTATGTATCGTTTTGATGAATAAATGAAAGATTGATAGTAAAAATGGGAGCGAGTGGTTGTATTCGTGTAGTTGGATAAGTTGAGTTGGAAAGTGAACTAAATACCTTTGTCATTATTTCTATTTATATATAACATGTGGTTACTCTAGCGCATATTTTCTCTTTGAAAATATTAGATGTTGTTTTCTGCTATTTGTTGTATATATATTTTAAACCGTACAGGTTTATATGCTTGTCTTGTCCTAACCTTGTCACTAGTTAGCTGGGGTAGGCCAGACACTTACCAGCTCATGGGGTCGGTTGTGCTGATGCTACACTCTGCGCTCTTTTTGCGCAGATACAGGTTATGGACAGCAGCAGCGGCAATAGTACGATTTATTGATATTCTGACCACCGAGACTTCGAGGTAGCCTTGCAGGCGTCCATAGGACCCGTTGTCTCATCTATCTTTCTTTTTAATCTATTATCTCATGTATTCGAGATAAACAGTTTATATATATTTCAGACGGTTATGTGTATTATTCTTAGAATTTCGTGAGTATTGTGACACCAGTTCTTGGGGTAGTGTATTATGTTTGGGTTTTCTGTATCGTATATAGTAAAATTTGTTAATTCTTCTACTAAATTTATTAATTCCACTACAATCATAAGATTATTTCTAAAGGTTTAAAATGAGAGTTGTAATAAATGAAAAAAGTAATTAAGGATTGGCTTGCCTAGCTTCCACTAGTAGGCGTCATCACGACTCCCGACGATGGTGGAAAATCCGGGTCATGACATGGATATTGCACCGACGTGATCCATAATATATTTAAACCTAGGACCCCTTCCCTTTGTTTGTATGATATGATGTGTCTTTTATGTTTTCTTTTCAAAGCCACTTATGTCCCTTCCTTTCAAAACCGTTAACTTCTTCACATGCCCTATGTGCAAACTTTGTTTGTTTACTCTTACTCTTCTTAAAATCACAACTAAGCAAGGTCGGGAACCACACTAGTGGTTCTTGAGAGGTACCTAACACCTTCCCCTCGAGATAATCTCAAGCCCTTACCCAAACTCTGGTTTTTCATTCGAATCCTTTATTTACCCTAAAAGTGTCCTAATGCACTATAATCATTAGGTGGCAACTCTTCAAAATTCCATGACCCGGTTCCTCCAAAGGGAACGAGGGTCGTTTTGTCCATAATGTCGTAAAACCCGATTCCGCCCTTTAGGTGGGTGAAAGAGGGGGCGTCGACATCATCCCCACATCAGATGATTCCACTCTCTGTCACGACCCTAGTTCACCAATCGTGAACATGTCGTGATGGCACCCAGTCCCCACGACTAGGTAAGCCTAACACGTTGCAGAATATACAAGTTTATGAACAATAAATAAGAAATAGCGGAAAAATAGTATAAAAAGAAATGTAATCCGTGGCACATACACCCGTCAAACACACTGTATAAAACACCACCAAGACCCGGAATCCCACGGGTAACACAGACTAAAAAGAATATACAACTGTGGCTCTATGTGTAAAGAGTATCTAACAACGAAATGAAGGAAAACATCTACTAATACTATCAGAATAGAAGGAGGGCTTCCGGATCCGCGGACGTAGCAGATCATACCTCGACGTCTCCCAAAATGCTGCTAAATCACCTGGTATGTGCCTGACCTGATGTACCTGGATCTGCACAACAAAAGTGTGCAGAAGAGTAGCATGAGTACACCACAGCGGTACTCAGTAAGTGCCAAGCCTAACCTCGATGGAGTAGTGACGAGGAAGGTCAGGGCCCTACTGAGGGAAAGCAATAACAAAATGATAGTAACAATAATAAGCAGTTTTAAAGGATAATAATTCTGAAATAACAACAATAAAGTGATTGCTACAACCGTCTACAATTAAGCTAACAACAAGTAACAAAACTCAATTAACAAGTCCAGGACCTGTGGGAATTTAACCCACAGTCCCATTAACAGTATCCTTGAGTCTCCGGGAATCAAACCCGCATCCCATGTCTCAGTAAATCTCAGGATCTCCGGGAATCAAACCCGCAGTCCATATCTCAATAACTCAGGATCTCCGGGAATCGAACCGGCAGTCCATATCTTAATCAGGATCTCCGGGAATCGAACCCGCAGTCCATATCTCAATAACTCAGGATCTCCGGGAATCGAACCCGCAGTCCACAAACAATACCACTCCGGTTCTCTGGGAATCGAACCCATAAACCTGGGATCTCCGGGATCAAACCCGCAGTCCCCAAACACAACAAATAAGGAAAATACACAGAGAGAATATGACATGCTTAACTACAACTTCACCGAAACTAGTGCCAACAATTATCAAGAAGTTCAAATAAGACAAATAGGCAACTAGACAGTTAAATCCTATCAAATCATGCTTTTCTAGCTAATACCGGGTAAGAGTATCGATTAAATCAGCTAAGAGCAGGAATATCACTAATCATACAATTCAAGTAAAGTATGTGTTACAACAACCAACGCATATACACGCTTGTCACCTCGCGTACAAGGCATTTAAACTACCACATAATATCCTAGGGGTGAAAGTTCCCCCACACGAGGTTAGACAAGCCACTTACCTCAACTCCGGTACAAAACCGCTAAGAAACAACTTGCTTGCCGTGAATGTCGGCCTCCACAGGTGTAGTATCTGATAAAAATCAATAGAATCATATCAAAATAGGCCAATTGGGCATTATCCAATCAAAACAACTCAAAATACACCAAAACCCATAAATTGCCAAAACCTGACTTTCGGTACGCTTATCGAAAAATCACGAAAGTTACATATTCGGAACCCTCGCCTCAATACGAGTCTAAGCATATAATATTTACCAAATTCGGACTCCATTTGCCCATTCAAAACCTTGATTTTTTTAAAGGTCAAGCCTAGGGCTAAATCCTCCATAATTTACCCCAAATTCCTCCATTTTCATGATATAATTGCATAATATTACCAATACTAATCATAAGATGAGTCCATAGTTGATTACCTGATGATTTCCCTTGAATCTCCCTCAAAAATTGCCCAAATCGCCTCTTAAGCCGAGACCCCAATGTGTGAAATGTTTCTGAAATTTTCTAACTTCTGATACAATTAATCTTCTGCGATTTTCGCTTCTGCGGACTATTTTCCGCTTCTGCGGATCCGCTTCCACGACATTTTGTCGCTTCTGCGAACCCCAGGCCTGGCTGGCCCATTCCGCTTCTACGAGCCTAAAGCCGCTTCCGCGAGGCCGTTCCTGCGGACAAACATCCGCTCCTGCGGATATTTCCGCTCCTACAAATAAGAGTCCGCTTCTGCGGACTCGCCTAAGCGAAGACTTGTCCGCTTCTGCGGAATTCCCCCAACTCATCTCCTGACCGCTTTTGCGGTCCCCATCCTCGCACCCGCGATGCCGCTTATGCGGACGAAGGACCGCCCCTGCGCTCCAGTCCGCTTCCGCACTTCATTTTCCGCTTCAGCGGTCTCGCCTCTGCGGTTCCATTTCCGTAGGGGCGAAAACAACAGAACCAGCACCAAAACCTGCAATTTCCATGTTTTTCTCCCGTTTAACCATCCGACACCACCCCGAGGCCCCCGGGACCTCATCCAAACACACCAATACATCCTAAGACCTTATTCAAACTTGTACCAATCCTCAAAACACGTCTAACAACATCAAAACCCATAATTCACATCGAATTCAAGCCTAAATTCCTTAAAACTTTCCGAATTACACATTCGATCTAAAACCCGACAAAACGACGTCCGAATGACTTGAAAATTTGCGGACATATCCAAAATCATATAACGAAGCTACAGAAATTTTCGAAATTCCATTCCGACCCCCGGATCAAAATCTCACCTATCGTTCGGATTCACCAAAATTTCAAATTTCGGCATTTCAAGCCTAATTGAGCTACGGACCTCCAAAATACATTCCGAACGCGCTCCCAACCCCGAAATCACCTAACGAAACTAATGGAACCATCAGATTTCCGTTCCGAGGTCGTCTTAACACTGTTCTAACTATGGACCATTTTCCAACTCTAAAGCTCCCATTTAGGGACTAAGTGTCCCAAAACACTCCAAATTTCAGAACCGACTCTCCCGGCAAACCACAATTGCAGAAATGAACTTAGGGGAACAGTTAAATTGGGGATCGGGCGTTATTTTTCTAATACGACCGGCCGGGTCATTACATCTTCCCACACTTAAAAGATTCGTTCGTCCTCGAACGAGCATAGAAAACATACCTGTAGTGGTGAAGAGATGAGGGTACTGGCTGCGCATATCCTGCTCGGTCTCCCAAGTCGCCTCCTCGACCGGCCGACCCCGCCACCGAACCTTTGCTGAAGCGATTTTCTTTGACATTAGCTTCCTGACTTGCCTGTCTAGAATGGCTACTGGCTCCTCAACATAAGACAGATCCTTGTCTAGCTGAACAGAAGTGAAGTCCAACACATGCGACGGGTCACCATGGTATCTCCGGAGCATAGAGACATGAAATAAGGGGTGGACTCCGGCTATGCTGGGAGGTAAGGCTAACTTATAAGCAACCTCCCCAACACACCTCAAAATCTCAAAAGGGCCAATAAATCTAGGACTCAGGTTCCCTTTCTTCCCAAACCTCATAACGCCCTTCATAGGCGAGACTCGAAGCAGAACCCGCTCGCCAAGCATAAAAGCCACATCGCGAACCTTCTTGTCCGCATAGCTCTTCTGTCTAGACTGGGCTGCACGAAGTCTATCCTGAATCACCTTGACCTTGTCCACTGCATCCTGAACCATATTAGTACTTAGCAGCCTAGCCTCGCCCGGCTCGAACCAACCCACGGGAAACCTGCACCTCCTACCATATAGGGCCTCATACGGTGCCATCCGAATACTGGACTAGTAGCCGTTGTTATAAGCAAACTCCGCCGGTGGCAAGAAGTGATCCCATGAACCTCCAAACTCAATCACGCACGCACGGAGCATATCCTCCAAAATCCGAATAGTGCGCTCGGACTGACCATCAGTCTGGGGATGAAACGCTGTGCTCAGCTCCACCCGAGTACCTAACTCCTGCTGTACGGCTCTCCAGAACCGTGAAGTGAACTGAGTGCCTCTATCTGAGATGATGGAAACTGGAATACCATGCAGCCGAACTATCTCTCTGATGTAGATCTCCGCCAGTCGCTCCGATGAATAAATAGTGCTCACCGATATGAAATGGGTGGACTTGGTCAGGTGGTCCGCAATAACCCAAATGGAATCAAACTTCCTAACATTCTGTGGAAGTCCAGATACAAAGTCCATGGTGATGCGCTCCCATTTCCACTCTGGAATCTCAATCTGGTGCATCAATCCACCCGGACGCTGATGCTCATACTTCACCTGCTGGCGGTTGAGGCATCTAGAAACATAATCAACTATATCCCTCTTCATCCGCCTCCACCAGTAATGCTGTTTCAAGTCCTGATACATCTTCGCGGCACCCGGATGGATGGAATACCGCGAACTATGGGCCTCTGCTAGAATCGGCTCTCGAAGATCATCTACATTGGGCACACAGATACGCCCCTGCATCCTCATAACTCCATCATCCCCGATGGTAACATCTCGAGCATCACCACGCCGAACTTTATCCTGAAGGACAAGCAAATGAGGGTTCTCGAACTGACGCTCCCTGATGTGGTCAAATAGAGAAGACCGAGAAACCACATAGGCCAGAACTCAGCTAGGCTCTGAAAGATCCAGTCTAACAAACTGCCTAGCCAAAGCCTTAACATCCATCGCCATAGGCCTCTCCAAAGCTGGTAGATATGCCAAACTCCCCAAACTCTCTGCCCGATGACTCAAGGCAACGACAACCACATTAGCCTTGCCCGGATGATAGAGAATAGTAATATCATAGTCCTTCAGTAGCTCCAACCATCTCCTCTGACACATATTCAGGTCCTTCTGCTTAAGCAAGTGCTGCAAGCTCCGGTGATCAGTATAGATCTCACAAGGAACCCCATACAAGTAATGACGCCAAATCTTCAAGGCGTAAACAATGGCAGCTAGCTCCAAATCATGAACAGGATAGTTCTTCTCATGCACCTTCAACTGTCTAGACGCGTAGGAAATCACCCTGCCGTCCTGCATCAATACTGCACCAAGTCCAACTCGTGAGGCATCACAATATACAGTATAGGACACCGAACCTGTAGGCAACATCAATATAGGGGCCGAAGTCAAAGCTGTCTTGAGCTTCTGAAAGTTCGCCTCACACTCATCTGTCCACTGAAAAGGGGCACCCTTTTGGGTCAATCTGGTCATAGGTGCTGCAATCGAAGAGAATCCCTCTACAAAACGACGGTAATAGCCCGCCAAGCCAAGGAAACTGCGAATCTCAGTAGCGGAGGAGGGTCTGGGCCAACTCTGCACGACCTCCACCTTCCTCGGATCTACTCGAATACCATCACTCGACACCACGTGGCCCAAAAATGCCACTGAACTCAACCAGAATTCACATTTAGAGAACTTGGCATATAGCTGCATCTCCCTCAGAATCTGAAGTACTATCCTCAAATGCTGCTCGTGCTCTTCCCGACTCCGAGAATATACTAGAATATCATCAATGAAAACAATCACGAACGAGTCCAGATAAGGCCTGAACACACTGTGCATCAAATGCATAAAGGCTGCTGGGGCATTAGTCAGCCCAAAAGACATCACGAGGAACTCGTAGTGGCCATACCGAGTCTTGAAGGCAGTCTTCAGGATATCTGGCTCCCGAATCTTCAGCTGATGATACCCAGAGCGCAAATCAATCTTAGAAAACGCCTGTGCGCCCTGTAGCTGGTCAAATAAATCATCAATGCGAGGCAAAGGATACCGGTTCTTCACTGTAACCTTGTTCAGCTCACGATAGTCGATACACATACGCATAGAACCATCATTTTTCTTCACAAACAACACAGGAGCACCCGAAGGCGAAATACTGGGTTGAATGAAACCCTTGCCCAATAACTCCTGTAACTGATCCTTCTACTCAGGAGGAGCCATATGGTACGGTGGAATAGAAATGGGCTGAGTGCCCGGCAACAAATCAATAGCAAAATCAATATCTCTGTCGGGCGGCATGCCTGAGAGATCAGATGGAAATACATCAGCAAAGTCACGTACCACAGGAGTGGAATCAATAGAGGGAGTGTCAATACTGACATCCCGCACATAGGCTAGATAAGCAGCACGCCCCTTCTCAACCATACGCTGAGCTCTGAGAAAGGAAATAACACGGCTAGGGGTGTGATCTAGAGTACCACTCCAGTCAATACGTGGAATGCCTGGCATAGCCAGCGTCACGATCTTAGCGTGACAATCAAGAATAGCATAATGGGGCGACAACCAGTCCATACCCAGAATAATATCAAAATCGACCATCCCGAGCAACAATAGATTCGCTCTGGTCTCAAAACCACAAATAGTAACCAAACACGACCAATATACACGGTCCACAGCCAAAGCATCACCCACCGGAGTGGAAATAAATAGGGGCACTGAAAGAATCCCGAGGCACACCCAGATGAGAAGCAAAGTAAGAAGACACATACGAAAAAGTGGAACCAGGGTCGAATAGAACTGATGCCTCCCTGTGACTAACTAGAATAATACCTGTGATAATAGGATCAGATGCAACAGCCGCAACGCGATCAGGAATAGCATAGAATCGGGCCTATCCCCCCTCTCAAGGGCAACCTCTGGCACCCTGACCCCCGCCCCTGGCTGGCTGGGCAGGTGGAGTGGCAGCTGGAGCTGGAATGATAGCCTGTTGGCCCTGAGAACCACGTTGATGCTGTGACGACTGAGGAGGTGCTCCCCTCCTACGCCTGGGGCACTCCCTAACCAGATGGCGAGTATCCCCGCACTCAAAGCAAGCTCTGAGAGGACGCGGTGGCTGTGACTGACCGGCCTCACCCCAGATAGTCTGACCCCTGGAAGGACCCCGCGCAGGAGATGCACTAGAAACTGGGGGATCATAATAGGGCTCCTGAGGTGCTGAAAGAGCTGGAGTGCTACCGGCTGCTGGCAAAGCTGCGTGAACTGGTCGACAAGAATAACCCCTGCCAAAACGACCGGCTGCTGAAGTGCGGGCACCAGAGAATTGGCCCGACTCATGAGACCTCTTGGCCTCTCTCTTTCCCCGCTCTCTAGGGAGCATACTCTCGATCCTCCCGGCAATGCTCACGACCTGCTGATAAGATATATCTGTCTCCAACTCTCTGGCCATGCTGGATCGGATCGGTAGAATCAGGCCCTCAATAAATCTCCGCACCCTCTCCCGGACCGTGGCCACCAAAGCTGGTGCATGCCTAGCGAGACGGGTGAAACTGATGGCATACTCCGATACTGACATAGAGCCTTGTCGCAACTACTCAAACTCCGAGTGACAAGAATCCCTAAGGCTCTGAGGAACAAACTCTCTCAAAAATAGATCTGAAAACTGCGTCCAGGTCAATAAAGCAGACTCCTCTGGACTATCCAACTCATATGTGCGCCACCAATCGTAAGCGGCCCCATAAACCTGAAAAGCAATGAAGGAAACCCCGGTGCTCTCCAAAATCCCCGTAGTACGAAGAATACGAAGACACTCCTCCAAAAAACCCAATGCATCATCTGAAGCCAACCCACTAAACACTGGAGGGTCATATTTCTTGAACCTCTCCAATCTACGCTGCTCGTCCTTAGAGGCAGCTGGCTCACCTCCGGGCTGTGCTGGGGCGGCAGGAGGCATAACCAAAACCTCTGTAACCTGCCCTACTGGCACACGCTTCTCAGGTGTAATGGCTGCGGGAGTCTGGGCCCCTCCCTCAGCCTAGGATGTAGCTGCGACGAGAGGAAGCAGTCCTGCCTGAGCTAAAGTTGTATACATACTCATGAACTGGGCCAGGGTCTCCTGGAGTGCTGGAGTATTAGTAGCTGTAGTCGGTGTACCAGGTGCTGCGCTCCAACCTGGTCTACATGTGGCACCTCAGTGGCAGCGCGCGCGAGTGTTGTGGCTGCACCTCGGGCGCATCCTCCTCCTCTAACTCGGCCCCAGCCTCTGACGGCGGCAACAAGGGGGCGCAGGTACCTGATCGTCGCGAGTAGCACGTGTCCTCACCATCTGTGAGAGAATAGAAAGCAATAGTTTAGATTTGGTACCAAAAATGTCGCCCGACAAGGAATCCAAAAGAAATGAAGAGTTTCCTAAACAGTTACATAGCCCCTCGTAGATAAATACAGACGTCTCTGTATCGATCAGCGAGACTCTAAGTAACCGGTCCGTGTCCCGTGACTCCTATGAACCTAGAGCTCTGATACCAACTTGTCACGACCCTAGTTCACCAATTGTGAACATGTCGTGATGGCACCCAGTCCCCATGACTAGGTAAGCCTAACACGTTGCGGAATATACAAGTTATAAACACTTAAATAAGAAACAGCGGAAAAATAGAATAAAAGATATGTAATCCGTGCCGCTTGGCACATACATCCGTCAAACACACTGTATAAAACACCACCAAGACCCGGAATCCCACGGGCAACACAGACTAAAAGAGAGTATACAACTGTGGCTCTATGTGTAAAGAGTATCTAACAACGAAATGAAGGAAAACATCTACTAATACTATCGGAATAGAAGGAGGGCCTCCGGATCCGCGGACGTAGCAGATCATACCTCGAGGTCTCCCAAAGTGCTGCTGAATCACCTGGTGTGAGCCTGTCCTGATGTACCTGGATCTGCACAACAAAAGTGTGCAGAAAAGTAGCATGAGTACACCACGGCGGTACTTAGTAAGTGCCAAGCCTAACCTCGATGGAGTAGTGACGAGGAAGGTCGGGGCCCTACTGAGAGACATCAGTAATAAAATGACAATAACAATAATGAGCAATTTAAATGATGACAATCTTTAAATAACAACAATAAAGTGATTACTGCAAACGTCTACAAGTAAACTAACAACAAGTAACAACTCAATTAACAAGTCCGGGACCTGTGGGAATTGAACCCACAGTCCCATTCTATAATCAACAATCCAGGAGCTACGTGAATTTAATGTCTCAGTAAATCTCAGGATCTCCGGGAATCGAACCCGCAGTCCATATCTTAATAATATATCAATAACTCAGGATCTCCGGAAATCGAACCCGTAGTCCATATCTCAATAACTCAGGATCTCCGGGAATCGAACCCGCAGTCCATATCTCAATAACTCAGGATCTCCGGGAATCAAACCCGCAGTCCATATCTCAATAACTCCGGATCTCAGGGAATCGAACCCGCAGTCCACAAAAAATACCACTCCGGGTCTCTGGGAATCGAACCCACAGCCCTGGGATCTCCAGGAATCGAACCCGCAGTCCCCAAACACAACAAATAAGGAAAATACACAAAGAGGATATGACATGCTTAACTACAACTTCACCGAAACTAGTGCCAACAATTATCAAGAAGTTCAAATAAGACAAATAAGCAACTAGACAGTTAAATACTATCAAATCATGCTTTTCTAGCTAATACCGGGTAAGAGTATCGATTAAATCAGCTAGGAGCAGGAATATCACTAATCAGACAATTCAAGTAAAGTATGTATTACAACAACCAGCGCATGTACACGCTCGTCACCTCGCGTACAAGGCATTTAAACTATCACATAATATCATAGGGGTGAAAGTTCCCCCACACGAGGTTAGACAAGCCACTTACCTCAACTCCGGTACAAAACCGCTAAGAAACAACTCGCTTGCCGCGAATGTCGGCCTCCACAGGTGTAGTATCTGATAAAAATCAATTGAATCATATCAAAATAGGCCAATTGGGCATTACCCAATCAAAACAACTCAAAATACACCAAAACCCATAAGTTGCCAAAACCCGACTTTCGGTACGCTTATCGAAAAATCACGAAAGTTACATATTTGGAACCCTCGTCTCAATACGAGTCTAAACATATAAGATTTACCAAATTCGGACTCCATTTGCCCATTCAAAACCTTGAGTTTTTTAAAGTTCAAGCCTAGGTCTATATCTTCCATAATTTACCACAAATTCCTCCATTTTCGTGATATAATTGCATAATATTACCAATACTAATCATAAGATGAGTCCATAGTCGATTACCTGATGATTTCCCTTGAATCTCCCTCAAAAATTGCCCAAATCGCCTCTTAAGCCGAGACCCCAATGTGTGAAATGTTTCTGAAATTTTCTAACTTCTGATACAATTAATCTTCTGCGATTTTCGCTTCTGCGGACTATTTTCCGCTTCTGCGGATCCGCTTCCGCGACACTTTGTCGCTTCTGCGAACCCCAGGCCTGGCTGGCCCATTCCGCTTCTGCGAGCCTAGGGCCGCTTCCGCGAGGCCGCTCCTGCGGACAGACGTCCGCTCCTGCGGATATTTCCGCTCCTACGAAAAAGAGTCTGCTTCTGCGGACTCGCCTAAGCGAAGACGTATCCGCTTCTGCGGAATTCCCCCAACTCATCTCCTGACTGCTTCTGCGGTCCCCATCCTCGCATCCGCGATGCCGCTTATGCGGACAAAGGACCGCCCCTACGCTCCAGTCCGCTTCCGCGCTTCAATTTTTGCTTCAGCGGTCTCGTCTCTACATTTCCATTTCCGCAGGGGCAAAAACAACAGAACCAGCACCAGAACCTGCAATTTCCATGTTTTTCTCCCGTTTAACCATCCGAAACCACCCCGAGGCCCCCGGGACCTCATCCAAACACACCAATACATCCTAATACCTTATTCAAACTTGTACCAATCCTCAAAACACGTCTAACAACATCAAAACCCATAATTCACATCGAATTCAAGCCTAAATTCCTTAAAACTTTCCGAATTACACATTCGATCTAAAACCCGACCAAACACATCCGAATAACTTGAAAATTTGCGGACATATCCAAAATCACATAACGAACTACAGAAATTGTCGGAATTCCATTCCGACCCCCGGATCAAAATCTCACATATCGTTCGGATTCGCCAAAATTTCAAATTTCGGCATTTCAAGCCTAATTGTGCTACGGACCTCCAAAATACATTCTGAACGCGCTCCCAGCCCCGAAATCACCTAACGAAGCTAATGGAACCATCAGATTTCCGTTCCGAGATTGTCTTAACACTGTTCCAACTACAGACCATTTTACAACTCTAAAGCTCCCATTTAGGTACTAAGTGTCCCAAAACACTCCAAATTTCAGAACCGACTCTTCCGGCAAACCACAATAGCAGAAATGAACTTAGGGGAACAGTTAAATTGGGGATCGGGGCGTTATTTTTCTAAAACGACCGGCCGGGTCGTTACACTCTCTTAAGTGACCCAAAATTTTAAATTACAACACGTACCTTTCAATTACACATGGGATCTTCTAACGTACACATAAGAATCATACAACTCAAGAACACTCCGGATGAGATAACCCACCGCTTTGCCTCAAATTAGTATTTCAATACACCATAACCATCATACATATAACATAGTTAATTCGGTCTTCCTAAGTCTGAACTCATATCGCCGCACGTATTGCACTTTACTTTCTAACTAGGAGATACAAAAATATTCTTCACACGCCCATAATTCGGGCTACAAATCAAATCACAATAGGAATTGAACACCTGTGAGCACGTGATTTTTGCCCTACAAGAAAATTACTCCCAAAATTCAAAACAAAATAGTTTTGTTTGTTTGCAATTTTTGCGGATTACGTGTTATTTTTTCTCTTGTTTGTTTGCATCTGCGTGTGCATTTTATTTGTTTAAATTAATCAAAATACAAAAAATATATTGCATTTTTTGCATTTAGGACTCAATTCTACAATTAGGAATTAATAAGTATTTGTAGGATTTTAGGATTTTTTTAGTTTTAATTAAGGAATAATGGAAATAAAGAAAAGATGGACAAAAATCAATTTGGGCCGCCACATTTCAACCAATTCCAGGCCCAAAAACCTTGGCTTATACCCGGTCGAATCAGCCCACTCCAGAGGCGTCAAAACGACGTCGGATCGCCCACCCCTGATCTTGGCCGTTGATCTCAGCTTGATCAACAGCTAAGGTTAACCCTTCCCATAACCGAACCTGACCCGTCCTCCATACCCGGACCGCCCCGTCATCTCCTTTTAATCCGAGTCGTTGGATCCCTTCATCCAATGGCCCAGATTAATCAATTAATCCCCAATGTATCGAAGACCCCCCAAACCCTTTCAACCCCGTCTCAAACCAAACCCCCACCCCCCACCTCTCACTCTTCTCTCCCGTCTCTCCCATAACTGAACGTAACACCACCGAAAATTGCCTCACAGCAGCGGACAACTCCCAAAACACCCCACGTTTACACCCTAGAACCCATGTAACCTCCCTATCCCAACCCATGTACCGGTTTACCTCGAATCTTAGCCCCTCTCCTCGAATCTGAAATTTTTTGTCAAGAACCCTAACAGCTGCCACTACTTTCTGGTAGCGGCGCCGCCTCCACTCGACCCAAAACTCACACTCGGTTCTCCCCTAACATCTCTCGTAAACAAACCAACACTGGTTCAGTTCGAATCAAACCCAAATCATTTGAACCCCAACCTGAGCCCCAAGAGCCCTAGAAGAATTTCGAGCCTATTTTAAATATTTTTGATGGTTCAATGGGCTTTAGTCAAAATGTTCTCATTTGAGAACACTCGGTTAAAGCATGTTTGGCCTCAAAAGTTTCGAGTACTAGTTGGTCCCAAGTTTGTTTGATTTCTGATTTCTCTTCTCAAGGTATTCCCTCTTCTTTCTTTTATCTTTATTTATTTATTTGTTAGTCTTAATTTCATTAGTATCTTTAACTTTTCAAGTTATCAATTCTTCTGTTTCTCCTTCTCAAGACCTTTTATTTGGTCAATATTTGCTCATGTTTGTTTATTTGATTGTGTTTGCCGTAGAATACGTATTCACTTCGATTAGTATCGTCGAATATCTAGTTTCGTATTTCCACTATTTTGACCGAAAACCGTGAATCACTTGTTCGTAGGTCGATTATTTGTTATCGATTATATGTGTTGTAATTGATTAAACGAATATCGTCGATTAGTTGTATAGTTCTGTTGGTTAGAACAATATGGAAATAATGTTTAATGCTCATTACTTCCATCCGAATCACTATTGAATTTTAATACAATATGGCAAAACAGACAATTTTAAAAGGGGTTGCAAGGCTGTTAGTTTGGCTATATAGGGGAGAAAGTTTTCAGAATAGACAGACTCATTTTTAGATAGACATTCTAAGAAGATATACATACTGGAAAACACACTCAAGATCTATACATTCTGGGATACAGAGGGCAGAGATAGACATTTTTTCGGAGACATTAGAGAAGCTGGAATATACACACTGGGAATATACATTCTAATATAGATAGAAATTTTGGAATACACACATTCTAGGATATATATTTTGGAAGAATACATTATTGAATAGAAAGAAGAGCAGGAGATTTTCCATTATGAGAGCCTGTTTTGGGTCTTAAAAAAAGATATGTCCAAAAGAGTACAAAGTTTGAGCATTTAAATAGTGAAGAGAGTTTAGAAAAGATTCAGTTCTCGAAAAGTTCAAGATAATCTTAGGCAATTCGAGTTCCTGTAACACTGTTACATTGATCTCGAGGTCCGAAACAGTTTGAGTCTTCTTTGTTTTTCTGTTACATACTTAGGTCTCGAAGGAATTTGAAGGGTTCTGTTTGATTTATCTAAGTTCTGGTTTGTTGTGTGTGATTTCTGGAATTGCTGTCATAGATGCCTCAAGTTCCATGTTTGGTTTAATCTATCCATGGGTTTTTCAATCTGCTGCTATTCGTTTGCTAGTTGTTGTTTTGCTTACTGTTGAGCTGTTCACTGATCTTTCCTCCTCCATTGCTGCTTTCGAATTCCAGGTACATATATGTTACACTGCTATACAATGTAGCCGAAGTTCAAAGTATGAATGAAATGAAGCCTTAAAGCTCAAAGTCACTTAGTCATATTTTCATATTTTAAGTTGTATATATGTTAGTTATTTGTTCATTCGAATCATGTGAGTAGTCTGTAAATGTATAAATAAATTTTGATCGATAGTAGTCTAAGTTTGTGAATTCATTCCCATGTATGATAGCTAGAAAAACCAATGATGTAGCATCCATGTACTGCCATCGCTATATTATTTCATTATAGCCTATTTAAATGCATATCAAGTTTTAAGGTTAAGTAATCAGTAGTTCATACTCTTTGTTTCATTAAGTCCCGTAAAAACAGTTATCCTCAACATCAATCTCGTTTCAGCCATATGGCAAATTTAAAGGTGGGTAGTGCCATGTAGTTGGGTTAAAATCAGAATAAGATGGCCCAGCCCCTGCTTTGCATCAGTCACGTTGGGCCCGAGCCTATAAATGTTTAACGGAGGCCCATTCTGCTCATTTTAAACTTTAACAAGTCGTGTTCACAATTCAACCACAATAACTCGAAAATATAGGAAGTTACTTCTCCTTTTTCACCTTTTTAGAAGAAACGATAGGGTATAAAAACATATATAGTTAGGGCCCGGGTCCAGGTTGAGAATAGACCTGTTTGTTAAAGGTTGAAAGGTATTAGTTTTAACTTAATAAAAGCGGTTCCAAAATTAATGAAAAGCACATAGGTCATAACATGTATAAAATCAGATATTCTATCCATCTATAATAGTTTAAGCGACCGTGCTAGAACTACGGATTCGGGGGTGCCTAACACCTTCCCTTGGGTTAACAGAATTCCTTACTTAGAATTTCTGGTTCGCAGACTTCATTTGGAAAGTTGAAATTTCCTCGATTTGGGATTTAAATAAATCGATGACTTGGGACATCATAATTTATTCCAAGTGGCGACTCTGAAATAAATAAAATAATATCGTTTTGAATATTGTCACTTAAATTGGAAAAAACTCATTTATATACTCCCTCGAAAGGGGGCACGCCAAAAGGAGTTGTGATAGCTTTGGCGACTCTAGTTGGGACACAAACCCAGAACCACTGGGTCGGGGTTTAAGAATTCGAGCTTTGAATAATTGTTGTGTTTGGCTTATTTATTATCTGATTTTATTATATGTTTGTCTTAATGTGCTAAAAGTTATTTTTACCGCTTTGATATTTCGTGAACTGTACATAAGCTGGCCGATACCCACCTCTCGTCTAAGTCTTCTTGAATTTAACATCGGGCATTTGCTGGACATACCCCATCTTTCTTGAGATAGCCGAGGTGCTTGGCACCCGGTGAAGGATTTAGTCACACATGTTTTAGGCGGGGAGTACCGCCAGTTAAGCCGGAAAGTCATGCTACAGGTACACGTACCCTCCTCGGCTCGAGTTGTCCGCTCGAGTAAAAGCCAGTCTAGATACTTTTCCCAACAAGATGTTAACCTAGAATGACAAAACCTCATACCGGATCCCTAGTAGGAACGCTTATTTGCATCAGGTGCATTTTTGACTTAGAAGACCCAACACAGGGGTTGGGTCTGTCTAGGACAGGTGTACCTGAAACAAAAAGACCAACATGATGCATCCTATTTTGTGCATTTATTTGTTTCCACCCACTATGAACTCATCTTCTAAATACCCTACATACCCACCCTACTACGCCACTACATCACAAGCACCACCCTCAATCCCTAAACAAACTCCACCACCACCACCACAGGCTGCTCCAGTATATATGGCACCAGCAGCCACCTTGCACAAATCCTCTAGTGAGCCAGTATTTCATATCCAGGATAACCATTACTACCCTCCAGAGCCCACCTTCCGACAGCATGATTCTTATACCCCCTCTTATCGATATGACGAAAGAGGAGAAACCCATTAGAAATCCTGAGCAGGGGGAGATGGCCAGGAAAATGAAGAGTCTTGAGCAATCATTCCGCAATATGCAGTGTTTAGGGGGTCAAGTAAGCGTAGCTTACAAGGACCTGTGTTTGTTCCCCGAAGTACAACTGCCAGCGGGGTTTAAATTACCGAAATTTGACATGTATGATGGCCATGGTGATCCAGTAGCACATCTGAGAGGATATTGCAGCAAAATGCATGGAGCTGGGGGAAAAGATAAAGTCTCAGTGGCTCAGCACTTGAATGGTACACCCGTCAAGATCATACGAGATGGCTCATTTGGGACGATTTAGCTCAGTCATTTGCGAACCATTTTCAATATAATCTGGAAATTATCCCAGATAGGTTGTCATTGACCAAAATGGAAAAGAAGCCCGGAGAAAGTTTTCGGGAGTATGGCTTTAGCTGGAGAGAGCAAGCGGCTCGTGTAGATTCACCAATGAAGGAAGAAGAAATGTTAGATTGTTTTTTACAAGCTTTAGAGCCGACATACTATGGGCATCTGGTGTCTGCAATCGGAAAAAACCTTCAATGAGGTGGCAAAAATGGGAAGCTTTGTTGAAGAAGGATTGAAAACAAATAAAATCATGATTTATTCAGCCATCAAGGCTACAAATCAAGCAATTCAGACGGGGACAGGTAGAGCAATTGGGAAGAAAAAGAAAGAAGAAGTGGCAGTTATACAGGGAAGGTATTGGTCCCGAGGCCCCAACCCGTATCACCATCAGCGTCGCCCATATCAACCTTACCCACTAACACCATATAGCCCACCTCAACATATTTACAGCATCGCTGGTCCTAAGTTTTCTGTCCATCACGCCCAATCTTACCCACCACCTTCCCCTTCATGGCGAACCCCAGCACCTCAAAATATTTACCACAACCAAAATACATACCCGCCACCAAAAACCTACAAAAATCCCAATAGAACCAGTTTCCGTCCTAACCCTGATGTCGGGAATGACAGGGCTCAAAGAAAGAAAACATTTGCTCCTCTGGGTGAGTCATACACCAGCCTCTTCCAACGATTAAGACAACTTCGGATGCTAAACCCCATAGTGCCTAAAATTTACAATCCTCTACCAAGAAATTTGGATCAATCTATCCATTGTGAATATTGTTCAGGAGCCCGAGGACATGACACTGAGAAATGCTCGCACCTAAAATTTGTAATACAGGAACTCATTGACTCTAGAAGAATTGAGTTTTAAGCCCCCGAGGCTCCTTATATAACACAAAATCTTTTGCACATGCACCTTGAGACCCACATGATAGAGCTGGTACAAGGAGGAAGTTGCAAAAAGCCCTCTCATGCTATAATGATGATCAAAGCAAACAGCAAGACAGAGGAGAAAGTCGTGAGTGAGAAAATATCAGTCAGGCTATCTGTAAGTCAGCCAGCAGTGGTAGTTGAGCCTGAACCTGTAAAAGTGACAGTACCCGGGGTGAAACCCATATTGACTGTAAAAGGGGCACATATAGAACCAGTTGTTATCAAGCCAGTCGTTTATATGCCGATAGTGAACATTAAAATCGTACCTTGGAATTATGACAAGGTAACTGTCATGTATAAAGGAAAAGAAATCAAGGGGGAGATTTGCGAAACCCATGGTTTGACCTGGTCAGAGAGATGCTTTGCTCCCAATGAATTGAGGAAGATAAAAGCTACAAAAGAAAATCCGGCCAACGTAAAGAAAGCAGTCACTGAAGAAGAGGCCGATGAATTCCTAAAGAAAATGAAAGCTCAAGATTATTCCATACTTGAGTAGCTGAGGAAGACACTAGCTCAAATATCTTTGCTATCTCTGTTGATTCATTCCGATGAACACCGAAAGGCCTTAATGAAGATCCTAAATGAGGCTCATGTACTAGAAAATATCACAATGTGTCATTTGGAAAAGATCACAAACAAAATTTTTGAGGCAAACATGATAACATTTTCAGATGATGAACTGCCATTGGAAGGGACAGAGCACAACATGGCGCTATATCTTACAGTGAAGTGTGAGGAATCAGTGGTGACCCGTGACCTGGTCGATAATGGGTCAACCGCCAATATTTGTCCTTTATCTACTCTGGGCAAACTGAAGATTGACCATGAAAGAATCTACAGAAACATCATATGTGTGAGAGGATTTAACGGAGGCGGGAAGAACACTGTCACGACCCGGATTTTCCCCCAACATCGGGATCGTGATTGCCCCTACTCGTGGTAGCTAGGCAAGCCACTTTATTCACACTATCCTGTTTTTAGCATTATTTCATACTCAATTTATCAACAAAACCATAACCTTAATTAAATAAGTGCGGAAGACTTTATCAAAAATAGAAATAAGCAGTTTCAAGGTAAAACAATACTGAAATCCTCTACCCAAGACGTGGAGTCACCAACTCACGAACTACTACTGAATACTACACATAAAGGTCTAAAAGAAAATAACACAATCTGTTTGTCTCGGAACAAAGAGACTACAGCTAGTAACATAAATAAAAGGAAGAGACTCCGGGCCTGCGGACGCCTGCAAGCTACCTCGGTCTCAATATGCTCAACTCCCCGACAAAAGATCTACTGCTGCTGCTCCTGATCGATACCTAGACCTGTGCAAAAATGCACAGAAGTGTAGTATCAGCACAATCCGACCCCATGTGCTGGTAAGTGCCTGGCCTATCCCGGCAAAGTAGTGAGAAGTCTAGGACCAGACACCCACATAAACCTGTGCAGTTCTATATATATATGTACACCACAAGATAACGAGAAATAATCAAGTAACAACCCAACAAGGAATATCACAGAGGAACTCAACAGTTAACAACAGTTATTAAATGAACAAGGAAACCAAAGTACAATGGAAAACAGGTAATGTCAAGTCAAGGAAATAGCAATTAGTTGCACGGCATCACCCTTCGTGCTTTTACTCTCATCCTCACAAAATAAGCAAATAAAGTGCACAACATCACCCTTCATGCTTTTACTCTCATCCTCACATCCATGGCGCGGCATGATCCTTCTTGCATGGTTCAATAACAAGGCACGGCATGATCCTTCGTGCATAATCAATAACATGGCACGACATTAACCTTCGTGCATAATCAATAACAAGGCACGGCATTAACCTTCGTACATAATCAATAAATCAAGGCACGACATAACCCTTTGTGCATTATCACTCTTCCTAACCCAAATAACAATCACAGTTAAGGGCAGAGAATGAAACAATAAATCATGAACCGTCCCGGCAAGGGACACAAAAATCATCACAACAAAGTCCCGGTAAAGGCAATCAATATCTCACTTCACAACAAGTCCCTGCAAGGGAGAACAATAACAATTCTACAACCCGGCAAGGGTTCAACAATTTATCTTTAAATATGTCTCACAACAAGTATTAACAACGACTCACGGTCATGCAAGACGCCAGTGTATGGATGCTCGTCACCACATCCCATACACCGCACTCGATCATATAGCACATAGCACATAAATCCTATTCCCTCAAGCTAGGATAGAACAAACACTTACCTCTAGCCTTGAAGTCCAAATTACTCTTCAATTATAGCCTTTTCCCCGAATTTCCGCCTTTAACTTGCTCGAATCTAATCACAATTGATTCGATTATATTAATAAATACTAATTAACTTGGTTTGAATGCTTAAAAGTGGTTTTCTCAAAGTTTACCCCAAAATTTCCCAAAACTCCCCTGGCCCACGGGGTCGGAACTCGGGGTTTGGACCAAAATCCGGCTACACCTTCCCCACGAGTTCAAATATATGATTTGTTTCAAAATCTGACCTCAATTCGAGGTCCACTTGCCCAATTCATGAAAACCTTAGGTTTTACCCAAAAACATGAATTTCTACCAAGAACACCGTTGATTTCTATTGAAAAACATGTTTAATATTGTTAGGAATTGAAAGAATTAAGTGAAAAGTGACTTACAATTGCTTTGGAGTGAAATTGCTCTTGAGAGGTCGTGTGTGGTGTGTGGGTTTTTGAAAGAATGAAGAATGAGCTTTAAAATTTGTTTAAGTATAAAATTAAACAGCTGCGGATATCGCAATTGCGAACATTTGTTCGCAATTGCGAACGATACAGGGTTGGGGACTGTCATGGTCGCATTTGCGACATAATGTTCGCATTTGCGAACAAGGCTGGATCAAGGGGCCTTCGCATTTGAGACAAATGATTCGCATTTGCGAAGCCAGGCTTAACACTGAAGGCCTCGCATTTGCGAAGCAATGCTCAAGCCTGCCAACTTCGCATTTGCGAAGTATGGTTCGCATTTGCGAACCAAGGCCAGTCTGGGACTTCTCGCATTTGCGAAGCCAACAGCTGGGTGAAAAACTAGCAGTGTAAAAATTTAGAATTTGAACCAACGGCCTACCAAATCTTTACCCAAGCCCCCGGGCTCCCAACCAAACATGTACACAACATCAAAAACACATTACAAACTTGCTCGCGCGATAACATCGCCAATATAACATCGTTTTAATCAAATCAAGCCTCAAGTTCATGATTTTCATAATTTTGGTTTTCAAAACTTTCATACTTGGAACTCAAGGTCCAAAACATATCAAACGACATCCAAATGTCACCAAACTTTGCAAAAAGCACATATATAATATTTAAGACTTGTACCGGGCATCGGAACCAAAATAAGAGCCCGATACCATGGTCATTTAATTCATTTCCTTTAATAATTACAACAAAAATAATTTCACAGAAAAATTCATAACTTGGGCTCTAGGACTCAGAATTCGACTCCGGACGCATGTCCAAGTCCCATATTTTCCTGCGGATCTTTCGGGATCGTCCGATCTCGGGTCCGGGTCCGTTTACGAAAAATGTTGACCGAAGTCAACTATATTAATATTAATATCATTTTTCTTCAAATTTCTCATAGAATTCATATTTTCTATCACAAAATCTTTCCAGCTACATGCCCGAATCATGCACGTAAATCGAGGCAACACAGAATGATGTTTTCAAGGCCTTGGAAGTATAGAACAAATGAGGAAAGCAGGTGATGACCCTTTGGGTCATCACATCCTCCACCTCTAAAACAACTGTTCGTCCTCGAACGGACAAGAGAAGGAAGTACCTGAGTCGGGGAACAAATGAGGGTAGCGGCTCCGCATATCAGACTCGGACTCCTAGGTCGATGCCTCAGGAGGCTGACCTCTCCACTGAACACGCATAGAAGGATAACTCTTCGACCTCAACTGTCGAACCTTCCGGTCTAGAATGGCCACCGGCTCCTCCTCGTAGGATAAATCATTGTCCAATTGGACAGTACTGAAGTCTAACACATGTGTGGGATCGTCGTGGTATCTCCGAAGCATAGATACATGAAAAACTAGATGCACGGCTGATAAGCTAGGCGGCAGAGCTAGTCTGTAGGCCACCCCTCCCACGCGGTCTAGAATCTCAAATGGGCCAATATACATAGGGCTGAGCTTGCCCTTCTTCCCGAACCTCATCACGCCCTTCATAAGCGACACTCGGAGCAATACTCGCTCACCAACCAAGAAATCTACATCTCGAACCTTACGATCCGCATAAGTCTTCAGTTCTGACTGAGCTGAATGCAATCTCTCCTGGATAGTCTTAACCTTATCTAAGGCCTCCTGAACTAAGTCTGTGCCCAACAACCGAGCCTCTCCCGGCTCAAACCATCCGACTGGAGATCGACATTGCCTACCATACAATGCCTCATACGGGGCCATCTGGATGCTGGACTGGTAGCTTTTATTGTAGGCGACCTCTGCTAATGGCAGAAACTGGTCGCACGAGCCTCCGAAATCAATGACACAGGCTCGAAGCATGTCCTCTAGAATCTGAATAGTCCTCTCGGACTGACCATCCGTCTGAGGATGAAAAGTTGTACTCAGCTGAACCTGGGTGCCTAACTCCTGCTGGACCGCTCTCCAGAACCGCGAGGTAAACTATGTACGCCGATCAGACATAATAGATACCGGCACCCCATGAAGTCGAACAATCTCCCTGATGTAAATCTCTGTCAACCTCTCCGATGAGTAGGATACAGATACTGGAATGAAGTGTGCTGACTTTGTCAGCCTATCAACAATGACCCAAATAGCATCAAATTTCTTCCGAGTCAAAAGAAGTCGAGTAATGAAGTCTATAGTGATCCACTCCTATTTCCACTCGGGAATTTTGATTCTCTGGAATACCCCACCAGGCCTTTGGTGCTCATATTTCACATGCTGACAATTTAGACACCGAGCGACATACGCAATGATATCTTTCTTCATCCTGCGCCACCAATAGTGCTGCCGTAAGTCCTGGTGCATCTTCGCGGCACCCGGGTGAATAGAATACCGTGAACTGTGGGCCTCCGCTAAGATCAACTCTCGAATCCCTTCAACGTTAGGCACACAAACTTGACCCTGCAAACTCAATACCCCATTATCATCTAGATTTACCTTCGTGGCACCTCCCCGCTGTATTGTATCTCTCAAGTCACGCAAATGAGGATCATCAAATTGCCTCTCACGGATCCGCTCTAATAGAGATGAACGAGTGACCGTGCAGGCCAACACCCTGCTAGGCTCAGAAATGTCTAGTCTTACAAACTGGTTGGCTAAGGCCTGGACATCTAGAGCAAATAGTCTCTGACTGACAGGAATAAATGCAAGGCTACCCATGCTGGCAGACTTTCTACTCAATGCATCGGCCACCACATTGGCTTTACCTGGGTGGTATAGGATAGTAACATCATAGTTTTTCAGCAACTCTAACCATCTCCGCTGTCGTAGATTCAACTCCTTTTGCTTGAACAAGTACTGTAGGCTTTTGTGATCAGTGTACACCTCACATGTCACACCATATAGATAATGCCTCCAGATTTTTAAGGCATGAACCACTGCTTCCAACTCAAGATCATGAACTGGATAATTCTTCTCATGTATTTTTAGCTGTCTTGAAGCATAAGCAACAACCTTACCATCCTGCATCAACACCGCTCCAAGCCCTGTACAAGATGCGTCACAGTAAACTGTATAAGGCCCTGCACCTGTAGGTAGTATCAGCACTGGTGCTGTAGTCAAGGCTGTCTTGAGCTTCTGGAAGCTCGCCTCACGCTCCTCTAACCACTGGAACTGGGCACCCTTCTGGGTCAACCTGGTCATCGGGGCTGCAATAGAAGAAAACCCCTCTACAAAGCGACGGTAGTAACCTGCTAATCCCAAGAAACTCCGGATCTCAGTCACTGAAGCTGGTCGAGGCCAATTCTGGACTGCCTCAATCTTCTTTGGGTCCACCTGAATACCTTCCACTAATACGACGTGGCCCAGAAATGCCACCGAACTCAACCAGAATTCACATTTTGAAAATTTGGCATATAGCTGAGGTGCTGCTCGTGCTCTTTCTGGCTGCGGGAGTATACCAGGATGTCATCTATAAATACTATCACGAACAGATCTAAGTATGGTATGAATACTCGATTCATCAACTCCATGAATGCTGCCGGGGCATTGGTCAACCCGAAGGACATGACCAAGAATTCATAATGCCCATATCTAGTGCGAAAGGCTATCTTAGGAATGTCAGCCGCCCTGATCTTCAGCTGATGGTAGCCTGACCTCAAGTCTATCTTTGAGAACACCCTCGCTCCCTGGAGCTGGTCAAACAAATCATCAATCCTCGGTAGTGGATACTTATTCTTGATTGTCACTTTATTCAAGTGCCGGTAATCAATACACATCCGCATCGAGCCATCTTTCTTCTTCACAAACAACACAGGTGCTCCCCAGGGGGAAACACTTGGCCTGATAAAGCCCTTCTCAAGAAGGTCTTGCAACTGATCTTTTAACTCTTTTAACTCCGGCGGGGCCATACGATAGGGTGGAATAGAGATGGGCTGGGTGCCCGGTGCCAGATCAATATCCCTATCGGGTGGCATGCACGGCAGGTCTGAAGGGAAAACCTCACGAAACTCCCATACAATAGGGACAAACTCAATAGAAAGAACCTCAGCACTGGAATCACAAACATAAGCCAAATAAGCTAGACACCCCTTCTCGACCATGCGTCGAGCCTTAACATAGGAAATAACAGTGCGAACGGAGTGGCTTGAGGTACCTTTCCACTCTAGTCGGGGTGATTCTGGCAAGGCCAAGGTCACAGTCTTGGCATGACAATCTAGAATAGCATGGTATGGGGACAACTAGTCCATCCCCAATATGACATCAAAATCCACCATGTCCAAAAGCAACAGATCAACACGGGTCTCAAGACCCCCAAAGATAACTACGCATGAACGATGCACCTGGTCGACTACGATTGAGTCGCCCACTGGTGTAGACACATAAACTGGAATATCCAGAGCACAGCTAGATACGGCCAAGTACGGTGCAAAGTAGGAAGACACATATGAATATGTAGACCCAGAGTCAAATAATACTGAAGCACCTCTGCCACAAACAAGAATGATACCTGTAATCACGGCATCTGATGCCTCTGCCTCTGGCCTGGCTGGTAAGGCATAAAATCGAGGATCAGCACCTCCCCTATGAGCTACATCCCTAGGATGGTCATCAACTGGCTGGCCTCTACCTCTGGCTGGACGGTCTCCACCTCTACGGTCTCGACCTCCACCTCTATAATCTCTACCCCCGCCTGTGGCAGGTTGGGCAGGCTGAGGGTCAGCTGGGTCCTGAGTCATGGAACGAGGGCCCCGCTGCTGAGTGTTGCCCGTCGCTCGAGGGCAGAATCTGACAAGATGACCTGGGTCACCACAACCGTAGCAACTCTTAGGCTGATGCGGCCACTGGCCCTGACGACTCGAATGGCCTCCACGAACACTCTGAAGAGGCTGGGCACTAATAGGAGACTGATCTGAATACTGCTCACGAAACCCACGATCGCTTGGTCCACCCTGTGAAGCCTGAAGGGCGGAATGGAAAGGCCTGGAAGACAGGCCCCTATCAAAAGATTCCCTGCCACCAGAAGAAGATTCACTAAATTTTCCGGAATGATGAGGCCTCTTGTCTGAAGAATAACCACCTCCCCGAGCAAGAGCCATCTCAACTCTACATGCCGCATTCGCTGCCTCCTGAAATGATATATCACTCTCCACTCCTATAGCCATCTGAAGTCTAATTGGCTGATTAAGCCCATCTATGAACCTACGGACCCTCTCCCGCTCTGTGGGAAGTATCACCACTGCATGACGAGCCAAATTAACAAATCTTGTCTCATACCGAGTGACCATCATAGTGCCCTGCTGGAGGCGCTCAAACTGCCTCCGAAGTGTATCCCGCTGAGTAGCAGGGAGAAACTTCTCCAGAAATAGCTTTCTGCAAACTGATCCCATGATAAAGCTGGGGACCCTGCTGGTCGAGTCAAGCAATAATCCCTCCACCAAGTCTTGGTGGATCCTGAAAGCCTGAATGTACAGAAGTCAACTCCATTGGACTCCACTATCCCCATAGTCTTGAGAATCTCATGGCAACCGAATAAGAAATCCCGAGGATCCTCCGATGTGGCACCGCCGAAGGTAGTGGTAAACAACTTGGAGAACCGATCAAGTCTCCATAAAGAATCAGAAGTCATGGCCAATCCATCTTTGGCCTGAGCTGTGGTACCTGACTGAGTGGCCACAGCTGGCTGAACCACTGGTGCCGGAGGCTGAAGAGCTACTGGCTCCGGAGTACGAGAAATAGGAGTCTGGGCCCCTCCTCCAGCCCGAGAAGTGGCTGGTGCAACTGGTAATAAACCTGCTTTGGCAACGGTGTCCATAAATCCCGCTATCCTGACCAAAGCCTCCCGAAGATTCGGGGTAAATAAGGCCTCTCCTGGGACCTGAGCTGGGCCCATTGGAGCTGCTGGGACTGGAACCTCCTCGCCAGTCTCAATATGAGGCTCCACCCCTGGAATAGCTGTCGGGGGCTGAGGTCTGCCCCTACCACGGCCTCCGATATGGCCTCAGCCACTGCTCCTCACAAGAGCTGCCTGGGGCTCGGGCTGCTGGTCAGCGGACGAAGAAGCGCGTGTCCTCACCATCTGCGAAAGGACAGAGTAGAAGTTCAATCAGTATTTGAGGAACAAATCGCACAACAAGAAGGAACAAATGAGAGACTCTTTCCTAACTCAATAGACTCTGGAGGACAAGTACAGACGTCTCCGTACCTACCTCTGAAACTCTACTAAGCTTGTTCGTGAGTGGTGAGACCTATGTAACCTAGAGCTCTGATACCAACTTGTCATGACCCGGATTTTCCCCCAACATTGGGATCGTGATGGTACCTACTCGTGGTAGCTAGGCAAGCCACTTTATTCACACTATCCTATTTTTAGCATTATTTCATACTCAATTTATCAACAAAACCATAACCTTAATTAAATAAGTGCGGAAGACATTATCAAAAATAGAAATAAGCAGTTTCAAGGTAAAACAATACTGAAATCCTCTACCCAAGACGTGAAGTCACCAACTCACGAACTACTACTGAGTACTACACATAAAGGTTTGAAAGAAAATAACATAATATATTTGTCTCGGAACAAAGAGACTACAGCTAGTAACATAAATAAAAGGAAGAGACGACGGGCCTGCGGACACCTACAAGCTACCTCGGTCTCAATATACTCAACTCCCCCGCAAAAGATCTACTGCTACTGCTCCTGATCGATACCTTGACCTGTGCAAAAATGCACAGAAGTGCAGTATCAGCTCAATCCGACCCCATGTGCTGGTAAGTGCCTGGCCTATCCCGGCGAAGTAGTGACAAGCCTAGGACCAGACACCCACATAAACCTGTGCAGTTCTATATATATATGTACACCACAAGATAACGAGAAATAATCAAGTAACAACCCAACAAGGAATATCACAGAAGAACTCAACAGTTAACAACAGTTATTAAATCAACAAGGAAACCAAAGTACAATGGAAATCATGTAATATCAAGTCAAGGAAATAGCAATTAGTTGCACGGCATCACCCTTCGTGCTTTTACTCTCATCCTTACAAAATAAGCAAATAAAGTGCACGGCATCACCCTTCGTGCTTTTACTCTCATCCTCACATCCATGGCATGGCATGATCCTTCGTGCAAGGTTCAATAACAAGGCACGGCATGATCCTTCGTGCATAATCAATAACATGGCACGGCATTAACCTTCGTGCATAATCAATAACAAGGCACGGCATTAACCTTCGTGCATAATCAATAAATCAAGGCACGGCATCACCCTTCGTGCATTATCACTCTTCCTCACCCAAATAACAATCATAGTTAAGGGCAGAGAATGAAACAATAAATCATGAACCATCCCGGCAATGGACACAAAAATCATCACAACAAAGTCCCGGCAAGGGCAATCAATATCTCACTTCACAACAAGTCCCGGCAAGGGAGAATAATAACAATTCTACAACCCGGCAAGGGTTCATCAATTTATCTTTAAATATGTCTCACAACAAATATTAATAATGACTCACGATCATGCAAGACGCCAGTGTATGGATGCTCGTCACCACAGCCCATACACTGCACTCGATCACATAGCACATAGCACATAAATCTTATTCCCTCAAGCTAGGATAGAACAAACACTTACCTCTAGCCCTGAAGTCCAAATCACTCTTCAATTATAGCCTTTTTCCCGAATTTCCGCCTTCAACTAGCTCTAATCTAATCACAATTGATTCCATTATGTTAATAAATACTAATTAACTTGGTTTGAATGCTTAAAAGTGGTTTTCTCAAAGTTTACCCCAAAATTTCCCAAAACGCCCCTGGCCCACGGGGTCGGAACTCGGGGTTCGGACCAAAATCTGGTTACCCATTCCCCCACGAGTTCAAATATATGATTTGTTTCAAAATCGGACCTCAATTCGAGGTCCAATTGCCCAATTCATGAAAACCTTTGATTTCTATTGAAAAACATGTTTAATGTTGTTAGGAATTGAAAGAATTAAGTGAAAAGTGACTTACAATTGCTTTGGAGTGAAATTGCTCTTGAGAGGTCGTGTGTTGTGTGTGGGCTTTTGAAAGAATGAAGACTGAGCTTTAAAATTCATTTAAGTATAAAATTGCACAGCTGAGGATATCGCAATTGCGAACGCTACAGGGTTGGGGACTGTCATGGTCGCATTTGCGAACAAGGCTGCATCAAGGGGGCCTTCGCATTTGCGACAAATGCTTCGCATTTGCGAAGCCAGGCTTAACACTGAAGGCCTCGCATTTGCGAGGTTAACTTCGCATTTGCGAAGCAATGCTCAACCCTGCCAACTTTGCATTTGCGAAGTATGGTCCGCATTTGCGAACAAAGGCCAGTCTGGGACTTCTCGCATTTGCGAGAAAATCTTCGCATTTGCGAAGCCAACATCTGGGTGAAAAACTAGCAGTGTAAAAATTCAAAATTTGAACCAACGGCCTACCAAATCTTTACCCGAGTCCCCCGGGCTCCAAACCAAACTTGTACACAACATCAAAAACACATTACAAACTTTCTCAAGCGATCACATCGCTAATATAACTTCGTTTTAATCAAATCAAGCCTCAAGTTCATGATTTTCATACTTTTGGTTTTCAAAACTTTCAAACTTGGAACTCAAGGTCCAAAACATATCAAACGACATCCAAATGTCACCAAACTTTGCAGAAAGCACATATATAATATTTAAGACTTGAACCGGGCATCAGAACCAAATTACGAGCCCAATACCATGGTCATTTAATTCATTTTCCTTTAATAATTACAACAAAAATAATTTCCCAGAAAAATTCATACTCCAGGCCTCAGAATTCGACTCCGGACGCATGTCCAAGTCCCATATTTTCTTGCGGACCGTCCGATCTCGGGTCCGGGTTCGTTTACCAAAAATGTTGAATGAAGTCAACTATATCAATATTAATATCATTTTTCTTCAACTTTCTCATAGAATTCATATTTTCTATCACAAAATATTTCCGGCTACATGCCCTGATCGTGCACGTAAAACGAGGCAACATAGAATGAGGTTTTCAAGGCCTCGGAAGTGTAGAACAAGTGAGGAAAGCAGGCGATGACCCTTTGGGTTGTCACAAACACTCTCGAAGATATCATACTAGAACTCACCATCGGACCGGTGGAATTCACCATGGAGTTTCAAGTGTTGGATGTTGCCGTCTCCTATAATCTCCTGTTAGGACGTCCATGGATCCATGCTGCAAAAGCAGTGCCTTCTTTACTCTATCAAAGGTGATGTTTGAATGGGATCAGCAAGATATAGTAGTGCATGGTGAAGATAATGCTTGCAATACCATCACACCGTTTGAAGAAGTTGAAGGTGACAAAGGTCCTTTGGTGTACCAAGTGATGGACATTGTGTCTGTGAATAAGATATCTGAAGGTGAAAGCATTCCAGTACCCAAAGTAGTGCCAGTGGCAGTCATGGTTGCTAAGGAAATGTTAAAGAATGGGTTTTCTCCGGGAAAAGGTTTAGGAGTTGTTCTACAAGGAATAATACAACCAGTATATCTTCCGGGTAGCACTAATACTTTAGGCTTGGATTTTAAGCCAACCATCGACGATATACAAAGAGCCAAAAGACTGAAAAAGAAAGGATGGACGCTCCCCAAACCTATCCCAAAAATTTCCTATTCCTTCGTCAAGCCTGGTATACAAGGACGTCCGGCGACGGTCATGCCTTGCCGTGTAGAGATAAGGCCAGATAAAGAGCTGTTAGAAAGATTGAAAGGTTGTTCGAAGGTGTGAACATGATAGAGGCAGCCGAGGGCACAAGCAAGATGGACGTTCAGTTTGTTGGACCCTAGATCAGGCTAAATAACTGGGAAGCTACACCTCTTCCAATCAGAAGGGAGTTATGGTAGTTAGCTTTAATGTTCCGTCCCTAAATCTGTCTTGTTTCAAAAATTGTAATCCTATGTTCCATCTAGTCAGATGTATCCCAACCTTGTTACCTTTCAAAGTTCAATGAAATATAATTTCTTTCTTCCTCTATTTTTGTAGCCTTATTTTATTTTCTTTTCTTTTCTTGTCCAATTTTCACTGATTTCAATGATGTGTCATGCATGAAGGATTCTTGGTCCAGTCTTGATAATCAAATAGTTATACAAGAAATTGAACATGATAATGAAGTGGAAGAGGATGAGGAAGTTTTGGAGGAAATTAGTAAGGATTTGAGCCACTACGAAGAGAAACCCAAACCAAACTTAAATGAGACGGAGTCTGTTAATTTGGGGGATGAGGAGAATATTCGAGAAACAAAGATTAGTGTGCATTTGGAAGCCTCACTCAAAGAGGACTTGATAAAGTTATTACATGAGTACAAAGACATATTTGCATGGTCTTATGATGATATGCCAGGGCTCAGTACTGATTCGGTAGTATATAAGTTGTCCACTTATCCGGAATTCCAGCCCGTTAATCAGAAGTTGAGGAAGTTCAAAACAGACATTAGTGTGAAAATAAAAGAAGAAGTCAACAAGCAACTTAAAGCAAAGGTCATACGGGTCACCAAATACCCCACCTGGTTAGCTAATATTGTACCCGTTCCGAAGAAAGATGGAAAAACCAGAGTGTGCGTTGATTATCAAGACCTCAAAAAAGCAAGTCCAAAAGATAATTTTCGATTACCGAACATCCATATATTAATTGACAATTGTGCCAAACATGAGATTAGTTCTTTTGTGGATTGTTATGCGGGTTATCATCAGATCTTGATGGACGAAGAAGATGCAGAAAAGGCAGCCTTTATCACACCTTGGGGAACATATTGCTACAGAGTAATGCCGTTTGGGTTGAAAAATGTTGGAGCTACATATATGAGAGAAATGACCACTATGTTTCATGACATGATACATTGGGAGATTGAAGCGTATGTGGATGATGTCATCATTAAATCCAAAAAGCAGTACGATCATGTCAAAGACTTGAGGAAGTTCTTCCAGAGGCTTCGGAGATACAATCTCAAGCTCAATCCAGCAAAATGTGCTTTTGGAGTACCATCAGGAAAGTTATTAGGGTTCGTGGTAAGCCGGCGCGGTATTGAACTGGACCCGTCAAAGATAAAGGCAATTCAGAATTTGCCTCCGCCAAAGAGCAAGAAAGATGTGATGAGTTTGTTAGGCAGGTTGAATTATATTAGTAGATTTATTGCCCAGCTAACGTCAACTTGTGAGCCTATTTTCAAACTATTGAAGAAAGATGCTGTAGTAAATTGGGCTGAGGAATGTCAAGATGCATTTGATAAAATCAAGGAATATCTGGCCAATCCGCATGTGTTGGTTCCTCCAGAACCTAGAAGGCCCTTGATCCTTTACTTGACCGTATTGGATTATTCCTTTGGCTGTGTACTGGGGCAGCATGATGAAACAGGGAAGAAGGAGCAAGCAATATACTACTTCAGTAAGAAATTTACATCTTACGAGGTAAAATATACTTAGTTGGAAAGAACATGTTGCACTTTAACATGGGTTGCACAGAAGTTGAAACATTACCTATCGGCTTACACCACTTATCTCATATCTCGTTTGGATCCCCTGAAGTACATCTTCTAGAAGCCTATGCCCACAGGAAGGCTCACTAAATGGCAAATTCTGCTTACAGAGTTTGATGTCGTTTATGTAACTTGCACTGTAATGAAAGCACAAGCAGTTGCTGATCATTTAGCAAAAAATCCAGTCAATGATGAGTATGAACCACTGAAAACATATTTTCCTAATTAGGAGACGATGAATATTGAAGAATTGTAAGAAGACGAAAAGCATGATCAGAATGCTTATTGTTTTACAGTTGAAGAGGAACTTGATGGTGAACCATGGTTCCATGATATCAAAGAATATTTGAGAATGGGGGTGTACCCGGTGCAAGCTACGGGAGATAAAAAAAAAGGCCATAAGACGACTAGCGAGTGGATTTTTCTTCAGCGGAGGGATTGTATACAAGAGAACCCCAGATTTGGGTTTACTAAGATGTATAGATGCACGGCAGGTTTCTATAATCATTACTGAGATACATGCAGGAACCTGTGGACCCCACATGAGTGGATATGTTTTTGTGAAGAAAATACTAAGGGCTGGATATTATTGGCTCACTATGGAGCGAGATTGCATCAGATATGTACGAAAATGCCATCAATGCCAAATACACGGGGACTTGATTCATTCCCCGCCATATGAATTGCATACAATGTCAGCACCATGGCCTTTTGTCGCCTGGGGCATGGATGTCATCGGTCCAATAGAACCTGCAGCATCTAATGGGCACAGGTTTATTCTGGTAGCCATTGATAATTTCACTAAATGGGTGGAGCCTAAGACATTCAAAGCAGTAACAAAGAAGGTAGTGGTGGATTTCGTACATACAAATAATGGAGCCAATCTTAACAGTCATTTCATGGCAGAGACATGTTAGAAATTTAAAATTGTGCATCGCAATTCTACACCTTATCGGCCTAAAGCAAATGGAGCAGTTGAAGCTGCAAATATGAATATTAAGAAAGTCCTTCGAAAAATGGTAGAGGAGTTGAGGCAATGGCATGAAAGATTACCGTTCGCTCTAATGGGTTATCGCACTAATGTGCGTACTTCAATTGGTACAACCCCTTACTCATTGGTGTATGGCACGGAGGCAGTCATACCTGCAGAAATTGAAATACCCTTCCTTTGAATTATAGCTGAGGCTGAAATTGATGATGATGAATGGGTAAAAACTCGGTTAGAGCAATTGATCTTGATTGACGAGAAACGATTTGCAGCAGTATGTCACAGACAGCTGTATCAACAGAGGATGGCCAGAGCATATAACAAAAAAGTATGTCCACAAAAATTCGAGGTTGGACAATTGGTGTTGAGACGTATTTTGCCACATTGGGCAGAAGCAAAAGGAAAGTTCGTGCCTAATTGGCAGGGACCATTTATGGTATCCCGGGTGTTGTCCAACGGAGCTTCATATCTAACAGATGTAGAAGAGAAATGTGTAGAGACTGCCATTAACTCTGATGCAGTCAAGAGATATTACGTATGATTTCTTTAATGTATATAATTGTATTTGTCATATTTTTGAAATTGAAATGATGAAGGCATTTTATTTATCTGTCCAAACACTTTACCCATTGCTATCCCTTTGAGCCTTATTATATTATTCTTTCACACCCCTCTCTTGGAATCAATGATGAAGTCAAAAATGAATGATGAAATGAAAAAGAGAAAAGAAAAAAAAGAGAAAAAAAAGTATTGAAAAAAAAATGAAAAGAAAAGATATGTGAAAATAAAATATACAAAAGAAGAAAATCGGGAAAAGTCAAAACGCAACAATGAAGCGATCTTATGATCTGAACTACGTTTGACTGGATCCCGAAAGGGTACGTATGCAGCCTCAATGAGGTTCAGTCACAACAGAAAGAAAATCCAAGGTTTCCACAAAATTGAAACTGGGGCAGAAGTTATGTTTATATGATTCTGAGAGTTGTAATTGTTGAAACCAAGCTGTAATTTTGAGCCTTTTTACCCTTCTTTCTAAACCCATCCAAAAGCCACATTACGATCCAAAGGAAAGACCTTCTGATTAATTTCAAGGAAATGAAAATGCATGTGAATAAGGAAAAACATATCATGAACAATACCCGGAAGTTTGAAGATGGAAAGACATAAAACAAAAATAAAATAAGAGTCTTATTGGTGAAAACCCTCACGAGCACCATAAGGCGATGTGAGTTGAGAGAAATAAAATGAGAGAGTCTTATTGGTGAAAACCTTAACAGGCACCGTAAGGCGACGCAAGGTTGAGAGAAATAAAATGAGAGAGTCTTATTGTTGAAGACCCTAAACGGGCACCATAAGACGAAAGTGAGGAATGATTTGGTGAAAGGAAAGCGGCAAGTCATGTAAGGTTTGGGTTGATGAAAGGAGAAATAAAGTCAGCAAGTGATTTGGTGGGAAAGATTGGATTGGTGATCCAAATGCATGGCATGGTCAAAGGAATCGGCCTTCCTACCCATATAAGTTTTGTCTTTTACTTTGAAAATATCCTTACCCTCAAAATTCAAGGTCATTGCATTTCATTTGTTTAAAACTTGTCTACAAGACATTGCCATTTGAAAGCTAATTATTAACTACTCATGTTAAATGGCACAGTGATATTGGGTCCTTCAAAGGACAAGAAAAATAGAATAACATATGGCGGTCATATAGTCAAAGGGAATGAAACAGAAGAAGAAACAAAAGGGGATTACAATGGAAGAATTGGGCTTAGAAATGTTGGAAACAATCAAGAAAGTACAGCAAAGTAGCACAAAGCAAGATGAGGCAAATAATGGAAGCAAGGCCAACAAGAATGCCAGTTGCTAACCATCATTTTATAACTAACAAGTTGTTCGCTGATTAAGACAGGGACAAAAGATTCAAATTCTTACTAATCACTTTAAAGTAAATGTGACCAATGTAGACACAAAAAGGATCACAAGTTTGGCAAAATCAGGCACCCACCTGGAAAATAAGGGAAAACAGTCAAAAGGAAGCAACAATAAAGGAAAGAATTCACGATTGAAGGATCAGTAATCAGGAACCTACCTAAACAATGAGGGAGGTATTACCTTCTATTTTAAAAGTTGAAAATGTTACACCCAGTTATCAAACTGGGGCAGAATATTTTTCTTTTAATTTTTGCACTTAGGCGCCCACTTGGATAACAAGAGAATACTTTTCTTTTAATTTTTGCACTCAGGCACCCACCTGGATAACAATGGAATACTTTTCTTTTAATTTTTGCACTCAGGCGCCCACCTGGATAACAAGGGAATACTGTTCTTTTAATTTTTGCACTCAGGCGCCCACCTGGATAACAAGGGCATACTTTTCTTTTGATTTTTGCACTCAGGTGCCCACTTGAATAACAAGGGAATACTTTTCTTTTAATTTTTGCACTCAGGCGCCCATCTGGATAACAAGGGAATAGTTTTTTGCAAAATGAAATTCTTCTTTTATCTAACAATTAATAGCATGATAGATTGTAAGCCCCATACTGGGCAGAAAGTTTGTCTTTATTTGTGTAGTAAGCAGGCGCACCTGAAGAACAAGGGAATATTTTTCAAAATTTTGCAAGCAGGCACCCATCTGGAGAACAAGGGAATATATTTTGAAGTTGTATAAGCAGAATAAAGGAAAATGTTTGAAGCAAGTTGCAAGCAAGAAGGTTCCTCGAAGAATGGAAGATGCAAATGAAAAGAACAAGAATCAAGCGAAAGATATAGATAGGATTTTGTAAAACATAGAACTTAGATTAGCTTATTTTCTTTTTACCATGGTGTAATAAGGAGATTAACAGGCAATAATGAAAGCAACAGCAGCAGAGCCACAGCTTTCTGGCAGTTTCAACTACCAGACATTCCCGAACTACACTAATCTGATTCCTATATAGCCAAGATATGTAGGCAATCCTTGAAGCCGGATACGGTCAAAACTTTCAAAAAATGCTTCACACGAAATATGCGAGTGGGCAAAAATCCCTCATTACAGCTCACTTGTCTTTGCACTTAAACTCTTCGTGTTCCCAAGCAAAGAGGGGCAGCTGTGAGCACGTGATTTTTGCCCCCCAAGCAATTAATTCCAAAATAAAAATATAAAAATGATTTTTGATTGAAATTGGTTTGACTATTGTGTAGAAAGAGTCAGTGTGTGTTTTAATTGCTGAAAATAAAGTGAAAGAAATTTGAAACAAAATACAAAATGAAATTAATTAGAAAATATAAAAAATGTAAGGTAATTACTAGGAAATTTGAATATCAAATAAAAAAATACAAAATTACAAAATAAAAGAAAAATACATCGATAATAAAAAAAATACCAAGGAAAACAAGTCTAAATACAAGGAAAATACATAAATTAAGTAAATTCATAAAATTTGGAAAAATAAAAAAATAAGATAAATATAAGAAAATATAAAAAATACAAGGTATTTTGGGCCAAATGCACAAATGTTAGCCCAAATCAACAAATAGACCTGGCCCAATGTGTAATTGAACCGGCCAGCATTGCAAATACCAAACGACGTCTTATTAGAACGAATCGGGACTGTTGATGTGATCAATCAACGGACCAAATAAGGCGGTTACCATGTAAACAAAATGACGACGTATAAAGAAGAGATCACAGTCGTTCATTTCAATTAATCTAACAGATACAATCAATGTCACTTAAACCAAAATGACACAATTTAGTTAAAGGAATCACAACCCTCCAATGAATTGATCTAACGGACGAAATGTAAGTTTCATTAAAACCATACGACGACGTTAAAAGGAGGAAGTAATCCTAGCCGTTCATCTCAGCTAATCTAACGGCTGACAATTAATAACCTAATTTTAATATATATCTCCCCCCTCCCCCATTCATTATACCTCATTACACACATACCCTTTACATACCAAAACCCTAGCCGCCTCTATGCTCTTCTTCCTCCTCTCACAGACCACCGGAACCCTACCGGTGGTCTACTTCCGTTAACCCTCTCCAGCTCAGGTCATTACCCATAAACCCCCTTCTTCCTCCTCTAAACACCTTACCCCATTAGCCTCGCCCAGATATCACACTATTCTCCCAGTTGTTGAAACTCCGTCGCCGGAACCCTAGTCGGCGACCACCTAATTTATGAACCAACCTCCCATATTAACACCCCCAGAACCGCCTTAAACCCCCATTTCACCCCACTCAAGTCTCATCTTTTGAATCTTAGCCCTACTTGTCGAATCTTCAAAACTGTCTCGCTAGAACCCTACTCCGGCGAACATCCAAAACCAAAATCTTTCAAAGCCATAAACCTGGTCTCCAAATACACCCTTTAATATCCAAACAAGACTCCAAGAGTCTGCCTAGAAGATCGACTGTCAAAAAGAGACTCAAAATCTCTTAACCACTAGAAAACCAAGAAAAATGAAGAAAATAAAGGAAAAGAAGAGAAAGAAGAAAGGAAGAAAGGAAAAATGAACTCCAAAAAGCTAAGTACCATGAACCCACTTTTGTTTCTGTGCTTCACTCTTCTGTATTATTATTTATTAAAACCTGAATCTATTGCATGTTTAGAAGATATCTCTGTGTATGTTTGAAATCGATTAAGTACTCTTTTGGTTCTGATTGTAGCTATATGTTAAATCGCATGATGTTAGTTGTTTGATGCTCTTGTTCAATCGATCTTGTCTCGACTAAGGGTTTTGAATAATTAGGATTCAACTATTATCAATTTGTCTCTCTGAATTCTGATTAATTAAAATTAGTTGTAATTGGAGCTATATGTACAAGACTACATAAAACTAGCTATTACTGCAATACGGTTTATATGTTTGGTTCTTCTGAACTTCTGAGTACTTAATCATATTTAGGTTATATGTGCAAATGATTAATGTGGCTATTATTGCAACACAGTGTAACTTCTGACTTGTAAAGTCATTTGTGGCTATTTTTTGTAAAGTGGTTAACCCTGAAAGGGTTTTACTTAGTCTAAAATTGGCTAAAATATAAAGTCAAGTCTCAGGGGTTATATTTTAAACATTGTTGATTACCCCAGGTCTTAACAAACCTAAGGGCAGGTCGGGTGAATATATATAAGTGTACGGGGTAAAAGGGGAAGGGGAATTGGTATTTTTGAGAATAATATAGAAGTAATGAGGGCATAAATAATAATGAGGCCTGGTTTTACTGTAAATATAGGAATAATAAAGGGTGAATTAGGCATAGTTAAAAGGTAGATAGATAATAATTCTTAGCAAGTGAGGGCAGCTAAGTCAATTCCGCCCAATAGAATAGTAAAGAATAACATGGAACCTTCTAGCAAGGGTTCAAGTGCATTTTCATTAAAAATACCCTATACTTAACTGAAATAATTGAAAAAGAGGGTGGGAAATATGAATAATTAATTCAAATATCCCTCCCAATTCACTCTATAAATAGGTTGTCTTAGGCCTAAGTTAAAAGGTTTAGATTTGGGGAGTTCAAAAAATTATAGATTGAAAACTCATAAGAGAAGCTCAAAAAATATTTAGAATCACTAAGGTTCTGAAACTTATATACTGAAGTCTTATTGGTCTTCTACTTAGCTGATAATTCGAGTATTATTTCTGGGAATCTCTACTGGCCGTTTTTCTACTTGTTTACTTCGAGTTTGTTGGGTTTACAATTTGCTCGAGTTATTTGCTGGTTTACATGCTGGATTTTGGGATTTGCTGTGTTGATTCACTCTTGTTTGTTGTTGTTATATCATCGTTGTTGTTGCTGATTTTCCTTCTTCTCTTAGCCTAGAACTCATCAATTTGTTATTTGAATCATGTACACTACTATGAGCTGGAGCTGTATATGAGTGGCTGCTGAAGAAATAAAATTATAATCATGTTTTAGCTAGATCATTTGTATATTTGATTTTTCATTATGTAGTTTTAATTGTTAGATTGTTCTAATTCTATTAGGACTGGGTTGTAATAAATATTAGATTAGATTAATATACCTTAGACTTAGTAATAGTGATAGTGACATAAACGGTAGGCTAAGTAGACTGGGTAAAACGATCACCTAAATATAAGGTTAAAACTGATAAGATCATAGTTAAATCACCTGAATCTGAAACTATTATAAACTGGACATAAGTATAAATGCTTGGACGTTCTATAAGTCCAATTTTTGAATCTGATCAATGTTAAAAGTATAAGTAGCTTCTGAATTTCAAAATTGTATGTTGTTACCTAAGTTGATCTAGTTATAAATTCATTTCGTAATTGTGCAATCTGGTAGTAAGTCGGATCTTTTTAGTTAAACTAGAATATTGTCTTCTCTAATTGAGTAAAATGATAGAAACGATTAATGTCATAATAGTGATTTAAGTACTGGACTCTGCCAATTGATAATGAAATCATCATTCTGGATTAGTTAGCAAACATTAAAATCAGCAGCGATTAAATACAAAGTATGTTTGTAGATTGCCGCATTTATCAAGTATTGTTAAAAATGATAATTACTTCCTATTTGGCTCTGAATGTGAAAGATCTGGGCCCAGTTACGAACTCAGGCTCTTATCAGAATAAAATGGCAATTAAGCCTATAAATAGAAAAAGAGACGGATGATGGACCTTAGCGACCCAGTTATTTTTCACTACAGACTGGTGAGCCAGTCTAAAGTCCAGGACCAGTGATAAAATATGGCCTGGACTCTTGTACAATGCTGTAAATTTTAAATGCAATAGTTATATTAGGATGGAAAACCAAAAATAGAAAATGTAGTATATTTAAGATTGGACATTGATAAAAATGGAGATGAGCCTCACAAATCATAATTGCTTAATCGTGGGGCCCTTCATAAATACCAACTGAAAGATATAGAAAATCGTAAAGGCCGTTTTGCAAATTTCACGGTTTATCCAATAGTTAACGAGAAGTAGATACTTTAGGCACGATTTGAAATAATTATACATTCCTAATACGGGTGCACATTTATGTGACCCAAATCCAAATATCGGCGAAGTTGAAATATACCAAAGTCATTGGCGCACTGGTGCGGTGTGATCCGAAGTGTATTTTCACGACGTCGCAATTCTTCTAAAAATGACAAAGCGGAACACTACTAAAGCATAAAAGCGAAACATATGAAGAAATCAGATAAAAAACAAAGACAACTGTTGAGCGACCGTACTAGAACCATGGAATCCGGGATTGCCTAACACCTTCTCCCGGGTTAACAGAATTCCTTATCCGAATTTCTGATTCGCGGACTGTAACAGAGTCATAATTTCCTCGGTTTGGGATTTTTTTTAGCAAAATATACCACTAGGCATTGTACCTAGTGGCTAATATATAAATAAACGAATAAAAATCCCAATCCGGGTCCAAAAGGATACAATTTATCCTGCTACTACCAGTAGACTGTGAAATAAATCTATGTAAACATAGAATCTAATTAGAAAAAACTAATATCATCTATAACATGAAGGCTAAATGAATATTTCCATGTTCTGCAGCTATGATTGACTTCTCCTGCCTATTTCAAGTACCATGTAGCACCACTCAAGCTCTCATCAGGTGCCAAGATATGCGGAGTTCCAAGAGTACCACAGTATAGGAACAAGAATTGACTTCCCATCCGATAATTCACTGCAATGAAAAGCTATTGTCTCAATCACCTTTAGTATATGTTGCCCTTGTATATTGTATACTACTATGTCACCTCCAAATGAGTGTGGAACCACACTAATACCACTGAAAAATGACATAATAATATCCAGTATATTCCAAACACATAAATAAGCCATATCTTGACACTAGTCGATCGTGAGCTCCAAGTATCTGTTGTAGCTTCCATGTTGTATGCCATGACTGTTGATATTCGATGAACTAGTGTAATTGAATCAATCCAAGTGAGCGTGTCCCTTGAGCTATCTAACAGTGACATCTTTGTCATTGCAATGCAGAAAGCCCAGCCAATGATGATGATGATGACGCTGCCTGTGTGCTTTTCACCTCTTGCCTTGATTTCCTGCAATAACCATAGCACATATATATTGTCTACTACTATATCATCTCCAGACTGAGTATGAAAACATACTAATACCACTGGAAAATGACACAGCAATATCCAACATATTCCAAACATATAAAGCAACCATATCATAACAGTATGTAATCGTGAATTCCAAATGGCTGTTGTAACTTCCATTTTCATATCTGTCCTTGTTCGATGAAACAATGTAGTTCGAGTGCATACCATGCCTAGCAATAGCACAGTTGATCTTCCAATGCAACTCATGTCAAAGTGTCCAAAACTGCTCAGAAACCATACCATGTCTGTGAATGATCGTGAGTTCCAAGGAATTGTTATGATTTTTATGGTGTGTTGCAAAACCTTCAAACTTAATCCTTTTCGATGAATCAGTGAAATCAACAGAAGCCAATTGATGTTACTGGTAATTAGAATAGCTAATACTATCTCCATTCCCATGCCAAAACAAATGATCCCGCAAATAATGCTCATGATGTTCCTGCATGTATTGCTTTCACAATTGATCTGCTCATCTAGTGAAACCTTTACTGTGCACACTCCCTTCCTGAAAATTATCAAAACACTCTCAGATTGAGCATGAATACATGCTGATACCACTGAGCAGTGATTTAACAACCTCCAGTAAGTTAATGAGCACAGTGCTGACGATGGTTGCCTCTCCATTAGTCCGGTGCTTTTCTTTTAGCAATCCGAACTCTTAAATTAGGAATTTGAGCTTTGTCCATGTTGATCAATGCTTTTCCTTTAGCTGGTAATTCTTGAAATGAATGAAAGTTAACCGTACCTGCAAAAGAAAAAACCAAGTTAGCTAAATAGTCTGCTACTGTGTTTCCCTCCCTTAGTACATGCTGAAATATGACATTGTATGTCCTCTTGAAGTCCTTGATCTTTTTCACATCTGCTGCTATACTCCATGGTACCTCCCATTCATCTTCAATCACTTTTTTCATCACCAACGAGTCAGTTTCCAGGATCAATGGGTGTAACTCCTTCTCCACACAGTATGACAACCCATGTACTATTGCCTTTGCCTCTGCTACTATGTTTGTTGTTTCACCTATCTCCCTTTCACTAGCAAAAATCATATCTCCATTGTGATCCCTCACACAAAAACCAAAAGAGCTAAGGTCTGGATTCCCCCTCGATGCACCATCAGTGTTGCATTTGAACCATCTATCATATGGAGTCTGCCATGCTACTCTTCTTGTCACTATAACCGGCTTGTATTGCTCGAAGAATTTGATCATATCTGGCCACAACATTGGAATCCCAGTGAGCCATGGATATCTTACCTTAGCCAAATAATGCAGTGTCCTATTTACTTCATGAATAACCTTGCTACAAGACACTGAGCCTCCATGTTTCATTGTATTTCTCCTCTTCCATATATCCCATAGAATAACTGCAGGGACTGCCTGAAACAAAGGTTTCAGCTTGGGACAACATTTAGCATTCCACCACTCCTTTACATGATGCACTTGTATCATGTTGATCATTAAACCTGCAGCCTGGCTAAATGTACTCCACACTTTTTGTGCAGTATCACTGTGCAAGAAAAGATGCTGAAAAGAGTCTTCTCTAGGTGAAAGACAGCACCAGCATTTAGAAACCACCATATATCCTCCATTTCTCCATATATCATCTGTTGGAACCTTTCCTTTCCAAACTCTCCAGCAAAAGAATGAGATTTTGAAGGGCAGTCCTTTTGTCCATAGCCTTGCATATTCCGAACTAACTGGTTCTCTATGTCTCAGTATTTTCCAAGCACTACTCACTGTAAATTTTCCCGATGTTGAAGGCATCCACCTTGGAGTGTCCCAGTACGCATCAGTAGGCATAAACTGTACTTCTTCTCGGATGTGATTTACAATATCTGCTGGCGGACTTCAATATTATATTAGTCATAGACTGGCTATCTCCAAATCATGCTATATTAGATTGCCATGCCAAGACTGTGACCTTATCTCTACCAAATTTGCCTTGTATAGAGTGGAAACGAATCACTGGTCATACTAGCCCTAATGTTATTTCTTATGTTAAGGCTCGACGTATGGTTGAAACAGGGTGTCTGGCTTATTTAGCCTATGTCCATGATTCCAGTGCTGAGGTTCCCACTATTGATTCTGTGCCCGTGGTCCGTGAATTTCCAAGAGTTCTCCCTTCAGATTTACCAGGTATGCCACCTGACAGGGATATTGATTTCTGTATTGATTTGGCTCCGGGCACTCAGCCTATTCCTATTCCAACATATCGGATGGCTCCGCCAGAGTTGAAGGAATTGACAAAACAGCTGCAGGATTTACTTGAAAAGGGTTTTATTAGACCTAGTGTTTTGTCGTGGGGTGCGCCGGTATTATTTGTAAAGAAAAAAGATGGTTCGATGAGAATGTGCATCGATTATCGGCAGTTGAACAAGGTTAAAATCAAGAATAAATATCCACTCTTGCGGATTGATGATTTATTTGACCAGCTTCAGGGTGCCAAGGTCTTTTCAAATATAGCTTTGAGATCTGGCTATCATCAGCTGAAGATTAGGCCATCTGATGTCCCTAAGACAGCGTTCCGCACTCGGTACGGACATTATGAATTTCTAGTCTTGTCTTTTGGGTTGACAAATTCCCCAGTAACTTTCATGGAATGATGAACCGAGTGTTCAAACCTTATTTAGACTTGTTTGTAATAGTCTTCATTGATGAAATATTGATATACCCCTGCAATCAGGAGGATCATGCGCAATATCTCGAAGTGGCTCTTCAGACTCTGAAAACTAGCCAATTATATGTAAAATTTTCAAAGTGTGAATTTTGGGTAAGTTCAGTTGCATTCCTGGGTCATATTGTGATGACAACAAGTATTCAGGTTGATCTAAAGAAGATTGAGGCAGTCAATAACTGGCCTAGACCGACATCAGCCACCGAGATTCAGAGTTTCTTGGGATTAGCAGGTTATTCTTGGCGGTTTGTGGAGGGATTTTCATTTATTGCAACCCCAATGACCAAATTGGCAATTGACGCAGAAAGGTGTCTAGTTTGAATGGTCAGATGAATGTGAGGCAAGCTTTCAGAAGCTCAAGACAGCCTTGACCACAGTACCGGTATTGGTTTTACCTACAGGTACGGGACCTTATACTATTATATTGTGATGCTTCCCGTATTGGGCTTGGTGCAGTGCTAATGTAGGATGGCAAGGTTATTGCCCATGCTTCGAGGCAATTCAAGATTCATGAAAATAACTATCCAATTCAGGATCTGGAATTGGCGGCGATTGTTCACGCATTGAATATCTGGAGGCATTATTTGTATGGTATGGCATGTGAAGTATACACCGATCATAAGAGTCTTCAATATCTATTTAAACAGAAGGAGTTGAACTTGAGGTAGAAAAGGTGGCTAGAATTGTTGAAAAACTATAATGTCACCATTTTATATCATCCGGGAAAAGCTAATGTGGTGGCCGATGCCTTGAGTAGGAAGTCGGCCACTATGGGCAGTCTTGCCTATATTCCAGTCAATTAGAGGACATTTGCTTTAGATGTTAAGACCTTAGCCAACCGATTTGTAAGGTTGGATATTTCTAAGCCTAGTCGAGTACTAGCTTACACAGTCACTCGCTCTTCATTATTGGAGCGTATCCACGAGCAGCAAAATAATGATCCTCATTTATGTGTCCTTAAAGACACGGTTCAGCGAGGAGGTGCCAAGCAGGTCACCTTAGATGCTGATGGGATTCTGAGATTGCAAGGGTGCATTTGTGTGCCAAATGTTGATGGGCTCAGGGAATTGATTCTAGAGGAAGCTCACAGTTTGCAGTATTCTATTTATCCAGGTGCAGCAAAGATGTATCAGGATTTGCGGCAACATAATTGTCACGACCCTAGTTCACCAATTGTGAACATTTCGTGATGGCACTCAGTCCCCACGACTAGGTAAGCCTAACATGTTGCGGAATATACAAGCTATAAATACTTAAATATGAAACAGCGGGAAAATAGCATAAAAAGATATGTAATCTGTGCCGCTTGACACATACATCCGTCACACAATGAACAAAACACTACGAAGATCCGGAATCCCATGGTAACACAGACTAAAAGAGAATATACAACTGTCGCTCTATGTGTAAAGAGTATCTATCAACGAGATGAAGGGAAAATGCCAACTAGTACTACTAGAATAGAAGGGAAGCCTCCAGATCCGCGGACGTAGCAGATCATACCTCGAAGTCTCCCAGAATGTGCTGCTGAATCACCTAGGATGAGCCTGTCCTGATGTACCTGGATCTGCACAACAAAAGTGTGCATAAGAGTAGCATGAGTACACCACGGCGGTACTCGGTAAGTGCCAAGCCTAACCTCGATGGAGTAGTGACGAGGAAGGTCAGGGCCCTACCGAGAGAACAATAACATAATGATCAAAACAGTAATAAGCAAGAATAAGTAAGAATGAATATGAAGTAACAACAATAAAGTAATTACTACAACCCAATACGATTAGCTAACTACAGGTAACCAACACAACATAAACTCAAACCAGCAAGTCCAAGACCTGTGGGAATTGAACCCACAGTCCCACTCTATAATCTACAACCCAGGAGCTACGGGAATTTACTCAGTCATCCGGTTCTTCAGCTGCTACATCATCAGCGCGTACTCCAGCAGCAGCAGGGCGTGGTGCAGCTAGGGGTGGAGCTCAGGGTAGGGGTGGACCTAGCCGATTCTATGCATTGAGTGGCCGCCAAAATGCCGAGGCTTCTCCGGATGTTGTTACAGGTATCATGTCTGTTCAGACTATTGATTGCTATGCCCTTATTGATCCAGGGTCCTCCTTGTCTTATGTTACTCCATTCATTGCTTCAAGTTTTGGGATAGTACCCGAACGGCTTCATGAGCCGTTCTCTGTGTCGACTCCAATCGGTGATTCTATTACAGCCTCACGAGTCTATTGGAATTGTGTTGTTACGGTGGGTGGTCGTGATACCACAGCCGATCTTATTGAGCTTGGGATGGTAGATTTTGATGTAATTGTGGGGATGGATTGGCTCTATTCGTGCTTTGCCAAACTTGACTGTCGAACGAGAGTTATGAGGCTCGAGTTCCCTAACGAGCCAATTATTGAATGGAGAGGAAATGGTGTAGTGCCAAGGGGTAGGTTTATTTCCTACCTTAAGGCTTCGAAGATGATTAAGAAAGGGTGTATCTATCACCCGGTTCGGGTAACGGACACCACCTCAGATGTGCCTACCCTCGAGTCCGTGCCAATTGTGAATGAATTTCCTGAAGTGTTTCCAGATGAGCTTCCAGGCATTCCGCCGGATAGGGAGATTGATTTTGGGATCGATGTATTGCGAGATACTCAGTCAATATCCATTCCACCATACTGGATGACGCTGGTAGAGTTAAGGGAGTTAAAGGAGCAGCTGAGGGATTTATTAGAGAAAGGGTTCATACGACCGAGTGTGTCGCCGTGGGGTGCTCCGGTTCTTTTTGTCAAGAAGAAGGATGGGTCACTTCGAATGTGTATTGATTATCGGCAGCTCAACAAAGTCACCATCAAGAATAAATATCCTTTGCCTCGAGTGGATGATCCGTTTGACCAATTGCAGGGAGCGAAGTTCTTCTCAAAGATTGATTTACGGTCTGGGTACCACCAGTTGAAAATCAGGGAGCAGGATATTCCTAAGACCGCCTTCAGAACTCATTATGGTCACTTCGAGTTTTTGGTCATGTCTTTTGGGCTAACCAATGCCCCAGCAGCTTTCATGGACCTTATGAATCGGGTTTTCAAGCCATTCCTAGATTCCTTTGTGATTGTATTCATTGACGATATTCTCATCTACTCTCGGAGCGGGGAAGATCATGCCGTTCACCTCAGAGCAGCATTGCAGACCCTTCTTCAGCATCAATTGTATGCCAAGTTCTCAAAATGTGTGTTTGGTTGGAGTCCGTAGCCTTTCTAGGGCATGTTATTTCCAGTGAGGGAATTCAGGTGGATCCTCAAAAGATTGCGGCAGTGAAAGATTGGCCTAGACCCACGACCCCGACAGAGATTCGCAGCTTTTTGGGTCTGGCAGGTACTATCGGAGGTTTGTAGAGGGATTCTCAACCCTCGCCTCCCCATTGACTAAATTGACGCAGAAAGCAGTTAAGTTCCAGTGGTCCGAAGCATGTGAGAAAAGTTTCCAAGAACTGAAGTCAAGATTGACCTCGGCACCAGTATTGGCCTTGCCAGAAGGCACAGAAGGATTTGTAGTCTATTGTGATGCCTCCAGAGTCGGTTTGGGATGTGTATTGATGCAGCACGGAAAGGTTATAGCTTATGCTTCCAGACAACTCAAGAACCATGAGAAGAATTATCCGACGCATGATTTGGAACTTGCAGCTGTTGTGTTTGCCTTGAAAATATGGCGACACTATCTTTATGGGGGTTCATGTAGATGTGTTTTCAGACCACAAGAGCCTCCAGTATTTGTTCAAGCAGAAAGAGCTGAATCCTGAGACAGCGGCGGTGGTTAGAACTACTCAAGGACTATGATATGGACATATTGTACCATCCAGGGAAGGCAAATGTGGTAGCCGACGCTCTTAGTCGGAAATCCATGGGTAGTTTGGCTCATTTGGGTGTGGATCAGAGACCCCTGGCTCGAGAGGTCTACCAATTAGCCAGCTTGGGGGTTCGTATTTTGGCGTCAGACGAGGGGGATATCTTGGTGCATAATGGAGCAGAATCATCGTTGGTCGCGGAAATCAAGGAAAAACAGTTCATGGATCCAGCATTGGTTCGGGTGAAGGAAGCAGTCATGAATGACAAGACCTCAGTATTTGTACTCAGCAGCGAAGATGGTGTATTGCGGTGTCAAGATAGGCAATGTGTTCCGGATGTGGACGAGTTTCGGGAAAGAGTGATGGCAGAGGCTCATACTTCTAGGTATTCTGTGCACCCTGGTTCAACGAAAATGTATCACGATCTCAAGGAGATTTATTGGTGGAACGGTATGAAAAGGGATGTAGCAAGCTTTGTAGCTAAATGTCCGAACTGTCAACAAGTGAAGGCCGAGCATCAACGGCCTGGTGGATTAACTCAGCTTATAGAAATACCAAGGTGGAAGTGGGAGATGATCAATATGGATTTCGTGGTGGGGTTACCTCGCACTCAGCGTAAGTTCGATTCAATATGGGTGATAGTAGATCGACTCACCAAATCAGCTCACTTCCTGCCTGTCAAGTCCACTGATACCGCGGAGCAATATGCAAGATTGTACATCAAGGAGATAGTAAGGCTTCATGGCACTCCACTTTCTATCATCTCGGATCGCGGGGCTCAGTTCACAGCTAACTTTTGGAAGAAGTTTCAGCAAGGTTTGGGGACTCAGGTGAATCTCAGCACAGCTTTCCATCCGCAGACCGACGGCAAGGCCGAGCGGACCATTCGGACGCTTGAAGATATGTTACGGGCTTGTGTCTTAGATTTTAAAGGTAATTGGGATGAACACTTGCCACTAATAGAATTTGCTTACAATAACAGCTATCATGCTAGCATTCAGATGGCTCCGTTTGAGGCATTGTATGGGGGAAGATGTAGGTCGCCAATCGGGTGGTTTGAGGTAGGTGAAGCAGAATTGCTAGGGCCAGATATGGTGTACGAAGCTATGGAAAAGGTCAAGGTTATTCAGCAGAGAATGAAAACAGCACAGAGTCGTCAAAAATCCTATGCAGACGTTCGCCGAAGGGATTTGGAGTTTCAAGTCGATGATTGGGTGTTCTTGAGGGTATCTCCTATGAAAGGAGTCATGCGATTTGGAAAGAAAGGGAAATTGAGTCCTAGGTATGTCGGGCCATATCGGATCATTCAAAGGATTGGTCAAGTTGCTTATAGGCTAGAGTTGCCTCCCGAGATGTCATCAGTGCACCCGGTATTCCACGTGTCCATGTTGAAGAAAGTGATTGGAGATCCATCCACCATCATGCCAGTCGAAGCTATAGAGGTTAATGAAGATTTGTCATATGAAGAAGTTCTAGTTGCCATTCTTGATAGGCAAGTCCGTAAGTTGAGAAATAAGGAAGTTGCCTCTGTTAAAGTATTGTGGAGAAGTCAACACGTTGAGGAGGCCGCATGGGAAGCGGAAAAAGAGATGAAGGAAAAGTACCCCCATTTGTTCGATCAAGCCTAGAAGAAATTAGGTGACCCTCCTACTCCTAGTAACTGTCATCTTGTCTAAGTTGTTTCCCTCTTAATATTAGTAAAGTCCCCTTCATCTTGTAATGAGTTAAATGTGTTGTTACCTTGGGTCACTTGAACCTTTTTTGATAAATGAAATCCTTATAAATATTCGCGTGTTAAATTGGTTTAATAAGGTAAGAATTCATTGAAGTGACTAGTTTCTGTGCAATTGTAATAATATGATAGAATATGTGCATTCGTTGAGGTAAGAAAATGTATACCAGTTGTGGAAAGTGTTGTACTTGTATATTGTTGTTTGGTAATGTGTTTCGGGGGCCCTCTGACAGGTGGATATGTCCATAATACAAAGGAAACTCTGGCGAAATTTTTCTAAAATATAAGAGTTAGTCAAAATTTTGATGGTTGCATATCATGTCTTTCAAAACCAACTCATTTATTTTCAAAGTCCTCATTCGAGGACGAATGATCTAAAGGGGGGGAGGATGTAAGGCCCCGTAAAAATTTTGTGCATAAAACCTAGTAGCTGTGGTGTCATGGTCCGAATAATGTGTTAGGAATGCGTAGAATTCTTCGCGGCTCGCAAGCTCGCCGCGGTTCGGACCCTTGGTAGTGATTTAAGTTTCAAAAATGTAGAGAATTAATTTTTCCGAAAAGTGTCCAATATGCGGTCAAGAATGCGATCGCAAACCTGACATGTGGACCGCATTCTTGCCGCAAAACGTTCCACAGAGTTTCCCAAAAATCGTGTCAAAAGTGCGGTCGATATGCGATCGCATGTCAAATCTGCGGTGCACTTTGCGACCGCAGATCAAGCATGCGGACCGCATTCTGGCCGCATTCCTTAACAGAACCTGTGTAAAATTTGGGGCAATTCTGCGGTCACTATGCGGACCGCATGTTGATTCTGCGGTCGCATAGTGCAGCGCATAATTGACCCCGGCCCAGATTTTTGTAACATTTTGACCCGATCTCTTCTTTAATATAACACCTTTCTTCTTCATTTTATCATATCATCTTACCAAAATTAGAGAGAGAAGGGAGGGTTTTTAGAGAGAGAAATCTTTCATCTTCAAAGATTGTTCCAACCATCTTAATTCCAAGGGATCTTAGGGCAAGGATTCAACATCCCCAATCTTTTCAAGGTAAAAACCCTAACTATTTTCTTTGATTTTCAGTTTTAATTGGGTAAAGAGAGGTTTGCATATAATAGCTTTTAAAAATAGAATTTTCACACTCATGCATGATTATTGAACTTGATTTCTAGTAAAAGAAGTGAGTAGAAGTAAGAGTCTTCAAGAACAAGGTTGGCAAGAGTAGGATATCTTGGGTAAGCATAAAGTAGAAAGTTAACGGAAGAAAACTCATCACCAGGTATGTATGGCTAATTTTGATCATTGTAAAATCGCCCAAATGTGTGCGAATTGTTTTGGCATGTGTCAAATTGAGAAATTTTACGTAATTCTTTGATTTCCTTGTTGAGCATTTGATTGATGTTGAACTACGTGTGGTGTGGTATGAAATATGAATTGAAAGATAAAAAGGTAATCGAGATTGGTAAAGAGTTGGGAACAACCATTGTGATGGCATATTTGGCTTATTGTGGAAGGAATTTGAAACACCTTAATTGTGGTAAATTGTTGAACATGATTATGTGGGCATTTTCGATTTTGGAATACTTGTAACTTGGTTTTGATATTGGCTTGAGAAGAAATTGAGAACATGAACCAATGTGTAAGTTGCTTATTTGAACTTGTTGAAATTGTGTGTAGTACCTTATCTCCTGTTTGAAATTGTTGTGTTTTCAACTGTAAGGCGGGGTCGTGTTGCGCGCCGCAACGTGGGGAAATAAGGTGTGGGTTGGGGTGATAAGGGTGGCCGAGGTAATAAGGGTGGTCGGGGCAATAAGGATGGAAAGCGATCGAAATCGCTATTGAAAAATTGATACAAAAATCAATAATGTGAAATTGTGAAAGGAGACAACAGGAGAGTTTGCAACCTGTGGGGCACTGATTGCCCCTTTGTTTGACTACTTGTGCTTTACGTGATTGATTGGTTATTGTTAAATTGGTTGATCGTAGAAAGTGCTTTATGTGAGAATTATTTGAAATGAGGAAAATGTGAAAACATGGTTGGCTGGGCTTAATTAATTGTTGATGTAATTTAATGGCTTGAGTTTACTTGGGACAAAGTTTGTCCATACATACCGGTACAATTCAAGTGTACTGACGTCCCTTTTGCCGGGGACGCTACATTCGTGTTATGATTGTAGGTGGATCAGTAGCAGGCACTTCAGCTCATCGGCAGTAGTATCCTTCTCCTTCCACTGCCCGTTTTGGTGAGCCCCTTTCTTCCTCGGGGCCTTGTGTGGTTCATGCCACTTTTGTTTAGATTTCATTTTGGTTTTGTAAGGTATAGCCGGAGCCTTGTTACCGGCAAGTATTGTATCCCCTTTTTTGTATCCTAGAGGCTCTGTAGACATGTAAACTGTGGGACTCCAGTATTATGTATACATTATGTTATGTCGGGCGTTGTAAAAACCGCAAACTTGTTAATGAATCACTTGTATGGTTTTAATTGTTTAATGTGAAATCATTCATGGTTAGTAAGATATTTGGTTAATGAGAAACAATCAACACAGGGGTAACGCGTTGAAATGAAAGGCACCCAGGTCCGCTTGACTGGGGCAACCCGGTCAGGCGCCGGTCATGTTCCTCGATTTGGGGCGTGACAAGGGCCCTACTGAGAAGCAATAATATAGTTATAATAACAATAATAAACAATTTAAATGATAATAATTTCCACAATAACAACAATAAAATGATTACTGCAACCGTCTACAATTTAGCTAACAACAAATAACCAACTCAACAAAAACAAGTCCAGGACTCGTGGGAATTGAACCCACAGTTCCATTAACAACACCCATGGGTCTCCGGGAATCGAACCCGCAGCCCATGTCTCAATAAAATCTCAATAACTCAGGATCTCCGGGAATCGAACCCGCAGTCCCTACCAATAACTCGGGATCTCGGGAATCAAACCCGTAGTCCCTACCAATAACTCGGGATCTCGGGAATCAAACCCGTAGTCCACATCTCAATAAATCTCAGGATCTCCGCAAATCGAACCCGCAGTCCACATTTCAATAAATCTCGGGATCTCCGGGAATCGAACCCGCAGTCCATATTTCAAAAAATCTCAGGATCTCCGGGAATCGAACCCGCATTCCACAAACACAGCAAGTAAAGGAATACACAGAAAGAAGTATAATATGCTTAACTATAACTTCGCCGATAAACAGCGCCGGCGATTACCAAGAAAACTCAAGTAAGACAATTTGGCAACTAGACAGTTAAATACTACCTAATCATGCTTTTCTAACTGCTATCGGGTAGAAATATCGAATTTAACAGCTAACAACAGGAATATCACTCATTGAACATTTTAAGTAAAGTATGTGTTCAACAACCAGCGCATGTACACGCCCGTCACCTCGCGTACAGGGCATTTAAAGTATCACATAATATCCTAGGGGTGAAAGTCCCCCACACGAGGTTAGACAAGCCACTTACCTCAATTCCGGTACAAAACCGCTAAGAAATAACCCTCTTGCCGCGAATGTCGGCCTCCACAAGTGTAGTATCCGATAAAAATCAATAGAATCACATCAAAATAGGCCAATTGGGCATTACCCAATCAAAATAACTCAAAATGCACCAAAACCCACAAGTTGCCAAAACCCGACTTTCGGTACGCTTATCGAAAAATCATGAAAACTATATTTTCGGGTTCCTTATCTCAATACGAGTCTAGGCATATAAAATTTACCAAAATCGGACTCCATTTGCCCACTCAAATCAGTGTTTTTCTTCAATTTAGGCCTAGGGCTCAAACCCACCTTTAATCTTCCATTTACAGAAATTTAACCAAGGATTTCATGTTAAAATGATGTAATTAAGCCACAAAACTTACCTCCGACGAATCCCCGATGAATTCCCAGCAATTCTCGTGAGTTTCTCTCTCTAGAACTCAAAAATGGCGTTTTGGGGTATGAAACCCGCGACTGGTTCTGTTCTGTAATTAAACTCACTGCCAGACCCCATTACTCTACGCGTTCGCATTACTATTCACGCGTTCGCAATGAACAACCCAACTTCTTCTACGTGAACGCGAAGTAACCCACGCGTTCGCGATGACTCTGCAAAACTTACCCATCGCGAACGCGACGCTCCCCACGCGTCCGCGAAGCACAAATTCCCCTTCCTCAATGCGAACGCGACGACTCCCACGCATTCGCGAAGAACAACCTTCCAATCAACCGTTTTTCTTCTACGCGTACGCGACACCTGGGACGCGAACGCGGTGCTTCCTCTTTTCCTTCTACGCGATCGCGACTCAAGGGACGTGAACGCGATGCTTAGCCCTGCCATGCCTACGCGAACGCGGCCATTGCCACGCGAACGCGAAGGCTTAAAGTCTTCTGCACTGCTGCTGCATTTTCTGCAGAATTTCCAAGTTCCAAATGCCCGCTTGATGGTTCGAATTCATCTCGAGGCTCCCAGGACCCCCAACGAAAACCACCAACATACTCCAAAACACGATACGAACTTATTCCAATCATAAAAACACGTCTAACAACATCAAAAACCATAATTCACATCGAATTCAAGCCTAAATTTCTTAAAACTTTCCGAATTGCACATCCAATCTAAAACCCAACCAAACGACGTCCGAATGACCTGAAAATTTGCGGACATATCCAAAATCACATAACGAAGCTACAAAAATTGTTGGAATTCCATTCCGACCCCCGGATCAAAATCTCACCTATCGTTCGGATTCGCCAAAATTTCAAACTTCGGCATTTCAAGCCTAATTGAGCTACGTACTTCCAAAATACATTCCGAACGCGCTCCCAACCCCGAAATCACCTAACGGAGCTAATGGAACCATTGGATTTTTGTTCCGAGATCGTCTTAACACTGTTCCAGCTACGGACCATTTTCTAGCTTTAAAGCTCTCATTTAGGGACTAAGTGTCCCAAAATACTCCAAATTTCAGAACCGACTCTCCCGGCAAACCAAAATAGCAGAAAAGAACTTAGGGAAACACTTAAATTAGGGATTGGGGCGTAATTTTCTAAAACGACCGGCCGGGTCGTTACAATAATTGGTGGCATAGAATGAAAAATATATTGTGGCATATGTGGCGCGGTGTTTGAACTATCAACATGTTAAATATGAGCATCAGAGACCTGGTGGTCTATTTCAGAGAATTGAGCTTCCTGAATGGAAGTGGGAGCGGATCACTATGGACTTTGTTTCTAGCCTTCCAAAGACTCGGAAGAAGTGTGATGCCATTTGGGTTATTGTTGATAGGCTGACCAATTTAACTCATTTTATTCTAGTTGCCTCTACCTATTCGTCCGAGAGATTAGCTGGGATTTATATTAGGGAGATTGTTCGCCTTCATAGTGTGCCTATTTCTATCATTTCAGTTCGAGGTACGCACCTCGCATTTTTGGAAGGCGATTCAAAGAGAGTTGGGCACCCAAGTCCAGCTAAGTACAACCTTTCATCCCCATACGGATGGTTAGTCCGAAAGGACCATTCAGATATTAGAGGATATGCTTCAAGCATGTGTTATTGACTTTGGAGGCTCGTGGGATCAATTCCTACCTTTGGCAGAGTTTGCTTATAATATTAGTTATCAATCGAGCATCTAGATGGCTCCTTATGAAGCCTTGTATGGTAGGTGGTGTCGCTCTTTGGTTGGATGGTTTGAACCGGTTGAAGCTCGGTTGTTAGGTACGGATCTAGTTCAGAAGGCCTTAGATAAGGTCAAACTCATTCAAGATAGACTTTGTACAGCTCAGTCCAGGCGAAAGAGCTATGCAGATCACAAGGTTCGAGATATAGCTTTCATGGTTAGGGAGCGAGTATTGCTCCGAGTATCGCCTATGAAGGGCGTGATGAGATTTGGAAAGAAGGGTAAACTTAGCTCTAGGTTTATTGGCCCATTCGAGATTCTTGATCGTGTGGGAGAGGTGGCTTATAAGCTTGCCTTGCCAGCTACCTTGTCAGCTGTGCATCCAGTATTTCATGTATCCATGCTGTGAAAATATCACGGTGATCCATCGCACGTGTTAGATTTCAGCACTGTCCAATTGGACAAGGATCTATCTTATGAGGAGGAACCGGTAGCTATTCTAGACCGGCAAGTTTGACAGTTGAGGTCGAAGACTTTTCCTTCTGTGCGAGTTCAATGGAGAGGTCATCCTCCTGAGGCATCGACCTGGGAGTCTGAGTCTAACATGCAGAGCCGATATCCTCATCTATTCCCTGACTCAAGTACTTCTTTCTTTTGTCCGTTCAAGGACGAACGGTTGTTTTAGAGGTGGAGAATGTCAGGACCCAAATGGTCATCACTTGTTTTCTTAGGCATTTCGAGCTTCTGAGGCCTTGAAAACCTAATCTATAGCTGCCTCTATTTGCGTGTGCAGTCCGGGCGAAGCCGGAAAATTTACATGTTGAAATATATGAGTTATGTGAAAAATTTGAAGAATTTTGATATTAATATTGATATAGTTGACTTTGGTCAACATTTTTGGTAAACGGACCGGGACCCGTAATTTGACGGTATCAGAAAGTCTTAGAAAATTATGGAACTCAAGCATATGCCTGGAATCGAAATTCAAGGTTGAGAACCCTGGTAAAAGAATTTTTCTGTTAAATTATTTTCTGAAAATGTTTAAGGAAAATGAAACTAAAATTTGATCAAAAGTAATGGTATCGGGCTCGTATTTTAGTTCCTACGCCCGGTACAAGTCGTATATATTGGTTAAGTGCTTCCTGTAAAGTTTGGTTGAAAACGGACATCGTTTGACGTGTTTCACCTTAAATTGGAAATTTGGAAGTTTATGAAAATATGAAAGATTCTTGGGTTTTAAGGCTCAATTCATTAATTCTGATGTTATTTTGGCGATTTGATCGCGTAAGCAAGTTCGTATGATGTTTTTGAGTCAGTGTACATATTTGGTTTGGAGCCATGAAGGCTCGGGTGAGTTTAGGATATGCGTCGGATTGCATTTCTCATTTTGGAAAAAATCTGGTATTCTACTTCTGTGATCTTTCCAATTGCGAATTGATGATTCGCAATTTCGAGCTCGTAAATGCGAGCCATTTATTGCAATTGCGAAGCCTGAGGCTTATGGCCTAGGATAGCAAATGCGATCAACCTCTTCGCAAATGCGAACTTCTGGAAATCTGCATTGAGTCGCAAATGCAATCATTTCAATCATAAATGCGAAGGGTCCCCTGGGCAGCACATCTTCGCAAATGCGAACTTTCCAGTTTTGGCCTAGCTTCAGCAATGCGAAGATTGTTTCGCAAATCCCAGGTTTGGTCGGGGTTCGCAATTGCGAACCCCTGTTCGCAAATGCGAACACAGAGACCTGTAGATCACGATTTCCAGCTTCATTTTTCACGTTTTCACAACCCAAAACACCTATTGGCGATTTTTCACGAACTCCCTCTTCTCCCAATCATTTGTAAGTCAACTTTTACTCGATTTCTTCAATCTTTAACATCATCTATCATGTTTTTATCTTAAATTCAAGGTTTTTCATGGGTAAAATGGGGGTTTTGGGTAGAACTTAGGTTTTCATAAAAATTGGGATTTTGACCTCAATTTGAGGTCCGATTTTAGAAAAAATTATATATTTGAACTCGTTGGAGGATGGGTGAATTTATTTTGGTTTGAACCTCGTGTTTCGACCATGTGGGCTCAGGGTCGATTTTACTATTCCGGGCAGAATGTTGTAAAAATTATATTTAGCCATTTGAACTAGTTTGTTAAGTAGAATTGATGATATTGAATCAATTGTGTATAGATACTATTGAATTGGAGCCAAATCCGAAAGGCAAAGGCATTGCTAATGATTGAATTGGCCGTAGATTTTCGAGGTAAGTGTTTCATCTATCCTAGCTTGAGGGAACAGGAGTTGAGTTTATGTTCTAATTGTTATGTGTGGATTCCGACGTATAGGCATGGTGACGAGTATCTACATGTTGGGGGTCGAGTATGACTGTGAGTCTAGAATGTGATGATATGAAAGGAAATTATTATTGGTTTAATACCGGTAATATATATATATATTGTTGATCAGAGATTATTGGTTTAATGCCGGTAATATATGTATTGATTCTTGTAATTGGCCATGGCGTCGGTGAGATATCGGAAGGGTCGGGGTGCACACCGCACTACTAACGGATATTGATTGTTGATATTGGCCATGATTGCCGGTAACATATTATGTATCGTTTTGATGAATAAATGAAAGATTGATAGTAAAAATGGGAGCGAATGGTTGTATTCATGTAGTTGGATAAGCTGAGTTGGAAAGTGAACTAAATACCTTTGTCATTCTTTCTATATATATATATATATATATATATATATATATATATATATATATATATACATGTGGTTACTCCAGTGCATATTTTCTCTTCGTAAATATTAGATGTTGTTTTTTGCAATTTGTTGTATATATATTTTTAACTGTACAGGTTTATATGCTTGTCTGGTCCTAGCCTTGTCACTAGTTCGCTGGGATAGGCAAGGCACTTACCAGCACATGGGATCGGTTGTGCTGATGCTACACTCTGCGCTCTTTTTGCGCAGATACAGGTTATGGACAGTAGCAGCAGCAGTAGTACGATTTGTTGATATTCCGACCAGCGAGACTTTGAGGTAGCCTTGCAGGCGTCCATAGGACCCGTTGTCTCATCTATCTTAATTTTTAATCTGTTATCTCATGTATTCGAGATAAATAGTTTATATATATTTCAGACGGTTATGTGTATTATTCTTAGAAGTTCGTGAGTATTGTGACACAAGTTCTTGAGTAGTGTATTATGTTTGGGTTTTTTGTATCATATATAGTAAAATTGGTTAAGTCTTCCACTAAATTTATTTATTCCACTGCAATCATAAGATTATTTCTAAAGGTTTAAAATGAGAGTTGTAATAAATGAAAAAAGTAATTAAGGATTGGCTTGCCTAGCTTCCACTAGTGGGCGCCATCACGACTTCCGATGGTGGAAAATCCGGGTCATGACATGGATATTGCACCGACGTGATCCATATTATATTTAAACCTAGGACCCATTCCCTTTGTTTGTATGATATGATGTTTTTTTTATGTTTTCTTTTCAAAGCCACTTATGTCCCTTCCTTTCACAATTGTTAACTTGTTCACATGCCCTATGTGCAAACTTTGTTTGTTTACTCTTACTCTTCTAAAAATCACAACTAAGCAAGGCCGGGAATGACACTAGTGGTTCTTGAGGGGTGCCTAACACCTTCCCCTCGAGATAATCTCAAGCCCTTACCCAAACTCGGGTTTTTCCTTCGAATCCTTTATTTTCTCTAAAAGTGTCCTAATTAGGTGGCAACTCTTCAAAATTCCATGACCCAGTTCCTCCAAAGGGAACGAGGGTCGTTTTGTCTATAATGTCGTAAAACCCGATTCTGCCCTTTAGGTGGGTGAAAGAGGGGGCGTCGACATCATCCCCACATCAGCTGATTCCACTCTCTTAAGTGACCCAAAATTTTAAATTACAACATGTACCTTTCAATTACACATGGGATCTTCTAACGTACACATAAGAATCATACAACTCAAGAACACTCCGCATGAGATAACCCACCCGCTTCGCCTCAATTTAGTATTTCAGTACACCTTCCACCATCATACATATAACATAGTTAATTCAGTCTTCCTATGTCTGATCTCATATCGCCACACGTATTGCACTTTACTTTCCAACTAGGAGATACAAAAATATTCTTCACATGCCCATAATTTGGGCTACACATCAAATCACAATAGGAATTGAACACCTATGAGCACGTGATTTATGCCCTACGAGAAAATTACTCCCAAAATTCAAAATAATAGTTTTGCTATTTTGCAATTTTTGCGGATGTCGTGTTATTTTTTCTCTTATTTGTTTGCATCTATGTGTGCATTTTATTTGTTTAAATTATTCAAAATACAAAAAATATATTGCATTTTTTGCATTTAGGACTCAATTCTACAATTAGGAATTAATTAGTACTTGTAGGATTTTAGGACTTTTTGTTTAGTTTTAATAAAAGAATAATGGAAATAAAGAAAAGATGGACAAAAATCAATTTGGGCCGCCACATTTCAACCAAGTCCAGGCCCAAAAACCTTGGCTTATACCCGATCGAATCAGCCCACTCCAGAGGTGTAACGATCCGGCCGGTCGTTTTAGAAAATTATGCCCCGAACCCCAATTTAAATGTTCCCCTAAGTTCATTTCTGCTATTGTGGTTTGCCGGGAGAGTCGGTTCTGAAATTTGGAGCACTTTGGGACACTTAGTCCTTAAATGAGAGCTTTAGAGTTAGAAAATGGTCCGTAGTCGGAACAGTATTAAGACGACCCCGAAACGAAAATCTGATGGCTCTATTAGCTCCGTTAGGTAATTTTGGGGTTGGGAGCGCGTCCGGAATGTATTTTGAAGGTCCGTAGATCAATTAGGCTTGAAATGCCAAAGTTGGAAATTTTGGCGAATCCGAACGTTAGGTGATATTTTGATCCGGGGGTCGGAATGGATTTCCGATAATTTCTGTAGCTTCGTCATGTGATTTTGGATATGTCTGCAAATTTTCAGGTCATTGGGAAGTCGTTTGGTCGGGTTTTAGATCGAATGTGTAATTCGGAAAGTTTGAAGAAATTTAGGCTTGAATTCGATGTGAATTTTGGGTTTTGATGTTGTTAGACGTGTATTGAGGATTGGAACAAGTTTGAATAAGGTATTAGGATGTGTTGGCGTGTTTGGATGAGGTCCCCGGGGCCTCGGGGTGATTTCGGATGGTTAAACGGGAAGAAAACATGGAAATTTGCAGGTTTAGGAGTTCTGTTTATGTTGTTTTCGCCCCTGCGGAAATGGAACCGCAGAGGCGAGTCCGCTGAAGCGGAAAATGGAATTGCGGAGGCGGGTTTGTTCGTAGGAGCGGACGTTTGTCTGCTGAGGCGGCATCGCAGGTGCGAGGCTGAGACCACAGGAGCGGTCAAGAGGCGGAATTGGGAATTCCGCAGAAGCGGATGCATGATCGCTTATGCGAGTCCGCGGAAGCGGACTCTGGTTCGCAGGAGCGAGATTTATCGCAGAAGCGGCTGCTCGATCGTAGAAGCGGATGCGCAGAAGCGTCCCTGGGATCGCAGAAGCGGAATGGGCCAGCCAGGCCTGGGGTTCGCAGAAGCGACAAAGTGTCGCGGAAGCGGTTCCACAGAAGCGAAAAATTGTCCGCAGAAGCAAAAATTGCAGAAGATTAATTGTATCAGAAGTTAGAAAATTTCGGAAAACATTTCACACATTGGGATCTCGGCTTAAGAGGCGATTTGGGCAATTTTTGAGGGAGAATCAAGGGAAAACATCAGATACTACACCTGTGGAGGCCGATATTCGTGGCAAAAGAGTTGTTTCTCAGCGGTTTTGTACCAGAGTTGAGGTAGGTGGCTTGTCTAACCTCGTGTGGGGAAACTTTCACCCCTAGGATATTATGTGATAGCTTAAAATGCCTTGTACGCGAGGTGGCGGGCGTGTACATGCGCTGGTTGTTGTAACACACACTTTACTTGAATTGTCCGATTACTGATATTTCTGCTCTTAGCTGATAAAAGCGTTACTTTACCCGGTATTAGTTAGAAAAGCATGACTAGCTAGGATTTAACATGTTTAATTGCCTAGTTGACTTACTTGAACTTCTTGATAAATTTTTGGCACTAGTTTCGGTGAAGTTGCAGTTAAACATATTATCTTCTTTCTGTGTGTTCCTCCTTATTTGATGTGTTAGTGGACTTCGGGTTTGATTCCCAGAGATCCCAGGGCTATGGATTCGATTCCCAGAGACCCGGAGTAATATTGTTTATGGACTGCGGGTTTGATTCCCGAAGATCCGGAGTTACTGAGATATGGATTGCAGGTTCGATTCCCGAAGATCCTGATGTTACTGAGATATTGTCTGCGGGTTCGATTCCCGGAGATCCTGATGTTGTTGAGATATGGACTGCGGGTTTGATTCTCGGATATCCTGATGTTATTGCGATATGGACTGTGGGTTCGATTCCCGGAGATTCTGATGTTATTCAGATATGGACTGCGGGTTCAATTCCCGGAGATCCCGATGTTATTGAGATATGGACTGCGGGTTCGATTCCCAGAGATCCTGAGCTATTGATATATGGACTGCGGGTTCGATTCCCGGAGATCCTGAGCTATTGATATATTATTGAGATGTGGACTGAGGGTTCGATTCCCGGAGATCCTAAGGTTTTATTGAGACATGGGCTGCGTGTTCGATTCTCGGAGACCCAGAGGTACTGTTAATGGGACTGTGGGTTCAATTCCCAAAGGTCCTGGACTTGTTAATTGAGTTTGTTACTTGTTGTTAGCTTAATTGTAGACGGTTGTAGTAATCGTTTTATTGTTGTTATTTCGGAATTATTATCATTTAAAGTGCTTATTATTATTATTATTATCATTTTGTAACTGTTTTCTCTCAGTAGGGCCCTAACCTTCCTCGTCACTACTCCATCGAGGTTAGGCTTGGCACTTACTGAGTACCGCCATGGTGTACTCATGCTACTCTTCTGCACACTTTTGTTGTGCAGATCCAGGTACATCAAGATAGGCTCATACCAGGTGATTCAGCAGCGCTATGGGAGACCTCGAGGTATGATCTGCTACGTCCACGGATCCGGAGGCCTTCCTTCTATTCTGATAGTACTAGTATATGTTTTTCCTTCATTTCGTTGTTAGATACTCTTTATACATAGAGCTACAGTTGTATGTCCTCTTTTAATCTGTGTTACCCATGGGATTCCGGGTCTTGGTGGTGTTTTATACAGTGCATTTGGCCGGTGTATGTGCCAAGCGGCATGAATTACACTCCTTTTTATCTTATTTTCCGCAAATTCTTATTAAATGTTCATAAACTTGTATATTCCGCAACGTGTTAGGGTTACCTAGTCGTGGGGACTGGGTGCCATCACGACATGTTCACGATTGGTGAACTAGGGTCGTGACAAGTTGGTATCAGAGCTCTAGGTTCATAGGAGTCACGGGACACGGACCGGTTACTTAGAGTCTCGCTGATCGATACGGAGACGTCTGTATTTATCTACGAGGAGCTATGTAACTGTTTAGGAAACTTTTCATTTCTTTTGGATTCCTTGTCGTGCGACATTTTTGGCATCAAATCTAAACTATTGCTTTCTATTCTCTTACAGATGGTGAGGACACGAGCTACTCGCGACGATCAGGTACCCGCGCCCCCTGTTGCCGCCGTCAGAGGCCGGGGCCGAGGTAGAGGACGAGGACGCACCCGAGGTGCAGCCACAGCACCCGCGCGCACTACCGCTGAGGTGCCACAGGTAGACCAGGTTGGAACGCAGGCACCTGGTACACCGACTACAGGTACCACTACTCCAGTACTCCAGGAGACCCTGGCCCAGTATGTATACCACTTTAGCTCAGGCAGGACTGCTTCCTCTTACTGCAGCTACATCCCAGGCCGGGGGAGAGGCCCAGACTCCCACAGCCGTTACACCTGAGCAACGTGTGCCAGTGGGACAGGTCCCAGAGATTTTGGTTATGCCTCCTGCCACCCCAGCACAGCCCGAAGGTGAGCCAGCTGCCTCTGAGGACAAACAGCGTAGATTGGAGAGGTTCAAGAAATATGACCCTCTAGTGTTCAGTGGGCTGGCTTCAGATGATGCATTGGGTTTTCTGGAGGAGTGTCATCGTATTCTTCGTACTATGGGGATTGTGGAGACCAGCGGGGTTTCCTTCACTGCTTTTCAGTTTCGTGGGGCCGCTTACGATTGGTGGCGCACGTACGAGTTGGATAGTCCAGAGGAGTCTGCTTCATTGACCTGGACGCAGTTTTCAGATCTGTTTTTGAGAGAGTTTGTTCCTCAGAGACTTAGGGATTCTTGGCGCTTGGAGTTTGAATGGTTGCAATAGGGCTCCATGTCAGTATCGGAGTATGCTATCTGTTTCACCCGTCTCACCAGGCATGCATCGGCCTTGGTAGCCACGGTCCGGGAGAGGGTGCGAAGATTTATTGAGGGCCTGATTCCGCCGATCCGATCCAGCGTGGCCAGAGAGTTGGAGACAGATATATCTTATTAGCAGGCGGTGAGCATTGCCAGGAGGAACGAGAGTATGCTCCCTAGAGAGCGGGGAGAGAGAGAGGCCAAGAGGTCTCGTGAGTCGGGCCATTTCTATGGTGCCCGCACTTCAGCAGCCGGTCGTTTTGGCAGGGGTTATTCCGGTCGACCAGTTCACTCAGCCTTACCAGCATCTGGTAGCACTCCAGCTCTTCTAGCACCTCAGGAGCCTTATTATGCTCCCCCAGTTTCCAGTGCACCTCCTGCATGGGGTACCTCTAGGGGTCAGACTAGTGGGGGTGAGGCCGGGCAGTCACAACCACCGCATCCTCCCGGAGCTTGCTTTGAGTGCGAGGATACTCGCCATCTGGTTAGGGAGTGCCCCAGGCGTAGGAGTGGAGCACCTCATCAGTCTTCACAGCATCAGCGTGGTTCTCACGGCTAGCAGGCTATCATTCCAGCTCCAGCTACCACTTCACCTGCCCAGCCTGCCAGGGGCGGGGGTTAGGGTGCCAAAGGCCACCCTCGAGAGGGGGGACAGGCCAGATTCTATGCTATTCCTGATCGCGCTGCGGCTGTTGCATCTGATTCTGTTATCACAGGTATTATTCTGGTTAGTCACAAGGAGGCATCGGTTCTATTCGACCCTGGTTCCACCTTTTCATATGTGTCTTCTTATTTTGCTTCTCATCTGGGTGTGCCTCGGGATTCTTTGAGTGTCCCCATTTATGTTTCCACTCCGGTGGGTGATTCTTTGGCTGTGGATCGTTTATATCGATCGTGTTTGGTTACCATTTGTGGTTTTGGGACCAGAGCGGATCTATTGTTGCTTGGAATGGTCGATTTTGATATTATTTTGTGCATGGAATGGTTGTCACCCCATTATGCTATTCTTGATTGTCACGCCAAGACCGTGACGCTGGCTATACCAGGCATTCCACGTATTGAGTGGAGTGGTACTCTAGATCACACCCCTAGCCGTGTTATTTCCTTTCTCAGAGCTCAGCGTATGGTTGAGAAAGGGTGTGCTGCTTATCTAGCCTATGTGCGGGATATCAGTATTGACACTCCCTCTATTGATTCCGTTCCTGTGGTACGTGACTTTGCTGATGTATTTCCAGCTGATCTCCCGGGCATGCCGCCCGACAGAGATATTGATTTTGCTATTGATTTGTTGCCGGGCACTCAGCCCATTTCTATTCCACCGTACCGTATGGCTCCTCCTGAGTTGAAGGAGTTGAAGGATCAATTACATGAGTTATTGGGTGAGGGTTTCATTCGACCCAGTGCTTCGCCTTGGGGTGCTCCTGTGTTGTTTGTGAAGAAGAAGGACGGTTCTATGCGTATGTGTATTGACTATCGTCAGCTGAACAATGTTACAGTAAAGAACCGGTATCCTTTGCCTCGCATTGATGATTTGTTTGACCAGCTACAGGGCGCACAGGTGTTTTCTAAGATTGATTTGTGCTCTGGATATCATCAGCTGAAGATTTGGGAGCCAGATATCCCGAAGACTGCCTTCAGGACTCGGTATGGCCACTATGAGTTCCTCGTGATGTCTTTTGGGCTGACTAGTGCCCCGGCAGCCTTTATGCATTTGATGCACAGTGTGTTCAGGCCTTACCTGGACTCATTCGTGATTGTCTTCATTGATGATATTCTAGTATATTCCCGGAGTCGGGAAGAGCACGAGCAGCATTTGAAGATAGTGCTTCAGATTCTTAGGGAGAAGCAGCTATATGCCAAGTTCTCTAAATGTGAATTCTGGTTGAGTTCAGTGGCATTTTTGGGCCACGTGGTGTCGAGTGATGGTATTCGAGTAGATCCGAGGAAGGTGGAGGTCGTGCAGAGTTGGCCCAGACCCTCCTCCGCTACTGAGATTCACAGTTTCCTTGGTTTGGCGAGCTATTACCGTCGTTTCGTAGAGGGGTTCTCTTCGATTGCAGCACCTATGACCAGATTGACCCAAAAGGGTGCCCTTTTTCAGTGGACAGATGAGTGTGAGGCGAGCTTTCAGAAGCTCAAGACGCCTTTGACTTCGGCCCCTATATTGATGTTGCCTATAGGCTCGGGGTCCTATACGGTATATTGTGATGCCTCACGAGTTGGACTCGGCGCAGTATTGATGCAAGACAGTAGGGTGATTGCCTATGCGTCCAGACAGCTGAAGGTGCATGAGAAGAACTATCCTGTTCATAATTTGGAGCTAGCTGCCATTGTTCACGCCTTGAAGATTTGGCGTCATTACTTATATGGGGTTCCTTGTGAGATCTACACTAATCACCAGAGCTTACAACACTTGCTTAAGCAGAAGGACCTGAATATGCATCAGAGGAGATGGTTGGAGCTACTCAAGGACTATGATATTACTATTCTCTATCATCCGGGCAAGGCTAATGTGGTTGCCGATGCCTTGAGTCGCCGGGCAGAGAGTTTGGGGAGTTTGGCATATCTACCAGCTTCGGAGAGGCCTATGGCGATGGATGTTCGGGCTTTAGCCAGGCAGTTTGTTAGACTGGATCTTTCGGAGCCTCGCCGGGTTTTGGCTTGTGTGGTTTCTCGGTCTTCTCTATTTGACCGCATCAGGGAGCGTCAGTTCGACGACCCTCATCTGCTTGTTCTTCAGGATAGAGTTCGGCGTGGTGATGCTCGAGATGTTACCATTGGGGATGGTGGAGTTATGAGGATGCGGGAGTGTATCTGTGTGCCCAATGTAGATGATCTTCGAGAGCTGATTCTAGCAGAGGCCCATAGTTCGCGGTATTCCATCCATCCGGGTGCCGCGAAGATGTATCAGGACTTGAAACAACATTACTGGTGGAGGCGGATGAAGAGAGATATAGTTGATTATGTTTCTAGATGCCTCAACTGCCAGCAGGTGAAGTATGAACATCAGCGTCCGGGTGGATTGATGCAGCAGATTGAGATTCCAGAGTGGAAATGGGAGCGCATCACCATCGACTTTGTATCTGGGCTTCCACGGACTGTTAGGAAGTTTGATTCCATTTGGGTTATTGTGGATCGGCTGACCAAGTCCGCCCATTTCATACCGGTGAGTACTGCTTATTCATCGGAACGACTGGCGGAGATCTATATCAGGGAGATAGTTCGGCTGCATGGTATTCCAGTTTCAATTATTTCAGATAGAGGCACTCAGTTCACTTCACGGTTCTGGAGAGCCGTACAGCAGTAGTTAGGCACTCAGGTGGAGCTGAGCACAACGTTTCATCCCCAGACTGATGGTCAGTCCGAGCGCACTATTCAAATTTTGGAGGATATACTCCGTGCGTGCATGATTGAGTTTGGAGGTTCATGGGACCACTTCTTTCCACCGGCGGAGTTTGCTTAGAACAACAACTACCAGTCTAGTATTCAGATGGCACTGTGTGAAGCTCTATATGGTAGGAGGTGCAGGTCTCCCGTGGGTTGGTTCGAGCTGGGCGAGGCCAGGCTGCTAGGTACTGATATGGTTCAGGATGCTATGGACAAGGTCAAGGTGATTCAGGACAGACTTCGTGCAGCCCAGTCTAGACAGAAGAGTTATGTGGACAAGAAAGTTCGCGATGTGGCTTTTATGGTTGTTGAGCGGGTTCTGCTTTGAGTCTCGCCCATGGAGGGCGTTATGAGGTTTGGGAAGAAAGGAAAGCTGAGTCCTAGGTTTATTAGCCCTTTTGAGATTTTGAGGCGTGTTGGGGAGGTTGCTTATGAGTTGGCCTTACCTCCCAGCCTAGCCGGAGTTCACCATGTATTTCATGTCTCTATGCTCCGGAGATACCATGGTGACCCGTCGCATGTGTTGGATTTCATCTCTGTTCAGCTAGACAAAGATCTATCTTATGTTGAGGAACCAGTAGCCATTCTAGACAGGCAAGTCAGGAAGCTAATGTCAAAGAAAATCGCTTCAGCAAAGGTTCGGTGGCGGGGTCGGCCGGTCGAGGAGGCGACTTGGGAGACCGAGCAGGATATGCGCAGCCAGTACCCTCATCTCTTCACCACTCCAGGTATGTTTTCTATACTCGTTCGAGGACGAACGAATCTTTTAAGTGTGGAAAGATGTAACGACCCGGCCGGTCGTTTTAGAAAATTACGCCCCGAACCCTAGTTTAAATGTTCCCCTAAGTTTATTTCTGCTATTGTGGTTTGTCGGGAGAGTCGGTTCTGAAATTTGGAGCACTTTGGGACATTTAGTCCCTAAATGAGAGCTTTAGAGTTAGAAAATGGTCTGTAGTTGGAACAGTGTTAAGACGACCCCGAAACGGAAATCCAATGGTTCCATTAGCTCCGTTAGGTGATTTTGGGGTTGGGAGCGCGTCCGGAATGTATTTTGAAGGTCCGTAGCTCAATTAGGCTTGAAATGCCGAAGTTGGAAATTTTGGCTAATCCGAACGTTAGGTGAGATTTTGATCCGGGGGTCGGAATGGAATTCCGACAATTTCTGTAGCTTCGTCATGTGATTTTGGATATGTCCGCAAAGTTTCAAGTCATTCGGAAGTCGTTTGGTCGGGTTTTAGATTAAATGTGTAATTCGGAAAGTTTTAAGAAATTTAGGCTTGAATTCGATGTGAATTTTGGGTTTTGATGTTGTTAGACGTGTGTTGAGGATTGGAACAAGTTTGAATTAGGTATTAGGATGTGTTGGCGTGTTTGGATGAGGTCCTGGGGGCATCGGGGTGATTTCAGATGGTTAAACGGGAAGAAAACATGGAAATTTGCAGGTTTAGGAGTTCTGTTTCTGTTGTTTTCGCCCCTGCGGAAATGGAACCGCAGAGGCCAGTCCGCTGAAGAGGAAAATGGAATCGCGGAGGCGGGTTTGTTCGCAGGAGCGGACATTTTTCCGCTGAGGCGGCATCGCAGGTGCGAGACTGAGACCGCAGGAGCGGTCAAGAGGCAGAACTGGGAAATCCGCAGAAGCGGATGCATGATCGCTTATGCGAGTCCGCAGAAGCGGACACTGGTTCGCAGGAGCGATATTTATAGCAGAAGCGGCTGATCGATCACAGTAGCGGACGCGCAGAAGCGTCCCTGGGATCGCAGAAGTGAATGGGCCAGCCAGGCCTGAGGTTCGCAGGAGCGACAAAGTGTCGCGGAAGCGGTTCCGAAGAAGCGGAAAATAGTCCGCAGAAGCGAAAATCGCAGAAGATTAATTGTATCAGAAGTTAGAAAATTTCAAAAAACATTTCACACATTGGGGTCTCGGCTTAAGAGGCAATTTGGGCAATTTTTGAGGGAGAATCAAGGGAAAACATCAGATACTACACCTGTAGAGGCCGACATTCGCGGCAAAAGAGTTGTTTCTTAGCGGTTTTGTACCGGAGTTGAGGTAAGTGGCTTGTCTAACCTCGTGTGGGGAAACTTTCACCCCTAGGATATTATGTGATAGCTTAAAATGCCTTGTACGCGAGGTGACCGGCGTGTACATGCGCTGGTTGCTGTAACACACACTTTACTTGAATTGTCCGATTTGTGATATTTCTGCTCTTAGCTGATAAAAGCGTTACTTTACCCGGTATTAGTTAGAAAAGCATGACTAGCTAGGATTTAACTTGTTTAATTGCCTAGTTGACTTACTTGAACTTCTTGATAAATTTTTGGCACTAGTTTCGGTGAAGTTGTAGTTAAACATATTATCTTCTCTGTGTGTTCCTCCTTATTTGATGTGTTAGTGGACTGCGGGTTCGATTCCCGGAGATCCCAGGGCTATGGGTTCGATTCCCAGAGACCCGGATGTTATTGAGATATGGACTGCGGGTTCGATTCCCAGAGATCCTGATGTTATTGAGATATGGAGTGCGGGTTTGATTCCCGGAGATCCTGATGTTATTGAGATACGGACTACGGGTTCGATTCCTGGAGATCCCGATGTTATTGAGATATGGACTACGGGTTCGATTCCCGGAGATCCTGAGCTATTGATATATGGACTGCGGGTTCGATTCCCGGAGATCCTGAGTTATTGAGATATGGATCGCGGGTTCGATTCCCGGAGATCCTGATGTTATTGAGATATGGACTGCGGGTTCGATTCCCTGAGATCCCGATGTTATTGAGATATGGACTGTGGGTTCAATTCCTAGAGATCCTGAGCTATTGATATATTATTGAGATGTGGACTGCGGGTTCGATTCCCGGAGATCCTAAGGTTTTATTGAGACATGGGTTGCGGGTTCGATTCCCGGAGACCCACGGGTACTGTTAATGGGACTGTGGGTTCAATTCCCACAGGTCCTGGACTTGTTAATTGATTTTGTTACTTGTTGTTAGCTTAATTGTAGACGGGTGTAGTAATCGTTTTATTGTTGTTATTTCGGAATTATTATCATTTAAACTGCTTATTATTAATATTATCATTTTGTAATTGTTTTTTCTCATTAGGTCCCTGACCTTCCTCGTCACTACTCCATCGAGGTTAGGGTTGGCACTTACTGAGTACCGCCGTGGTGTACTGATGCTACTCTTCTGCACACTTTTGTTGTGCATATCCAGGTACATCAGGACAGGCTCATACCAGGTGATTCATCAGCACTTTGGGAGACCTCGAGGTATGATCTGCTACGTCCGCGGATCCGGAGGCCCTCCTTCTATTCAATTAGTACTAATAGATGTTTTTCCTTCATTCCGTTGTTAGATACTCTTTATACATAGAGCTACAGTTGTATGTCCTCTTTTAGTCTGTGTTACCCGTGGGATTCCGGGTCTTGGTGGTGTTTTATACAGTGTATTTGGCGGGTGTATGTGCCAAGCGGCACAGATTACACTCCTTTTTATCTTATTTTTCGCTAATTCTTATTAAATGTTCATAAACTTGTATATTCCGCAACGTGTTAGGCTTACCTAGCCGTGGGGACTGGGTGCCACCACGACATGTTCACGATTGGTGAACTAGGGTCGTGACAAGAGGTGTCTAAACGACGTCAGATCGACCACCCCTGATCTAGGCCGTTGATCTCAACTTGATCAACAGCTAAGATTAACCCTTCCCATAACCGACCCTGACCCGTCCTCCATACCCGGACCGCCCTGTCATCTCCTTTTAATCTGTGTCGTTGGATCCCTTCATCCAACGGCCCAGATTAATCAATTAATCCCTAATGTATCGAAGACCTCCCAAACCCTTTCAACCCGTCTCAAACCAAACCCCTATCCCCACCCCCCCCCCCTCTCACTCTTCTCTCCCGTCTCTCCCAGAACCATACGTAACGCCACCGTATTCTGCCATCGAAAATTGCCTCACAGCAGCGGACAACTCCCAAACCACCCCACGTTTACACCCTATCCCCATCCCAACCCCTGTACCAATTTACCTCGAATCTTAGCCCCTCTCCTCGAATCTGAAATTTTTTGTCAAGAACCCTAACAGCCGCCACTACTTTCTGGCAGCGGCGCCACCTCCACTCGACCCCAAACTCACACTCGGTCCTCCCCTAACCTCTCTCGTAAACAAAGCAACATTGGTTTGGTTCGAATCAAACCCAAACCATTTGAACCCCAACCTGAGCCCCAAGAGCCCTAGAAGAATTTCGAGCCTGTTTTAAAGATTTATGATGGTTCAATTGGCTTTAGTCAAAATGTTCTCACTTGAGAACACTCGATTAAAGCCCGTTTGGCCTCAAAAGTTTCGAGTACGAGTTGGTTCCAAGTTTGTTTGATTTCTGATTTCTCTTCTCAAGGTATTCCCTCTTTCTTTCTTTTATCTTTATTTATTTATTTGTTAGTCTTAATTTCATTAGTATCTTTATCTTTTCAAGTTATTAATTCTTCTGTTTCTCCTCCTCAAGACCTTTTATTTGGTCAATATTTGCTCCTATTTGTTTATTTGATTGTGTTTGTCATAGAATACAAATTTATTTCAATTAGTATCGTCGAATATCTGGTTTCGTATTTCCCCTGTTTTGACCGAAAACTGTGAATCACTGGTTCGTAGGTCGATTATTTATTATCGATTATACGTGTTGTAATTGATTAAACGAATATCGTCGATTAGTTGTATAGTTTTGTTGGTTAGAACAATATGGCAATAATGTGTAATGCCGATTAATTCCATCCGAATCACTGTTGAATTGAAGTCTGAATTGTTTGTGGTTTAAAATTAGGAAGTATGAATTGGTTATAGCTGTGATCTTAATAGAGAATCAGAACTTAGCTAATTGGCATGCTAATTAAACACCAAATACACCCTGAAATGGGTGTTTAAAGGGATTAAAAGGGGAGGTTTTTGTTGTTGAATTACAGCCTTTTTTAGACAATGGATCATGGAAGTCGGAAACCAATTTCACTTAGGATTAAAAAGGTGTGCAAAACACGTGGGATAGACTGGTGGAACCTACTGGACAGCAGGGTGTTCCACCAGTTTCTGACTTCAGGAGCATTTTAATAGTTAAAAACCATACTTAGACAAATAAAAGTGGGCAAAACAGACAATTTTAAAAGGGGTTGCAAGGCTGTTAGTTTGGCTATATAAGGGAGAAAGTTTTCAGAATAGACAGACTCATTTTTAGATAGACATTCTGAGAAGATATACATTCTGGAAAACACACTCAAGATCTATACATTCTAGGATACAGAGGGTAGATATAGACATTTTTTCGGAGACATTAGAGAAGCTGAATATACACAGTGGGAATATACATTCTAATATAGATAGACATTCTGGAATAGAGACATTCTAGGATATATATTTTGGAAGAATACATTCCTGAATACAAAGAAGAGCATGAGATTTTCCATTATGAGAGCCTGTTTTGGGTCTTAAAAAAAAGATCTGTCCAAGAGAGTTCACAGTTTGAGCATTTAAATAGTGAAGAGAGTTTAGAAAAGATTCAGTTCTCGAAAGGTTCAAGTCAATCTTAGGCAATTCGAGTCCCTATAAACTGTTACATTGGTCTCGAGGTCCGAAACAATTTGAGTCTTCTTTGTTTTTTTGTTACATACTTGGGTCTCGAAGGAATTCGAAGGGTTCTGTTTGATTTATTTAAGTTCTGGTTTGTTGCTCTCTGATTTCTGGAATTGCTGTCATAGCTGCCTTGAGTTCCCTGTTTGGTTTAATCTATCCCTGTGTTTTTCAATCTGCTACTATTCGTTTGCTAGTTGTTGTTTTGCTTACTGTTGAGATGTTCACTGATCTTTCCTCCTCCATTTCTGCTTTCGAATTCCAGGTACATATCTGTTACACTGCTATAAAATGTAGCCGAAGTTCAAAGTATGAATAAAATAGAGCCTGAAAGTTCGAATTCACTTAGTCATATTTTCATATTTTAAGTTGTATATATGTTAGTTATTTGTTCATTCGAGTCATGTGAGTAGTCTGTAAATGTATAAATAAATTTTGATTGATAGTAGTCTAAGTTTGTGAATTCATTTCCATGTATGCTAGCTAGAAAAACCAATGATGTAGCATCCATGTACTGCCATCGCTATTTTATTTCATTATAGCCTATTTAAATGCATATCAAGTTTTAAGGTTAAGTAATCAGTAGTTCATACTTTTTGTTTCATTTAGTCCCGTAAAAACAGTTATCCTTAACATCAATCTCGTTTCAGCCATATGGCAAATTTAAACGTGGGTAGTGCCATGTAGCTGGGTTCAAATCAGAATAAGATGGCCCAGCCCCTGCTTTGCATCAGTCACGTTGGGCCCGAGCCTATAAATGTTAAATGGAGGCCCATTCTGTTCATTTCAAACTTTAACAAGTCGTGTTCACAATTCAACCACAATAACTCGAAAATATAGGAAGTTACTTCTCCTTTTTCACCTTTTTTAGAAGAAACGATGTAGGGTATAAAAACATGTATAGTTAGGGCGCGGGTCCAGGTTGAGATTAGACCTGTTTGTTAAGGGTCGAAAGGTATTAGTTTTAACTTAATAAAAGCGGTTCCAAAATTAATGAAAAGCACATAGGTCATAACATGTATAAAACCAGATATTCTAGCCACCTATAACAGTTTAAGCGACCGTGCTAGAACTACGGGATTCGGGGATGCCTAACACCTTCCCTTAGGTCAACAGAATTCCTTACTTAGAACTTCTGGTTCGCAGACTTCATTTGGAAAGTTGAAATTTCCTCGATTTGGGATTTAAATAAATTGGTGACTTGAGACATCATAATTTATTCCAAGTGGCGACTCTGAAATAAATAAAATAATATCGTTTCGAATATTGTCACTTAAATTGGAAAAACTCATTTATATACTCACTCGAAAAGGGGCGCGCCAAAAGGAGGTGTGATAGCTCTGGCGACTCTGGTGGGGAACAAACCCAGAACCATTGGTTCGGGGTTTAAGAATTCGAGCTTTGAATAATTGTTGTGTTTGGATTATTTATTATCCGATTTTATTATATGTTTTTCTTAATGTGCTAAAGTTTATTTTTACTGCTTTGATATTTTGTGAATTGTACATAAACTGGCCAATACCCACCCCTCCTCTAAGTCTTCTTGAATTTAACATCGGGCATTTGCTGGACATACCCCATCTTTCTTGAGATAGCCGAGGTGCTTGGCACCCGATGAAGGATTTAGTCACACATGTTTTAGGCGGGGAGTACCACCAGTTAAGCCGGAAAGTCATGTTACCGGTACACTTACCCTCATCGGCTCGAGTTTTCCGCTCGAGTAAAAGCCAGTCTAGATACCTTTTCCAACAGGATGTTAACCTAGAATGACAAAGCCTGATAACAACTAGGTCGGGAATCCAAACTAGAGTAAGAATTTGAGAAGTAAATGCGGAAGCAATAACAACAGGAATTGAACAACTAGAATTAAAGAGACGAAAATAAAGGATATGGGAAAGATTCAAGGAATGAATTCCGAGAACTTTCAAGAACGCAATTTCAATAGCCTTGACAAGATCAAAGTAACAACGTCTTGATTTATGAAAGAAATCAAACGCCTTTACTTAAAAAGCAAATCAAAACAATAGATTCGGATCTTGACCACTTTACGAGTAACTTGAGACAACAATTTATACTAGTATTAATCGCCTTCTAAGAATACCTCAAAGGAATCAAAGATATCACAAAAGAGAAGTAATCTTACTACCTTGAACTATGAGCTAGTAAAGGTTGAAAGATAAATCTCAAAGCACAGGTAACAAAGGTTCAAAAGAACTCTCAAAGTGATATACTCAATCAATAATAATCTGTCTTATGAAGGAGAAGAACACCCTATTTATAGGAGTACAAAGGCATAAAAATAACATTAAAAACTAGGTGGGGTGGTTCTAGTGGAAAACACAATTATTACAATGAGGTAGGTGGTTGCTAAAGTCTAAGAAAAGTCTTTGGTTAGGTGAGGGGCGGCCAAGACCCTTTGGGGCAGATTTGGGCCTTAAAACAACTAGGTTGGGCCATTTGTTTGGATTCCAATTGGGCTCCTTTTGTAGTACCTCCTTTAGGACTTCTTTTAAGCTCATTTTGAGCCATTTTGGTGTACTCCAAGGGCTGATTTGGGTGACCATATCTCCCTCTTCTTGGACTTCAATTTGATCTATCAAATAATTGTAAAACTTCAACAATTTTTCTCCTCTGGGCTGGAGCTCTTTCTCGACAATTAAAGGATTCTCTATGTGCACTTGAAGTCCAATGATCGTGTTTTGAAATTCTTTAGCTTGACATCTTGTTAAAGGTCCTCTTTGAGATTGCAACGCTTCATCCTTGTACTTGAATAGAATTGAGCTTCCTAGGATGCTATAAAAGCCTCACGCCGGATCCCTAGTAGGAACGCTTATTTGCATCACCCGCATTTTTGACTTAGGAGACCCAACACAAGGGTTGGGTCTGTCTAGGACAGGTGTACCTGAAACAAAAAGACCAACATGATGCATCCTGTTTTGTGCATTTATTTGTTTCGGGTCTGCATGCTGACCAGTAAAGAAAAAAAAAGAAAAATTGATTTTGAAGAAAAGTAAAATACCAGTGTATAGGGTTAAGGGGTTTAATCACTTGTTTTGAAAGTACCACATAACACCGAAACTCTGGTAAATTTTTGAAAAAAAAAGGGATGAAAAAGAGGTTCTGTTTTCTGTAAAATAATATAGTTCGTTTTGTTGAACTACGCAAATTTGATTCCCACCGGACATGGGATACGTAGACAACCCATATCGGGCTCAACTAATTTTGCTTTTCAAAATAATAAAAAATAAACAAAATGTTAAAGTCAGGACAATGTCCTTAGTCAAGGTAACATCGTTTTTGGAAAACAGCCAAACGCCTCGAAGGGGCGCCGAAAGACTGGTTTCGCAAGAATAGTACCTTTGAGGCATATCGGATCCTGTTACACAACCTTCAAATCTTCTTCAAGTGCTAAAAGGCCGTATTAACAAGATCAGTTTTTTTAATAAATAAAAAATAAAAAAAATTCTCTTAGGCTTAGAAAAGTTTTAAGTTTTATTTTTATCTTTTCTAGGATTAGCATGGCTCCCCCGTAAAGAATTGGTCAGAAAAGGGCAAGAGATGAGACGCCTCCTATGTTTGTGATTCAAGATAAAAACCTCGAGCCTTCTCTGTGATTGGTGGGCTGGTTTTTCTGCCTGCGAAAGAAATCAAGTCTTTAAGCACCTCAAATTTCTTCTAGACATCTTGGGAATTGAGCCGGACATGGGTCTGATCGAGGCTTTGGTGAGTTTCTGGGACTCTACAAGTAATGTCTTCAGATTTAAAGATTGCGAGATGACACCCACCATAGAAGAACTAGGTGGGCTCACAGGATTTGGGAAGGATCTTTACTGGAAGAAACCCGCCGCTCCCACAAAAGTGGGTGTGAATAACTTTTTGAATAAATTAAGCCTTCGTCGAGTCCCAATGGGTTTCTTAAACGAGGGATGGGTTCCTTTGGAATATCTTTATGATAGATTTGATGACAAGAAGGGATTTGAAAAATTCTCGACCACCGATATTGTCAACCAATTAAGTTATGATGCCTGGGGAGATTTGAGAATCTTCACCTTCATGATTGCTTTTCTAGGGACCATGGTTTTTCTCGAGCGTGATGGGCGTATCAAAATCCATTTATTAATAATGGTCTCATACTTGCAAAGTAGCGAAGAACACAATATTCTTCCTATGATCTTAGGAGACATTTTTTGGGCATTAACTCGGTGTCAAGAAGGCGAAGATTACTTCGAAGGTTGTAACATCTTGCTGCAAATGTGGTTCATAGAGCATCTCTATCATCACCCGATCGTGATAAATTTCAACATAGATTGGTTGAACTACACTCGTTGCCATCCAAGCAGGGCTGCACGTTGTAATCTTCTGAACTGATTAAGGGCATGGCAGGAATCGCTTAGCACCTTGAAAGCAGACAAACTCACTTGAAACTATTATTGGTTCCCTTCTGCTAAGGTCATACACATGTCAACGTATCACCCATTCTACTTACTAATGGGTTTCAAGGGTTTTCAACCATATGCCCCATTACGCGTCATGCGCCAATTATGGAGAGAATAGAAAAGGCCCCCGACCAAAGATATGCGTCCGTTCATGTGGGAATTCACAATAGAGGAACTCCCAAGAGAATCTTATGCATAGAAGGTGTGGTTCGGTAGTCGAATCTCTGACACCGATGAAATGGTTGACGACTGGGAACAAGGAGAAGTATGCCTCGCATACCTTGAGTGGTTCCACAACCAGCCGTTGCCCGAACAAAGAGCAAAAAGGTCGGTAAAATATGCCGTCGATTGGGAAAGGGAAATAGAGTCCAGAGTCAGGAAGGTTAGAAGCGAAACGGCTTCAATCTCGTATCGACACCCTAATAGAAGACAAAGGGATACTACAGGCCGCCATGTACATATTACAGGCTGATATCGACCAAGAAAGGGCTGATTGGGCACAAGAAAAGTAGGAACTCCAAGCCCAAATCCAAGAAATAAAATTAACCGCAGAAAGATCAAGAAGGAGTCAGACTGATGAGTTACTCACAAATGACATAGAAACGAAAGCCCTCGAGCATCGAGAAGACTTGGACAAAGCAAAAGCTGCTCTAACCGCAATTCGGATCAGATGGAGGAGGGCGGCACACCAACGAGCACTTCATATGCAACAAAGAAAGAGATTATGGCAGGATTATCACTAACCTAAGGGAAATGAATACCACTCTCAAGGAGCGGGTTTTCAAACAAGCCCGAGATGCCAGGACGGATAGAGACTGTTGCTACAACCTGATGGCATAGAGGGAAAAATAAATGGATAATCTCCTGGACCAAGTCACCGGCAACCCTTGAATATTGGGGACAAAGAACCAACAGATAGAGCATCTACTTAGGGAAAAGGATAGGATCAGGGCTAGAATCGAAGAAATTGGCAACTACATCACCATGAGATGCCTAACATGTGAGCAAATATCCTGTACTACCCTATTTTCTTCAGTTATGGGATATGTCCACCAGGTCATGGCAGAGTTGAGAAGTCTGCAAAGGGATCTTGAGCCGAAATCCGCAGCAAGGCCAAACAAAGCCTCACGAACACAGAAGTTAAAAGCTTTGGAGCATGCTTAGTAGAGTCTGTATTTTCTTTTAAGAGTCTGTTTGTCCTTTTTGAGTTTGTATTTCTCTCTTTTACGCAAAAGTTTCAGCTTTGTAAGCAGAATTTTGTGGCAATAAAAGATCAAAAAAATATATTCTATCTTTCATTTTACATATGACCCGAACTACGCCCGGTCTGATTCATGCGGGGACATGATACGTAGGCAATCCACATAAGATTTGACCACCACTAAAAGAAAAATAATAGGAAAAAAAAGAGAAAAAAGAAATTGATAAAATAAAAAAGGGGGTGACATGAAAAGCAAAAGAAAGTTCGGAAAAGCATAAGCCAGAACGATGCATTGCAACCAAATACATGTAGCAATTCACTTAACTGTATAAGTGCATCACACACCAATGTGAGATTACTTATCTGTTATTTGTTTCAGACTAACCGTTTGCTTGTCGCAAATCCAGGTTTTATAGAAAGGTGTGTTGGTTTTGTGGTAGTCTGGCCTAGCATTCATACTTCACGAGGTCAAAGGGAAGTGTCCAATCATCTATTCGAGACGAAGTGTTCAGACTTACTTCACGAGGTCTAAAGGAAGCATAGAAATGTCTTCGAAAATCACTCCAGCAATAATCCCTCTCTCAGAAGAGAGTTCAATCACAACCATCCTTTCTTCCGAATCATCCACAACTGAAGAGAACAGAATCTTGCGCCTCCGCATATTGGAAATGTGGGAAGCCTGGAATAGTAGAAGAGAAACGCCAAGCATAATCCCTAGATTCCCCGAACTGTTTCCTAGAACATGTGGGACCTCCAACGTCCCAATCAGTTACCCATCTTCTCTATTTAGGTATCCTACCATGCCATCCCACGCTACCGCATCTCCTTCTGAGTTGCACCCCTAGGTGTCAGTGATCGGTGCAGCTCGGCATAGCCCACTTTGCACAGGCCTAACTGTGACTCATCCTCTTTCACCTTCCAGGCGCCATCGTTCTCATGGGAACCCACTTGGTTTACTGCCAGTACATACCCTGAACATCCTCAACACGAGTTTGTAACTGGAAAAACCAAAACCCTAGGGCGTCCGAACAAGACAAAATGGCCAAAAGAATGAGAAACATCGAGCAAAGTTTGAAGAACATGCAGGGTTTGAGAGGGGAAAAGGGTGTCTCATACGCCGATCTATGTATGTTCCCGCAGGTCCATTTACCATTGGGTTTCAAACAACCTAAGTTCGAGAAGTATGACGGGCACGGCGACCCCATCGCCCATCTAAAGAGATATTACAACCAGTTGCGAGGGGCCGACGGCAAAGAAGAGTTATTAATGGCATACTTCGGAGAAAGCCTGATCGGTATCGCTTCAGAATGGTTCATGGATCAGGATATCTCCCGCTGGCACATATGGGATGATCTTGCCTGGGACTTCATGCGGCAATTCCACTATAACATTGACATCGCACCAGATAGGAATTCTTTGGCAAATCACAAAAAGAAGTCCTCGGAGAGTTTCAGGGAATACGCCATCAAATAGTGTGAATAAGCTTCGGGGGTAAAACCCCCCATGGATGAAATACAAATGGTTACCGGCTTCTTATATGCCCAAGAGCCTAACTACTTCCAAATCATGATGTCGGCCATGGGAAAGCCTTTCGCAGAGGTGATAAAAATTGGAGAATTGGTAGAGAATGGTCTGAAAACAGGAAGGATTCTGAGTCAGACAGCCATAAGAGCAACCTCCCAAGCCATCCAAGGCGGGTTTGGAGGAGTAGCAAGGGGAAGAAGAAAGAAGAAACATCTATGGCAGTGTCAGGGGTGAGAGAATACAGTAACCCCATGCCCCATTTCTCAAAAAGAGCCCCGCAACACTACTACCCTCATCAAGATGCGACCTACGCTCCTCAGCCGTACATGGTTATGAATGTTAAACCCTATGGCCGACCACAACAGCAGATCAACCGAAATCAAGCTCCACCTCACAGAAATCAGCCTCCTTACTGGAACAACTATAATCCCCAACCACCCCAAAATAACTTCTGTCCCCTGGAACCTCCCAGGAGACAAACCTTCACCCCAATCGGTGAACAATACTTTGAATTGCTCCCTAAGCTTATCCAAATGGGTCTCCTACAACCCATGCCCCCAAACAGGCAGAACCCAGAATCACTGACATATCAACGGGGCATCAGATGCGCCTATCATTCAGGGGCGGAAGGGCACGATACCAACAGCTATTGGACTTTGAAAAGAGCGGTCGAGGATTTGATAGAATAAAGAAATAAGGGATGAGGAGGCCCCGAACGTGACCAACAATCCTTTGCACATTCATAACAATGGGCCACTGATCGGAATGATTTGTGAGGACAAGGAGTTTGATCCTGACTTGAAGACCATAATCGCCATTGTCGACAGAGAGAGAAAGGCTACAACACCCCCAAGGCAAAAGAAAGGGGAAAAGAAGATTACCAGGGCTGACCTTGAAAGAAGCTTGAAACCAAAATAGAGATAAGAATGCTCCCAAAAAGTGAGGTTCTCTCTATTCCGCGAGGTCACCCAGAGAAGCCACAGAGGATCGATTTGAAAAGAGGAGTACCAATGTACGTACCAAAAGGGACCGATGTGGTCCGAGGAGCAGTTAGACCACCTCGTCTGAATGAACTGTTGGTCATCAGACACGCACCACAGAAACAAATAACGGACCCATCCACATAGCCTTTGGAATTATCAGCAAACATTGATTACCCACAAAGGCAAAGAGGTCAAAGGGGAGCCGTCGGGAGATACTTCTGCTAAGAAGTACTGGGACATACGGGAAGTGAATAGCTCTACACGTAAGCACTTCCCATCCAAGAAACCCGTGAACGCTGAAGAAGCGGAGGTTTTCATCCAAAAGATGAAAATGCCCGATTTTGAGGTGGTTGATCAGTTGCACAAGCACCCTTATCAAGTGTCCATGCTATCCTTACTCATGAGTTCATTCGAGCATCAAAAGATCCTGCTGAGGACTTTGAATGAAGAACATGTGCCGGCTGAGACTTATGTGGAGCAGCTGGAAAGAATGGCAGAACGATTCTTCGTCGTCAACCAAATTTTGTTCAGCAAGAGCGATTTACCCCCGGAAGGAGCCGCGCATAATAAAGCCCTACACCTAACCATCAAGTGTGAAGGTTACTACATGAAAAGGGTCATGGTGGACGGAGGCTCCTGGGTAGACATATGCCCACTTTCCACTTTACATCGCATAGGGATTGGGGCCGAAAGAATTCGACCCAACAATGTATACGTACGAGCTTTTGACGGCATAAAAAGGGATACGATTCGAGAGATAGATTTTATCCTGACCATTGGCCAAGTAGACTTTGAAGTACACTTTCCAAGTTCTGGACATGGACACGTCCTATACCTTTCTTCTAGGAAGGCCATGGATTCACACAGCCGGAGCTGTACCTTCTACCTTGCACCAAATGGTGAAGTTTGAGCATGAAGGCCAAGAGATCGTGGTCCACGGGGAAGATGAGCAATCAATCTACCGAGACCCTTCAATCCCATGCTTCGAAGCAAGAGAAGGCAACAAGCACATAGTCTACCAGGCCTTCAAAGTTGTGGTTGTCGATCAATATGAAGAAGGAGACCCTTGTCCTCAACCCTTCCTTTCTAATGCGTCGATCATGGTGGCCAAAGAAATGATCCGACGGGGCTTCAAACCAGGAAAGAGACTCAGGAAATCATTGCAGGGGATAACAGAACCCATCACTTTGCCCTCCACTAAAAAGCTCTACGGGATAGGATTCCACCCTACCCCTGAAGATGCGACATGGGCTAAGGAAAGAGGAGGTTGGGTTCTGCCTCAACCATTGCCACATTTGTACCAGACCTTCGTCCGGCCTAAATATGTTGAAGAAGATGATGAGGTGTTCACGACGGAGGAAATAGAGGATATTTGTGGAGCCATGAGGAAAATGCTTTATGAGACACACATGGTTCAGCCAGGAGAAGGCACAAGGACCGCTAACGTGCTATACGTGGGGGCAAAAGCAAAGCTTTAGAATTGGGAGTCTACACCGTTCCCAGTCAGGCGGGAGTCGGGGTAGACTTTTCCTGCCACCTTTCCTGCATCACGAGTTATTCCATGGTGTAACTCGGATGTTTCTTTCTTCAGTATTCTTGTTTTTTGTTTCTTGAAATGTAAACCCTTTTATCTTCCCGATTCCAAGGAATAAAATCGTTGGTTCATCATTATATTTTCCTTTTTCTAATTTTGTTGTTTTTTTATCTTTTCTTTTCAGTTATAATAATACGGCTTTAAAAAACATGACATGCCTGCAAACTCACTACCAGATCCAAACACGCCGCCTAATTGTGAAATAATGAACCAAGAACTTGAATATGATGAAGAAGAGGCTTTTACCGAAATAAATCGAGAGTTGGAACACTTTGAGAATAAACCTAAGCCAAATTTGAATGATACCGAGCCAGTTAACTTGGCAACTCCTAAGGAGATCCGAGAGACCAAGATAAGCATTCACACTGATGAGAAAACTCGAGATGCAATAATTCAGCTCCTATTTGAGTTTAAAGATGTGTTTGCTTGGTCCTACGATGACAAGCCAGGACTAGGTGTTGATCTAGTGGTGCATAAATTGCCAATCTACCCTGATTGTCCCCCAGTTCAACAGAAGCAGATGAAATTCAAGACTGATGTCGCGATATGATCAAAGAAGAGATCATAAAGCAACTAAAAATAGGGGTAATTCGGGTGGTCCAATAAAACACATGGTTAGCAAATGTCGTCCATGTGCCGATGAAAGATGGAAAACTCGGGTGTGCGTGTACTATCGCGATTTGAATAGGACGAGCCCCAAAGACAACTTCCCTTTACCCAACATCCACATCCTTGTTGACAACTGTGCTAAACATGAGATACAGTCCTTTGTGGATTGTTATGCGGGATATCACCAAGTGTTGATAGATAAAGAAGACGCTGAAGAAACCGCTTTCATTATACCTTGGGGCACTTATTGTTATCGAGTTATGCCATTCGGCTTGAAGAATGCCGAAGCGACGTACATGAGGGCCATGACTGCTATCTTCCATGATATGATGCATTAGGAAATAGAGGTGTATGTGGACGACGTGATCGTGAAGTCCAAAACTCAAGACGATCATGTCCGAGACTTGAGGAAATTTTTTGAAAGGTTGCGAAAGTACGATTTGAAGCTGAATCTGGCCAAATGCGCCTTAGGAGTACCATCAAGTAAACTCCTAGGTATCATAGTCAGCAGGAGAGGTATCGAGTTGGACCCGATGAAGATAAAAGTTGTCCGAGACTTACCTCCTCCAAGAACTAAGAAAGACGTAATGAGTTTTTTGGGCAGATTAAACTACATCAGCCAGTTCATCGCCCAATTGATTTCCACGTGTGAACCCATATTCAAGTTGCTGAGAAAAGATTCCACAATCAAATGGACAGTTGAGTGTCAAGAGGCTTTCAACAAAATCAAAGAATATATGTCAAATCCTCCGGTTTTAGTCCCACTAGAACAAAGGAGACCTCTGTTTTTGTATCTGACAGTCTTAGAAAACTCCTTTTGTTGTGTCCTCTGGCAGCATGATGCAACTAGAAATAAAGAGCAAGCGATCTACTATTTGAGCAAGAAGTTCACTAGCTATAAAGTCAAGTACACCCTGTTGGACAGAACGTGTTGTGCTTTGACATGGGTCGCTCAGAAGTTGAGACACTGCCTCCAAGCTCACACCACTTACCTCATTACCAGATTGGATCCCTTGAAGTATATATTCCAAAAACCAATGCCCACCGAGAGATTGGCAAAATGGCAAATCCTGCTTACTGAATTCGACATAGTCTAAGTCACTCGCATGGCGATGAAAGCCCAGGCATTGGTGGATCACTTGGTTGAAAACCCGATTGATGAGGAATACCAACCATTGAATACCTACTTTCCATATGAGGAGGTAAACATGATAGAAATAGTCCCTGAGGACACCCATGCTTGGAAAACGTTCTTCGATGGAGAGATAACTCCAAAGGTGTAGGGATTGGGGAAATTTTGATCTCTCCCACCGGTCAGCACTACCCCGCCACGACTAGGCTACGATTCTGTTACACAAAAAATACAACGGAAATGAAGCCTGCATCATGGGCATAAATATGGAAATCGACCAAGATGTCGAAGACTTACTAGTCATGGGAGATTCTGATTTGATCATCAAACAAGCCCAAGGTGAATGGGAGACCCGAGACGTCAAGCTCAATCCTTACCGACAACACGTGGAAGATCTCAGCAGGCGATTTACATCAATAGAGTTCAGATACATCCCGCGATGTCACAACGAACTAGCTGATGCACTTGCCACGTTAACCTCAATGCTACCTTATCCAGGCAATGCCCACATCGATCCTTTGGAAATCCAAATCAGGGAAAGACACGATTATTGCAATATAATCGAGGCAGGACCAATATCTAGCCATGGTACAACGATATCAAGGGGTTCCTGAAAACAGAAGAGTACCCCGAACATGCTTTGGGAGATCAGAAGAGAACCATCAGGCGACATGCAAGTGGTTTCTTTCTGAGCGGCAAAGTTTTGTACAAAAGAACCCCGGAACTCAATTTGTTAAGATGTGTAGACGCCGAGGAAGTCGGTAGAATCATGCAAGAAGTACACGCAGGAGTGTCCAGGTCTCATATGACGGGTATGTTATGGACAAGAAAATCTAACGAGCTGGTTATTATTGGATAACTATGGAAAAGGATTGCTTCAGCTTCGTCCGGAAATGCCATCAGTTCCAAGTGCACAGAGATCTGATTCATGCACCTCCAACAAAGCTACATCCTATGTCGGCACCTTGGCCTTTCATCGCTTGGGGCATGGACTTCATTGGCCTGATCGAGCCAAAGGAATCTAATGGGCACAGATTCATCTTGGTTGCCATCAATTATTTCACAAAATGGGTCGAGACCATCACTCTCAAGTCGGTCACCAAAAGAGCCATGGTAGATTTTGTGCACTCAAACCTTATCTGTCGTTTTGGCATTCCTGCAACTATCATCACAAATAATGCGGCGAACGTGAATAGTCATTTGATGGGGGATATATGCGAATGATTCAAACGCACAGAAACTCCACTCCTTATCGGCTCAAAGCCAACGACGCCGTCAAAGAAGCAAGCAAAAATATCAAGAAGATTTTGAGAAAGACAATCCAAAGTTCCATGTAGTGGCATGAACAGTTGCCTTTCGCCTTACTGGGATATTGCACTTCAGTGTGCACATCGGTGGGTGACACCCCATACTTATTGGTTTATGGGACCGAAGCTGTGATATCGGCGAAGGTAGAAATTCCTTCGCTCCGAACCATTGTCGAAGCGGAAACTGCAGACAGAGAATGGGCCAAGACTCGATTGGAGCAGTTAACTTTAATTAATGAAAAGCGAATGGTTGCGGTCTGTCACGGGCAGTTGTACCAACAAAGAATAGCCCGTGCTTACAACAAGAAAGTGCAACCCAGGAATATTGAAGTCGGACAATTGGTGTTGAGGCACATTCTTCCCCATCACCAGGAAGCGAAAAGAATATTTGCCCCTAATTTGAAAGGTCCGTACATCATGAGGAAAATACTACCGAGAGGAGCGTTGCATCTGGGCGATATTGAAGGAAATGATCCCGAAACGGCAGTGAACGCAGACGCAGTCAAAAGGTACTATGTCTAAAATGATGTTTTGCTGCAGTTCAGATGATGAAGGCTTTTGTTTCCGCTACCCCAACACTATCCACCCTTTTGCAAACCATTTTGAGCGGTTACCTTCCTTGGCCACCCTCTCTGGAATCCAAGGTCACCAACCAACCATCACCAAAAGTAAGTAAGTAAAAAAAATAACAAATGAATACCTGAACTACGTTCTTACTTGATTCCGGAAGGATACGTAGGCAACCTCTATCTGAGGTTCAGTCACACCGAACCAAAACTCCAATCATCCCCCGAAATTGAAACTAGGGCAGATGTTATAATGGTTCGGCCATTGAGCTCACCAAATTATTCCAAAGTTGTAATCCCATCTACAATTCCTTTTCCCAAAACCAAGCGCAATTCTTTCGGATCAATTGCAAGAAGTAGTAACACTGAGAGACATCATAAAGGGAAAGCGAACACTCAAAACAGAAAATATAAATGAGAGAGTTTTATCGGTGAAAACCTTCGAGCACCATGAGGCGACGAGAGCAGAGAAACAAAATGAGAGATTCCGTTTAGTGAAAACTCGCAAAGAGTGCTATCGGGCGATGCTGAGAAGAGAAATGAGAGAGGTCAATTAGTGAAAACCCGCAATGGGCGTTATCGGCCGAAAAAGAGGTATCTCATCACTGGAAGTACTGGAAAGGTTTCCCGGTTCGGAAATGCGGATCAGTTTGGATTTATTAAGAAGCCGAAGTGGTACATGTCGGGCGTCCAGTCCAAGAAGCATGTCATGTCCAATTGAAGCCAGCATGCACCCCAGATAAGTTTTTCTTTTCCCCTAAAAGGACGTTTCTATTTTTAATTCATCTCTTCCACTCCGTATTAGTTTTCTTTACTTTGAACCCCTTTCGGTTTAACCTTAAACTCTAAAACTTGTTACAAAGGAAAAGGTGGCAGAATAGGTTTCATAGGGCTCCACCTAACAAAAGCCGAAGAAAATGCCCAGCCTCAGCTAGTGCGTTAGTCCAATCTTGACTGACCATTGTTTGTTGATATTCTCTAAAGGAAAAGCCTTTTAAAAGAACAAAAGGCCGAAGGCAAAGGTCTTGAACAATAGAGTGAAGCAAGAGGCCAGCTCCCACATGGGAAAATCATCATGAAGACCTAAATGTTCGAGTTCTGTCAAGTTCGAGAGAATTCCCCTTTTCAAGATCTGTGAGCAGCAAGGTTCTCAACAGAAAGGGACTGCGATCAAGCAATCAAGATAATCAAGGCCACAAAACCAACCACCATTTTATAACTAACAAATTGTTCTTTGTTGAACATTTAAAACAGGTGCCATACCGAAAACCATACAAGAAATGGACACAACCCGGAAGAGAAGGCAATACACAAACACTGGAACAGCTTCGTAGCAGAAAGTCAACCAAAGGTAAGTTTCCCCTCTGATTCTCTCATGCATGGTGCTAAACGAAGAAGATAAGAGTAAGATTCGAAAGAAAGAAGGAAAGAAAGAAAGACAAAAATCCCCAAAGAAAATTCATCGTAGCATAGGGTCCCATTCCCTAGAAATCCCAACGGCATAACCAATTGAACCTCTCTGGCATAACCCATGGAGCCTTTTTCCTTTCCAACTCTCGGAATAACCCAAAGACCCCAACGGCATAACCCGTTGAATCCCGACATAACCCATTGATCTCCCTGGCATAACCCAAGGAGCCTTTTTCTTTTCGAGTCTCGGCATAACCCGATGACACCAACGGCATAACCCATTGAAAATCCCTACAAAAATTGTGGATCTCCCTGGCATAACCTAAGGATCCTTTTTCTTTCCAAGTCTCGGCATAACGCGACGACACCAACGGCATAACCTGTCGAAAATCCCAGCATAACCTGTGGATCTCCCTGGCATAACTCGAGGAGCCTTTTCTTTCCAAGCCTCGGCATAACCCGATAACCCCAACGGCATAACCCGTTAAATCTCGGCATAACCCGTGGATCTCCCTGGCATAACCCAACGAGCCTTTTTCTTTCCAAGTCTCGGCATAACTCGATGAACCCAACGGCATAACCCGTGGATCTCCCTGGCATAACCCAAGGAGCCTTTTTCTTTTCAAGTCTCGGCATAACCCGATGACACTAATGGCATAACCTATTGAAAATCCAATCAAAACCTGTGGATCTCCCTGGCATAACCCAAAAAGCCCTTTTCTTTCAAAGTCTCGGCATAACCAAACGACACCAATGACATAACCCATCAAAAATCTCGACATAACCCGTGGATCTCCTTGGCATAACCTCAGGAGCCTTTTTTGCCAAGTCTCGGCATAGCCCGATAACCCAACGGCATAACCCATTGAATACCGGGATAACCCATGGATCTCCCTGGCATAACCCAAGGAGCCTTTTTCTTTCCAAGTCTCAGCATAACTCGATGACCCCAACGGCATAACCTGTGGATCTCCCTGGCATAACCCAATGAGCCTTTTTATTTCCAAGTCTCGGCATAACCCGATGACCCCAACGGCATAACCCGTTGAAAATATCGGTATAACCCATAGATCATTAAATGGCATAACCTGGCCATGTCCTAATACCGCCTCATTCCATTCACAAGGATACACAATCTTGATGTGATCGCTTGAATATACATCATAACTAACTCACAAAATTTTCCTAGTGCAAACTGGGGTAAAAAAAATTCGTTCGTTTGTTCTTTTTAGATGTCTTAAAGCAGGTTGATCCCAAAACGCAACTTGCAAGAGGACCAATGGACCAAGTTTCCCTGTAGAATGACAGAAAAGGAGAAAAGAAGAAAAGAAATGTGTTTGAACGTCGGGGCAAATGAAAAGGCGAACTGCTCAAAATCTTATGGAAGTCGCAAGCCCCGCCAATCCTGTTTTGCTCAAATGCTGCAGAAAGAAATAAATACTCACAACCTGAGAGCATCAAGATTCAGATCGAAGTCTACGGCAGAAATCTGCTAAGGCTCAAGATCAAGTTCCAAAGAATCATAGATAGGAATCTTGTAACTCATAGTTGATAGGCACAGCTAGTTTAGCTTCAATTTTTCTTTTGGTGTAATAAGGAGGCCAGTAAGTGGTAGCAGCAACAGCAGCAACAATAACAGCAAGGTCATAGTTCCACGGTAGTCCCAGCTACCAAAACTTCCCGAACTATATTGACCTGATTCTTGTTTAGCCCAGGATATGTAGGAGGCCTTCCGTAGCAAAGGCTCGGTCAAACTCTTTCAAAAATACTTCACACGAAGTACTCGAATGGGCAAAAATTGCTTGTACCCTCTCATTTATCTTTGCGCGAAAACTCTTCGTGTTTCCAGACAAAGAGGGGTAGTTGTGAGCACGTGATTTTTGCCCTACGAGACAATTACTCCCAAAATTCAAAATAAATAGTTTTGTGTTTGTTTGCAATTTTTGCGGATTTCGTGCTATTTTTTCTCTTATTTGTTTGCATCTGTGTGTGCATTTTATTTTTTAAATTAATCAAAATACAAAAAATATAATGCATTTTTTGCATTTAGGACTCAATTCTACAATTAGTAATTAATTAGTATTTGAAGGATTTTAGGATTTTTTTTTTTGTTTTAATTAAGGAATAATGGAAAAACAAGAAAAGAGGGACAAAAATCGATTTGGGCCATCTCATTTCAACCAAGTCCAGGCCCAAAAACCTTGTCTTATACCCGGTCAAATCATCCCAATCCATAGGCGTCTAAACGACGTCGGATCGACCACCCCTGATCTAGGTCGTTGATCTCAGCATGATTAACGGCTAAGATTAACCATTCCCATAACCGACCCTGACCCGTCCTCCATACTCGGACCACCCCGTCATCTCTTTTTAATCGGAGCTGTTGGATTCCTTCATCCAACGGCCCAAATTAATCAATTAATCCCCAATGTATCAAATACACTCCAAAGCCTTTCAACCCGTCTCAAACTAAGCCCCCCCCCCCCCCCCCCCCCCCCCCCCCCCCCCTCTCACTCTTCTCTCCCGTCTCCCCTAGAACCAAACGTAATGCCACCGTAGTTCGCCGCTGGAAATTGCCTCACGGCGGAGGAAAACTCCCAAACCACCCCACTTTTACACCCTAGAATCCCCGTAACCTCCCCATCCCAACCCCCGTACCGGTTTACCTCGAATCTTAGCCCCTCTCCTCGAATCTGAATTTTTTATCAAGAACCCTAACAGCCGCCACTACTTTCTGGTGGTGGCGCCGCCTCCACTCGACCCCAAACTCACACCCGGTCCTCTCCAAACCTCCCTCATAGCCAAACCGACATTATTTTGGTTCAAATCGAACCCAAACCATTTGAATCCCAACCTGAGCCCCAAGAGCCCTAGAAGAATTTCGAGCCTGTTTTGAAGATTTTTTATGGTTCAATGGGCTTTAGTCGAAATGTTCTCACTTGAGAACACTCGATTAAAGCCCGTTTGGCCTCAAAAGTTTTGAGTCCGAGTTGGTCCCAAGTTTGTTTGATTTATGGTTTCTCTTCTCAATCCCTCTTTCTTTCTTTTATCTTTATTTATTTATTTGTTAGTATAAGTTTCATTAGTATCTTTATCTTTTCAAGTTATCAATTCTTCTGTTTCTCCTCCTCAAGACCTTTTATTTGGTCGATATTTGCTCATGTTTGTTTATTGATTATATTTGCCGTAGAATACATATTTGCTTCGATTAGTATCGTCAAATATTTGGTTTCGTATTTCCCATGTTTTGATCAAAAACCGTGAATCACTGGTTCGTAGGTCGATTATTTGTTATCGATTATACCTGTTATAATCGATTAAACGAATATCGTCGATTAGTTGTATAGGTATGTTGGGTAGAACAACATGGAAAAAATGTTTAATGTTGATTAATTCCATCCGAATCACTGTTGAATTGTTTGCGATTTAAAATTAGGAAGTATGAATTTGTTATAGTTGTGATCTTAACAGAGATTCAGAACTTAGCTAATTGGCCTGCTAATTAAACACCAAATACACCCTGAAATGGGTGTTTAAAGGGATTAAAAGGGAGGTTTTTGTAGTTGAATTACAACCTGTTTTAGACAATGGATCATGGTAGTCAGAAACCAGTTTTACTTAGGATTAAAAAAAGATGCAAAACACATGGGATAGACTGGTGGAACCTGTTGGACGGCAAGGTGTTCCACCAGTTTCTGACTTCAGGAGCATTTTAATAGTTAAAACCCATACTTAGACAAATAAAAGTGGGCAAAACAGAGGGAATAAGATGGGTTGGTCAGTTTTAAACAATTTTAAAAGGGGCTGCAAGGCTATTAGTTTGGCTATATAGGGGAGCAAGTTTACATAATAGACAGACTCATTTTTAGATAGACATTGCGAGGAGATATACATTCTGGAAAACACACTCAAGATATATACATTCTGGGATACAGATGGTAGAGATAGACTTTTTTCGGAGACATTAGAGAAGCTGGAATATACACACTGGGAATATACATTCTGATATAGATAGACATTCTGGAATACACATATTCTAGGATATACACTCTAGAAAAATACATTCTTGAATAGAAAGAAGAGCAGGAGATTTTCCATTTTTGAGAGCCTGTTTTGGGTCTTAAAAAAAAGATCTGTCCAAGAGAGTTCAAAGTTTCAGCATTTAAATAGTGAAGAGAGTTTAGAAAAGATTCAGTTCTTGAAAAGTTAAAGTCAATATTAGGCAATTCGAGTCCCTGTAACACTGTTACATCGGTCCCGAGGTCCGAAACAGTTTGAGTCTTCTCTGTTTTTTATTACATACTTGGGTATCGAAGGCATTTCAAGGTTTCTATTTGATTTGTCTGAGTTCTGGTGTGTTGCTGTCTGATTTCTAGAATTGCTGTCATAGCTGCCTCAAGTTCCCTGTTTGGTTTAATCTATCCCTGGGTTTTTCATTCTGCTACTATTCGTTTGCTGGTTGTTGTTTTGCTTACTATTGAGCTGTTCACTGATCTTTTCTCTTCCATTTCTGCTTTCGAATTCCAGGTACACATCTGTTACACTGGTATACAACGTAGTCGAAGTTTAAAGTACGGATAAAATGGAGCCTTAAAACTCGAAGTCACTTAGTCGTATTTTCATATTTTAAGTTGTATATATGTTAGTTATTTTTTCATTCGAATCATGTGAGTATTTTGTAAATGTATAAATAAATTCTGATCGATAGTAGTCTAAGTTTGTGCATTCATTCCCATGTATGCTAGCTAGAAAAACCAATGATGTAGCATCCATGTACTGCCATCGCTAGTTTATTTCATTATAGTCTATTTAAATGCATATCAAGTTTTAAGGTTAAGTAATCAGTAGTCCATACTCTTTGTTTCATTTAGTCTCGTAAAAACAGTTATCCTCAGCATCAATCTCGTTTCAGCAATATGGCAAATTTAAATGAGGGTAGTTTTAACTTAATAAAAGCGGTTCCAAAATTAATGAAAAGCACATAAGTCATAACATGTATAAAATCAAATATTCTAGCCATCTATAATAATTTAAGCGGCCGTGCTAGAACAATGGGATTCGGGGGTGCCTAACACCTTCCCTCAGGACAACAGAATTTCTTACTTAGAAGTTCTAGAACGCAGGCTTCATTTGGAAAGTCGAAATTTCCTCGATTTGGGATTTAAATAAATTGGTGACTTGGGACATCATAATTTATTCCAAGTGGCGACTTTGAAATAAATAAAATAATCCCGTTTCGAATATTGTCACTTAAATTGGAAAAAACTCCTTTATGTACTCCCTCGAAAGGGGGCGCGCCAAAAGGAGGTGTGACAACACTTAACTGTTCATCTATTATTCAGCAGACTTCTTCATCACTACCAAGTCATATAGATACACCTCGCAGTACTAACATACTTATCACATGGATATGCAACCGCCATTTCGGCTAATAGGGACACTACTGAACATATAAGTTCAAAACACGTGCTCACACAATCAGCACCTTGGTGCTCAAGCCATAGGCAAAAATCCGGCCTCAAGTCCTCCAGACTGGCCCAACATACTCATAAAGATTACCTCTCGCCCCTCGATCGAGAAATCACAAATCATCAAGGCACATATAATACTAAGCGCTCACGTGCGCATACGGACAAGTGGAAGGAATTTCAAGAGTTATATCTCAAGCTGAATCAAGTATGCATGATAAGAATTCCAAGAATGGGAAGTTTTTCCTAAAGTTTATGCAGCCTCCCGAGGATAAATACAGACGTCTCTGTACCGATTCGCGAGACTCTACTAAACCTGCTTATGACTCTTGAGACCTAGTTACATAGGCTCTGATACCAACTTGTCACGACCCAAACCCACACTAGCCGTGATGGCGCCTCTCGTGAAGAAAAGGCCAGCCAACTAACACAATTCATCTTCTTTAGAATTATTTAAACATAAATGAATAGGAATATAACTTAATGGCACTAAAACCGTTAATTCCAGCCCAACACAACCCGACCAGGGTGTCACAAGTCACGAGCATCTAAGAAGTAGGAACACAACTACAGGGCCAAATATATATAAAATGAGATCTGGAATCCAAAAGGTGAAGTCTGGTGCCGCGAACCTTGGTGGTCACCTTGCTCAGCTACAATAGTAATAGCTTCAATCTGAAAGTCACAACAATACAGCACTATGATGTGCAAATCCGGGGTTTCAAACCCTCAAGATATCATTACAAGTATTACTCACCTCGAACCGGTAAAATCTCTAGCTCGCGATGCCTTTGCCCATCAAATCAGCCTCTATGCATGTCAAATCTAACCAAAATCAGAGCGAATACATTACAATATACCAAGGGAACAATACCCAATCGAAACAACCGAGAAATAGCATAAATCTCGAAACTAGTAAAACCCGAGCCCCGGGCCCGCTTCTCAAAAAAATACAAAACTCACATTATCGGATTCCTCGTTTCGCCATGAGTCCATACATACAAAGAACTCCCCAAGTCCGAGCTCAAATGGCCTATAAAATCCCAATTTGAAATATCAAAACTCAAGCCCTAGTTCTTCAAATTTTCACCCAAGTTTCCAAGAATTAAAGGTTGTTTCTTCAATGAATTAGCGTGTCTTGGTCACGAGACTTACCTCCAATCAATCCCCGTCGAAACCCTCTTCAATTACTCCCAAAAAGCACTCAAGGGGGTTAGCAATGAAGGAAAAATGAGTAATCTCGCGGATGAAATATTCAAATAAACCCTTTCTGCCCAGGCATTTAACTCCACGCGAATGCGGCTGCTAGCCCACGAACGCGAAGCTCTAAAATGTCCAGTTACGCGAACGCGCCCCTATGGCCACGATCGCGATGAGCAATTACACATGGCCTCAGATTCCTTCTACGCGAATGCATTACACACACAGCGAACACGATGCTATACTCCACAGAACAACGCGAATGCGACCGTGAGCTACGTGAACGCGAAGACCATTTTTTTAGGCCTCTCAATTCTCCTCTATGTGTTCATGACCCTACCCACATGGACAATCAAAATTACAGCGGAATAATCAAAATTAGCGGAAGACTTAGTCAAATATGATAAAGAAAACCCAAACATGATACACTACCCAAGACCGGTGTCACAATACTCACGAACTTCTAAGAATAATACACATAATTGTCTGAAAGAAAATACAAGTTGTTTATCTCGATTACATGAGATAACAAAATGAAAAGCATAGATAGAAGAGACAACGGGTCCCGCGGACGCCTGCAGGGCTACCTCGTAATCTCAATAGTCGGAAAATCCACAAGTCGCTACTGCCGCTGCTGCTGTCCGTAACCTGTATCTGCGCAAAAAGAGCGCAGAGTGTAGTATCAGCACAACCGACCCCATGTGCTGGTAAGTGCCTGGCCTATCCCAGCGAACTAGTGACAAGGCTAAGGCCAGTCACCCACATAAACTTGTACAGTTGCAATATACATATATATACAATACATTTATAAGGAAAGACTCTGCTCTAAAATAATAGTCAATAACTCATGATATCCAGACTAATATAATCAACAGAATAAATCTTACTTTCATGTCTCAATTCCTTTCTCATTTCATATCTCGTGGTAGGCGTACCACCCGCTCCCAATTATCTCAGTAACTACATCTTGTGGTAGGCGTACCACCCGCTCCCAACTATATCAATAGGCTACCGGCAACTATGGCCAATGCCAAGATTTAAATCATTTTGTGGTCAGCGTGCCACACGATCCCATTTCTTATTATATAAGTGGTCGGCGCGCCACACGATCCCAATTCATAAATATATATATATATATATAAGTGGTCGGCGCGCCACACGATCCCAATTCATAAATATATATATTACCGGCATTTAGCCAATAATCTTTGCATCAACAATATTTATAATTACCGGTTTTAAACCAATAATTGATAATAATTTCAATAATTTATCTCCATTACCGGTATAACACCAATAACTCTTAATCAACAATTTATTCATAACTAAATTCCTATTCCTTCGAGCTAGGATAGAACAAACACTTACCTCGAAAGTTTACGAATGATTCAATCCGTAGCAATGCCTTTTCCTTTCGAATTTGACTCCAATCCAATCGTATCTATACATAATTGATTTAATATCATCAATACTACTCAACAAACTAATTCCTAAGACCAATTACAACTTTTACAACATTCTGCCCGGAATAGTAATTTTTGACCCCGGGCCCACATGGTCGGAACTCGGGGTTAGGACCAAAATTCGGTTACCCATCCCCCCACGAGTTCATGTATATGATTTGTTTCAAAATCGGACCTCAATTCGAGGTCCAATTTCCCAATTTACGAAAAACCCTATATTTTAACAAAAACAAGAAATTCTACCATGAAAACCTTTGATTTCTATTGAAAACATGTTTAATGATGTTAGGAATTGAAAGAATTAAGTAAAAAGTGACTTACAATTGTTTTGATGAAGAAGGAATCCGTGAAGAATCGCAAATGGGTGTTTTTGTTTTGTAAAAAGTGAAGAAATGAACTGAAAATCGTGTTTTACAGTCTCTGTGTTCGCATTTGCGAACATGGGTTCGCAATTGCGAACTCCGACCAATTTCTGGAGTTTGAAAAATAAGCTAAGGCTGGGAAGTTTGCATTTGCGAACTTAAGTTTGCATTTGCGAACTTTTGTTCGCATTTGCGAAGCCAAGGCAAATCTGGGGGCTTCACAGTTGCGAACATATGTTCGCAATTGCGAACTAGGCTGCTTCCAGGGACTTTCGCATTTGCGAATGTTTGTTCGCATTTGCGAATGTTTGTTCGCATTTGCGAACAAGGCTGGGCTGAGGGACCTTCGCATTTGCGAAGCAGGCCTTTTCGTTGGAGGCCTCGCAATTGCGAGTTTTGGTTCGCATTTGCGAACCCAAACGGTCCTGGGCACCTTCGCATTTGCGACCAAAGGTTCGCATTTGCGAACCCTGCCTTGACCTGCCACCTTCGCAATTGCGAGAAATACTTCGCAATTGCAAAGACAACAGCTGGGTGAAAAACCAGCAGTGCAAAAACTCAGAATTTCATCTAACGGCCTATCAAATCTTTACCCGAGCTCCCCGGCTCCAAACCAAATATGCACACTAACTCAACAACATCATACGAACTTGCTCGCGCGATCAAATCGCTAAAATAACATCAAAATCAATGGGTTGAGCCTTAAAACTCAAGAATTCTTTCAAATTTCATAATTTCCAAAATTTCCAATTTAAGGCCGAAATGCGTCAAACGACGTCCGTTTTCAACGAAACTTTACAGGAAGCGCTTAACCAATATATATGACCTGTACCGGGCATCGGAACCAAAATACGAGCCCGATACCAGTACTTTTTAATCAAAATTCAGTTTCATTTTCCTTAAACATTTTTAGAAAACAATTTAACAGAAAAATTCTTTTACCGGGGTTCTAGACCTCGGATTTCAATTCCGGGCATATGCCCAAGTTCCATATTTTTCTACGGATTTTCTGAGACAGTCAAATCACGGATCCGGGTCCGTTTACCGAAAATGTTGACCAAAGTCAACCATATCAATGTTAATATCAAAATTCTTCAACTTTTTCACATATTTCACATATTTCAACATAAATATTTTCCAGCTTTGTGCCCGGATTGTGCACGCAAATCGAGGCAACTATAAATGAGGTTTTCAAGACCTCAAAAGCTCGGAATGATTAATAAAATAAGTGATGACCCTTTTGGTCGTCACAATCTCCACCTCTAAAACAATCGTTCGTCCTCGAACGGACAAAAGAAAGAAGTACCTGAGTCAGGAAACAAATGTGGGTAGCGGCTCCGCATATCAGACTCGGACTCCCAAGTCGATGCCTCAGGAGGCTGACCTCTCCACTGAACACGCACAGAAGGATAACTCTTCGACCTCAACTGTCGAACCTGCCGGTCTAGAATGGCTACCGGCACCTCCTCGTAAGATAGATCATTGTCCAATTGGACAGTACTGAAGTCTAACACATGTGTGGGATCGTCGTGGTATCTCTGAAGCATAGATACACGAAAAACTGGATGCACGGCTGATAAGCTAGGCGGCAAAGCTAATCTGTAAGCCACCCCTCCCACTCTGTCTAGAATCTCAAATGGACCAATATACCTAGGGCCGAGCTTGCCCTTCTTCCCGAACCTCATCACGCCCTTCATAGGCGACACTCGGAGCAATACTCGTTCACCAACCATGAAATCTACATCTCGAACCTTACGATCCGCATAAGTCTTCTGCCTGGACTGAGCTGAACGCAATCTCTCCTGAATAATTTTGACCTTATCCAGGGCCTCCCGAACTAAATCTGTACCCAACAACCGAGCTTCTCCCGGTTCAAACCATCCAACTGGTGATCGACATCGCCTACCATATAACGCCTCATACGGAGCCATCCGGATGCTAGATTGGTAACTGTTATTGTAGGCGAACTCTGCTAATGGCAGAAACTGGTCCCACGAGCCTTCGAAATCAATAACACAGGCTCGAAGCATGTCCTCAAGAATCTGAATAGTCCTCTCGGACTGGCCATCCGTCTGAGGATGAAATGCTGTACTCAACTGAACCTGGGTGCCTAACTCCTGCTGGACCGCTCTCCAGAACCGCGAGGTAAACTGCGTACCCCGATCAGAGATAATAGATACCGGCACTCCATGGAGACGAACAATCTCTCTAATGTACACCTCCGCTAACCTCTCCGACGAGTAGGAGACAGATACTGGAATAAAGTGTGCCGACTTGGTCAGCCTATCAACAATGACCCAAATAGCATCAAATTTCCTCCGAGTCAAAGGAAGTCCAAGTAACGAAATCCATAGTGATCCGCTCCCATTTCCACTCGGGAATTTCAATCCTCTCGGAATACACCACCAGGTCTCCGGTGCTCATATTTCACCTGCCGACAACTTAGACACCGAGCGACATACGCAACGATATCTTTCTTCATTCCGCGGCACCAATAGTGCTGCCGTAAGTCCCGGTACATCTTCGGGCGCCCGGGTGAATAGAATACCGCGAACCGTGGGCCTCCGCTAAGATTAACTCTTGAATCCCTTCGACATTGGGCACACAAACTCGACCTTGCAATTTCAATACCCCATCATCATCTAGATTTACCTGTGTGGCACCTCCTTGCTGTATCGTATCTCTCAACTCACGCAAATGAGGATCATCAAATTGCCTCTCACGGATCCGCTCAAATAAGGAAGAACGAGCGACCGTGCAGGCTAACACCCTGCTAGGCTCAGAAATGTCTAATCTCACGAACCGGTTAGCTAAGGCTTGGACATCTATAGCTAATGGTCTCTGACTGACCGGAATATATGCAAGACTACCCATGCTGGCAGACTTTCTACTCAATGCATCGGCCACCACATTGGCCTTACCCGGGTGATATAAAATAGTAACATCATAGTCTTTTAGCAACTCTAGCCACCTTCTCTCGCCTCATATTCAACTCTTTCTGCTTAAACAAATACTGAAGACTCTTATGATCGGTGTATACTTCACATGCTACACCATACAAATAATGCCTCCAGATCTTCAATGCGTGAATAATCGCCGCCAATTCTAGATCATGCACTGGATAGTTCTTCTCATGAATCTTCAACCGCCTCGAAGCATAGGCAATAACCTTGCCATCCTGCATTAACACTACACCAAGCCCAATACGGGAAGCATCACAATAAACAGTATAAGGTCCCGTACCTGTGGGTAAAACCAATACCGGTGTTGTGGTCAAGGTTGTCTTGAGCTTTTGAAAGCTCGCCTCACATTCATCGGACCATTCAAATTGAACACCCTTCTGGGTCAATCTGGTCAGTGGGGTTGCAATAGACGAAAATCCTTCTACGAATCGGCGATAATAACCCGCTAACCCCAAGAAACTCCGAATATCCGTGGCTGATGTCGGTCTAGGCCAGCTCTTGACTGCCTCAATTTTCTTCGGATCAACCTGAATACCTGCTGCCGTCACAATATGACCCAGGAATGCAACTGAACTTAGCCAAAATTCACACTTTGAAAATTTTGCATATAGCTGGCTATCTCTCAGAGTCTGTAAGGCCACTCTGAGATGTTGCGCATGCTCCTCCTGACCGCGGGAATATATTAATATGTCATCAATGAAGACTATTACAAACAAGTCTAAATAAGGCCGGAACACCCGATTCATTAATTCCATAAAAGCTGCTGGAGCATTTGTCAACCCGAAAGACATGACCAGAAATTCATAATGTCCATACCGAGTGCGGAACGCTGTCTTAGGGACATCGGATGCCCTAATCTTCAGCTGATGATAGCCAGATCTCAAATCTATCTTTGAAAATACCTTGGCACCCTGAAGCTGGTCAAATAAATCATCAATTCGCGGAAGTGGATATTTATTTTTGATAGTCACATTGTTTAACTGTCGATAGTCAATGCACATTCTCATCGAACCATCTTTCTTCTTTACAAATAATACAGGTGCACCCCACGGCGAAACACTGGGCCTAATGAAACCCTTTTCAAGTAAATCCTGCAACTGTTCCTTCAATTCTTTTAACTCTGGCGGAGCCATACGGTATGGGGGAATGGAAATGGGCTGAGTGCCTGGAGCCAAGTCAATGCAAAAATCAATGTCCCTATCGGGCGGCATACCTGGCAAGTCTGAAGGAAATACTTCAGGAAATTCGCGAACCACAGGCACAGAGTCAATAGAAGGAACCTCGACACTAGAATCACGGAAATAGGCCAAATAAGCCAAGCATCCCTTTCCAACCATACGCTGAGCCTTAACATAAGAAATAACATTACTGCTAGTATGACCTGAAATTCCTTTCCACTCTATACGAGGCGAATTCGGCAGGGCTAAAGTCACAGTCTTGGCATGGCAATCTAAAATAGCATGATACGGAGATAGCCAGTCCATGCCTAGTATAATATCAAAGTCCACCATATTTAGGAGTGATAAATCAGCACGGGTCTCGAGACCAACAATCCTTTGCACGTTCACAACAATGGGCCACTGATTAGAATGATTTGTGAGGACAAGGAGTTTGATCCTGACTTGAAGACCATAATCGCCATTGTCGACAGAGAGAGAAAGGCTACAACACCCCCAAGGCAAAAGAAAGGGGAAAAGAAGATTACCAGGGCTGACCTTGAAAGAAGCTTGAAACCAAAATAGAGATAAGAATGCTCCCAAAAAGTGAGGTTCTCTCTGTTCCGCGAGGTCACCCAGAGAAGCCACAGAGGATCGATTTGAAAAGAGGAGTACCAATGTACGTACCAAAAGGGACCTATGTGGTCCGAGGAGCAGTTAGACCACCTCGTCTGAATGAACTGTTGGTCATCAGACACGCACCACAGAAACCAATAACGGACCCATCCACAGAGCCTTTGGAATTATCAGCAAACATTGATTACCCACAAAGGCAAAGAGGTCAAAGGGGAGCCGTCGGGAGATACTTCTGCTAAGAAGTACTGGGACATACGGGAAGTGAATAGCTCTACACGTAAGCACTTCCCATCCAAGAAACCCGTGAACACTGAAGAAGCGGAGGTTTTCATCCAAAAGATGAAAATGCCCGATTTTGAGGTGGTTGATCAGCTGCACAAGCACCCTTATCAAGTGTCCATGCTATCCTTACTCATGAGTTCATTCGAGCATCAAAAGATCCTGCTGAGGACTTTGAATGAAGAACATGTGCCGGCTGAGACTTATGTGGAGCAGCTGGAAAGAATGGCAGAACGATTCTTCGTCGTCAACCAAATTTTGTTCAGCAAGAGCGATTTACCCCCGGAAGGAGCCGCACATAATAAAGCCCTACACCTAACCATCAAGTGTAAAGGTTACTACATGAAAAGGGTCATGGTGGACGGAGGCTCCTGGGTAGACATATGCCCACTTTCCACTTTACATCGCATAGGGATTGGGGCCGAAAGAATTCGACCCAACAATGTATACGTACGAGCTTTTGACGGCATAAAAAGGGACACGATCCGAGAGATAGATTTTATCCTGACCATTGGCCAAGTAGACTTTGAAGTACACTTTCCAAGTTCTGGACATGGACACGTCCTATACCTTTCTTCTAGGAAGGCCATAGATTCACACAGCCGGAGCTCTACCTTCTACCTTGCACCAAATGGTGAAGTTTGAGCATGAAGGCCAAGAGATCGTGGTCCACGGGGAAGATGAGCAATCAATCTACCGAGACCCTTCAATCCCATGCTTCGAAGCAAGAGAAGGCAACAAGCACATAGTCTACCAGGCCTTCAAAGTTGTGGTTGTCGATCAATATGAAGAAGGAGACCCTTGTCCTCAACCCTTCCTTTCTAATGCGTCGATCATGGTGGCCAAAGAAATGATCCGACGGGGCTTCAAACCAGGAAAGAGACTCAGGAAATCATTGCAGGGGATAACAGAACCCATCACTTTGCCCTCCACTAAAAAGCTCTACGGGATAGGATTCCACCCTACCCCAGAAGATGAGACATGGGCTAAGGAAAGAGGAGGTTGGGTTCTGCCTCAACCATTGCCACATTTGTACCAGACCTTCGTCCGTCCTAAATATGTTGAAGAAGATGATGAGGTGTTCACGACGGAGGAAATAAAGGATATTTGTGGAGCCATGAGGAAAATGCTTTAAGAGACACACATGGTTCAGCCAGGAGAAGGCACAAGCACCGCTAACGTGCTATACGTGGGGCAAAAGCAAAGCTTTAGAATTGGGAGTCTACACCGTTCCCAGTCAGGCGGGAGTCGGGGTAGACTTTTCCTGCCACCTTTCCTGCATCATGAGTTATTCCATGGTGTAACTCGGATGTTTCTTTCTTCAGTATTCTTGTTTTTTGTTTCTTAAAATGTAAACCCTTTTATCTTCCCGATTCCAAGGAATAAAATCGTTGGTTCATCATTATATTTTCTTTTTTCTAATTTTATTATTTTTTTATCTTTTCTTTTCAGTTATAATAACACGGCTTTAAAAAACATGACATGCCCGCAGACTCACTACCAGATCCAAACACGCCGCCTAATTGTGAAATAATGAACCAAGAACTGGAATATGATGAAGAAGAGGCTTTTACCGAAATAAATCGAGAGTTGGAACACTTTGAGAATAAACCTAAGCCAAATTTGAATGATACCGAGCCAGTTAACTTGGCAACTCCTGAAGAGATCCGAGAGACCAAGATAAGCATTCACACTGATGAGAAAACTCGAGATGCAATAATTCAGCTCCTGTTTGAGTTTAAAGATGTGTTTGCTTGGTCCTACGATGACAAGCCAGGACTAGGTGTTGATCTAGTGGTGCATAAATTGCCAATCTACCCTGATTGTCCCCCAGTTCAACAGAAGCAGATGAAATTCAAGACTGATGTCGCGATATGATCAAAGAAGAGATCATAAAGCAACTGAAAATAGGGGTAATTCGGGTGGTCCAATAAAACACATGGTTAGCAAATGTCGTCCATGTGCCGATGAAAGATGGAAAACTCGAGTGTGCGTGTACTATCGAGATTTGAACAGGACGAGCCCCAAAGACAACTTCCCTTTACCCAACATCCACATCCTTTGTGGATTGTTATGCGGGATATCACCAAGTGTTGATAGATAAAGAAGACGTTGAAGAAACCGCTTTCATTATACCTTGGGGCACTTATTGTTATCGAGTTATGCCATTCGGCTTGAAGAATGCCGAAGCGACGTACATGAGGGCCATGACTGCTATCTTCCATGATATGATGCATCAGGAAATAGAGGTGTATGTGGACGACGTGATCGTGAAGTCCAAAACTCAAGACGATCATGTCCGAGACTTGAGGAAATTTTTTGAAAGGTTGCGAAAGTACGATTTGAAGCTGAATCTGGCCAAATGCGCCTTAGGAGTACCATCAAGTAAACTCCTAGGTATCATAGTTAGCAGGACAGGTATCGAGTTGGACCCGATGAAGATAAAAGTTGTCCGAGACTTACCTCCTCCAAGAACTAAGAAAGACGTAATGAGTCTTTTGGGCAGATTAAACTACATCAGCCAGTTCATCGTCCAATTGATTTCCACGTGTGAACCCATATTCAAGTTGCTGAGAAAAGATTCCACAATCAAATGGACAGTTGAGTGTCAAGAGGCTTTCAACAAAATCAAAGAATATATGTCAAATCCTCCGGTTTTAGTCCAACTAGAACAAAGGAGACCTCTGTTTTTGTATCTGACAGTCTTAGAAAACTCCTTTTGTTGTGTCCTCTGGCAGCATGATGCAACTAGAAATAAAGAGCAAGCGATCTACTATTTGAGCAAGAAGTTCACTAGCTATAAAGTCAAGTACACCCTGTTGGACAGAACGTGTTGTGCTTTGACATGGGTCGGTCAGAAGTTGAGACACTACCTCGAAGCTCACACCACTTACCTCATTGCCAGATTGGATCCCTTGAAGTATATATTCCAAAAACCAATGCCCACCGGGAGATTGGCAAAATGGCAAATCCTGCTTACTGAATTCGACATAGTCTATGTCACTCGCACGGCGATGAAAGCCCAGGCATTGGTGGATCACTTGGTTGAAAACCCGATTGATGAGGAGTACCAACCATTGAATACCTACTTTCCAGATGAGGAGGTAAACATGATAGAAATAGTCCCTGAGGACACCCATGCTTGGAAAACGTTCTTCGATGGAGAGATAACTCCAAAGGTGTAGGGATTGGGGAAATTCTGATCTCTCCCACCGGTCAGCACTACCCCGCCACGACTAGGCTACGATTCTGTTACACAAAAAATACAATGGAAATGAAGCCTGCATCATGGGCATAAATATGGAAATCGACCAAGATGTCAAAGACTTACTGGTCATGGGAGATTCTCATTTGATCATCAAACAAGCCCAAGGTGAATGGGAGACCCAAGACGTCAAGCTCATTCCTTACCGACAGCACGTGGAAGATCTCAGCAGGCGATTTACATCAATAGAGTTCAGATACATCCCGCGATGTCACAACGAACTAGCTGATGCACTTGCCATGTTAACCTCAATGCTACCTTATCCAGGCAATGCCCACATCGATCCTTTGGAAATCCAAATCAGGGAAAGACACGATTATTGCAATATAATCGAGGCAGGACCAATATCTAGCCATGGTACAACGATATCAAGGGGTTCCTGAAAACAGAAGAGTACCCCGAACATGCTTTGGGAGATCAGAAGAGAACCATCAGGCGACATGCAAGTGGTTTCTTTCTGAGCGGCAAAGTTTTGTACAAAAGAACCCCGGATCTCAATTTGTTAAGATGTGTAGACGCCGAGGAAGCCGGTAGAATCATGCAAGAAGTACACGCAGGAGTGTCCAGGTCTCATATGAAGGGTATGTTATTGACAAGAAAATCTAACGAGCTGGTTATTATTGGATAACTATGGAAAAGGATTGCTTCAGCTTCGTCCGGAAATGCCATCAGTTCCAAGTGCGCAGAGATCTGATTCATGCACCTCCAACAGAGCTACATCCTATGTCGGCACCTTGGCCTTTCATCGCTTGGGGCATGGACTTCATTGGCCTGATCGAGCCAAAGGAATCTAATGGACACAGATTCATCTTGGTTGCCATCAATTATTTCACAAAATGGGTCGAGACCATCACTCTCAAGTCGGTCACCAAAAGAGCCGTGGTAGATTTTGTGCACTCAAACCTTATCTATCGTTTTGGCATTCCTGCAACTATCATCACAAATAATGCGGCGAACATGAATAGTCATTTGATAGGGGATATATGCGAATGATTCAAACGCACAGAAACTCCACTCCTTATCGGCTCAAAGCCAACGACGTCGTCAAAGCAGCAAGCAAAAACATCAAGAAGATTTTGAGAAAGACAATCCAAAGTTCCATGTAGTGGCATGAACAGTTGCCTTTCGCCTTACTGGGATATTGCACTTCAGTGCGCACATCGGTGGGAGACACCCCATACTTATTGGTTTATGGGACCGAAGCTGTGATATCAGCAAAGGTAGAAATTCCTTCGCTCTGAACCATTGTCGAAGCGGAAATTGCAGACAGAGAATGGGCCAAGACTCGATTGGAGCAGTTAACTTTAATTAATGAAAAGCGAATGGCTGCGGTCTGTCACGGGCAGTTGTACCAACAAAGAATAGCCCGTGCTTACAACAAGAAAGTGCGACCCAGCAATATTACAGTTGGACAATTGGTGTTGAGGCACATTCTTCCCCATCACCAGGAAGCGAAAAGAATATTTTCCCCTAATTGGAAAGGTCCGTACATCATCAGGAAAATACTACCGAGAGGAGCGTTGTATCTGGGCGATATTGAAGGAAATGATCCCGAAACGGCAGTGAACGCAGACGCAGTCAAAAGGTACTATGTCTAAAATGATATTTTGCTGCAGTTCAGATGATAAAGGCTTTTGTTTCCGCTACCCCAACACTATCCGCCCTTTTGCAAACCATTTTGAGCCGGTTACCTTCCTTGGCCACCCTCTCTGGAATCCAAGGTCACCAACCAACCATCACCAAAAGTAAGTAAGTAAAAGAAATAACAAATGAATACCTGAACTACGTTCTTACTTGATTCCGGAAGGATACGTAGGCAACCTCTATCTGAGGTTCAGTCACACCGAACCAAAACTCCAATCATCCCCCGAAATTGAAACTAGGGCAGATGTTATAATGGTTCGGCCATTGAGCTCACCAAATTATTCCAAAGTTTTAATCCCATCTACCATTCCTTTTCCCAAAACCAAGCGCAATTCTTTCGGATCAATTACAAGAAGTAGTAACACTGAGAGACATCATAAAGGGAAAGCGAACACTCAAAACAGAAAATATAAATGAGAGAGTTTTATCGGTGAAAACCTTCGAGCACCATGAGGTGACGAGAGCAGAGAAACAAAATGAGAGATTTCGTTTAGTGAAAACTCGCAAAGAGTGCTATCGGGCGATGCTGAGAAGAGAAATGAGAGAGGTCAATTAGTGAAAACCCGCAAAGGGCGCTATCGGCCGAAAAAGAGGTATCTCATCACTGGAAGTACTGGAAAGGTTTCCCGGTTCGGAAATGCGGATCAGTTTGGATTTATTAAGAAGCCGAAGTGGTACATGTCGGGCGTCCAGTCCAAGAAGCATGTCATGTCCATTTGAAGCCAGCATGCACCCCAAATAAGTTTTTCTTTTCCCCTAAAAGGACGTTTCTATTTTTAGTTCATCTCTTCCACTCCGTATTAGTTTTTTTTACTTTGAACCCCTTTCGGTTTAACCTTAAACTCTAAAACTTGTTACAAAGGAAAAGGTGGCAGAATAGGTTTCACAGGGCTCCACCTAACAAAAGCCGAAGAAAATGCCCAGCCTCAGCTAGTGCGTTAGTCCAATCTTGACTGACCATTGTTTGTTGATATTCTCTAAAGGAAAAGCCTTTTAAAAGAACAAAAGGCCGAAGGCAAAGGTCTTGAACAATAGAGTGAAGCAAGAGGCCAGCGCCCACATGGGAAAATCATCATGAAGACCTAAATGTTCGAGTTCTGTCAAGTTCGAGAGAATTCCCCTTTTCAAGATCTGCGAGCAGGAAGGTTCTCAACAGAAAGGGATTGCGATCAAGCAATCAAGATAATCAAGGCCACAAAACCAACCACCATTTTATAACTAACAAATTGTTCTTTGTTGAACATTTAAAACAGGTGCCATACCGAAAACCATACAAGAAATGGACACAACCCGGAAGAGAAGGCAATACACAAACACTAGAACAGCTTCGTAGCAGAAAGTCAACCAAAGGTAAGTTTCCCCTCTGATTCTCTCATGCATGGTGCTAAACGAAGAAGATAAGAGTAAGATTCGAAAGAAAGAAGGAAACAAAGAAAGACAAAAATCCCCAAAGAAAATTCATGGTAGCATAGGGTCCCATTCCCTAGAAATCCCAACGGCATAACCAATTGAACCTCTCTGGCATAACCCAAGGAGCCTTTTTCCTTTCCAAGTCTCGGAATCACCCAAAGACCCCAACGGCATAACCCGTTGAATCCCGACATAACCCATTGATCTCCCTGGCATAACCCAAGGAGCCTTTTTCTTTCCGAGTCTCGGCATAACCCGATGACACCAACGGCATAACCCATTGAAAATCCCTACAAAAATTGTGGATCTCCCTGGCATAACCTAAGGATCCTTTTTCTTTCCAAGTCTCGGCATAACGCGACGACACCAACGGCATAACCTGTCGAAAATCCCAGCATAACCCGTGGATCTCCCTGGCATAACCCGAGGAGCCTTTTCTTTCCAAGCCTTGGCATAACCCGATGACCCCAACGGCATAACCCGTTAAATCTCGGCATAACCCGTGGATCTCCCTGGCATAACCCAACGAGCCTTTTTCTTTCCAAATCTCGGCATAACTCGATGAACCCAACGGCATAACCCGTGGATCTCCCTGGCATAACCCAAGGAGCTTTTTTCTTTTCAAGTCTCGGCATAACCCAATGACACTAATGGCATAACCTATTGAAAATCCAATCAAAACCTGTGGATCTCCCTGGCATAACCCAAAAAAGCCCTTTTCTTTCAAAGTCTCGGCATAACCCGACGACACCAACGACATAACCCGTCAAAAATCTCGACATAACCCGTGGATCTCCTTGGCATAACCTCAGGAGCCTTTTTTTTCCAAGTCTCGGCATAGCCTGATAACCCAACGGCATAACCCATTGAATACCGGGATAACCCATGGATCTCCCTGGCATAACCCAAGGAGCCTTTTTCTTTCCAAGTCTCAGCATATCTCGATGACCCCAACGGCATAACCTGTGGATCTCCCTGGCATAACCCAAGGAGCCTTTTTATTTCCAAGTCTCGGCATAACCCGATGACCCCAACGGCATAACCCGTTGAAAATATCGGTATAACCCATAGATCATTAAATGGCATAACCCGGCTATGTCCTAATACCGCCTCGTTCCATTCACAAGGATACACAATCTTGATGTGATCGCTTGAATATACATCATAACTAACTCACAAAATTTTCCTAGTGCAAACTGGGGTAAAAAAAATTCGTTCGTTTGTTCTTTTTAGATGTCTTAAAGCAGGTTGATCCCAAAACGCAACTTGCAAGAGGACCAATGGACCAAGTTTCCCTGTAAAATGACAGAAAAGGAGAAAAGAAGAAAAGAAATGTGTTTGAACGTCGGGGCAAATGAAAAGGCGAACTGCTCAAAATCTTATGGAAGTCGCAAGCCCCGCCAATCCTGTTTTGCTCAAATGCTGCAGAAAGAAATAAATACTCACAACCTGAGAGCATCAAGATTCAGATCGAAGTCTACGGTAGAAATCTGCTAAGGCTCAAGATCAAGTTCCAAAGAATCATAGATAGGAATCTTGTAACTCATAGTTGATAGGCACAGCTAGTTTAGCTTCAATTTTTCTTTTGGTGTAATAAGGAGGCCAGTAAGTGGTAGCAGCAACAGCAGCAACAATAACAGCAAGGTCATAGTTCCACGGTAGTCCCAGCTACCAAAACTTCCCGAACTATATTGACCTGATTCCTGTTTAGCCCAGGATATGTAGGAGGCCTTCCGTAGCAAAGGCTCGGTCAAACTCTTTCAAAAATACTTCACACGGAGTACTCGAATGGGCAAAAATTGCTTGTACCCTCTCATTTATCTTTGCGCGAAAACTCTTCGTGTTTCCAGACAAAGAGGGGTAGTTGTGAGCACGTGATTTTTGCCCTACGAGACAATTACTCCCAAAATTCAAAATAAATAGTTTTGTGTTTGTTTGCAATTTTTGCGGATTTCGTGCTATTTTTTCTCTTATTTGTTTGCATCTGTGTGTGCATTTTATTTGTTTAAATTAATCAAAATACAAAAAATATATTGCATTTTTTTGCATTTAGGACTCAATTCTACAATTAGTAATTAATAAGTATTTGCAGGATTTTAGGATTTTTTTTAGTTTTAATTAAGGAATAATGGAAAAAAAGAAAAGAGGGACAAAAATCGATTTGGGCCATCTCATTTCAACCAAGTCCAGGCCCAAAAACCTTGTCTTATACCCGGTCAAATCATCCCAATCAATAGGCGTCTAAACGACGTCGGATCGACCACCCCTGATCTAGGTCGTTGATCTCAGCATGATTAACGGCTAAGATTAACCATTCCCATAACCGACCCTGACCCGTCCTCCATACTCGGACCACCCCGTCATCTCTTTTTAATCGGAGCTGTTGGATTCCTTCATCCAACGGCCCAAATTAATCAATTAATCCCCAATGTATCAAAAACCCTCCAAAGCCTTTCAACCCGTCTCAAACTAAGCCCCCCCTCCCCCCCCTCTCTCACTCTTCTCTCTCGTCTCCCCTAGAACCAAACGTAATGCCACCGTAGTTCGCCATTGGAAATTGCCTCACGGCGGAGGAAAGCTCCCAAACCACCCCACTTTTACACCCTAGAATCCCCGTAACCTCCCCATCCCAACCCCCGTACCGGTTTACCTCGAATCTTAGCCCCTCTCCTCGAATCTGAATTTTTTGTCAAGCACCCTAACAGCCGCCACTACTTTCTGGTGGTGGCGCCGCCTCCACTCGACCCCAAACTCACACCCGGTCCTCTCCAAACCTCCCTCATAACCAAACCGACATTATTTTGGTTCAAATCGAACCCAAACCATTTGAATCCCAACCTGAGCCCCAAGAGCCCTAGAAGAATTTCGAGCCTATTTTGAAGATTTTTGATGGTTCAATGGGCTTTAGTCGAAATGTTCTCACTTGAGAACACTCGATTAAAGCCCGTTTGGCCTCAAAAGTTTTGAGTCCGAGTTGGTCCCAAGTTTGTTTGATTTATGGTTTCTCTTCTCAATCCCTCTTTCTTTCTTTTATCTTTATTTATTTATTTGTTAGTATAAGTTTCATTAGTATCTTTATCTTTTCAAGTTATCAATTCTTATGTTTCTCCTCCTCAAGACCTTTTATTTGGTCGATATTTTCTCATGTTTGTTTATTGATTATGTTTGCCGTAGAATACATATTTGCTTTGATTAGTATCGTCAAATATTTGGTTTCGTATTTCCCATGTTTTGATCAAAAACCGTGAATCACTGGTTCGTAGGTCGATTATTTGTTATCGATTATACCTGTTGTAATCGATTAAACGAATATCGTCGATTAGTTGTATAGGTATGTTGGGTAGAACAACATGGAAAAAATGTTTAATGTTGATTAATTCCATCCGAATCACTGTTGAATTGTTTGCGATTTAAAATTAGGAAGTATGAATTTGTTATAGTTGTGATCTTAACAGAGATTCAGAAATTAGCTAATTGGCCTACTAATTAAACACCAAATACACCCTGAAATGGGTGTTTAAATGGATTAAAAGGGAGGTTTTTGTAGTTGAATTACAACCTGTTTTAGACAATGGATCATGGTAGTAAGAAACCAGTTTTACTTAGGATTAAAAAAAGATGCAAAACACATGGGATAGACTGGTGGAACCTGTTGGACGGCAGGGTGTTCCACCAGTTTCTGACTTCAGGAGCATTTTAATAATTAAAACCCATACTTAGACAAATAAAAGTGGGAAAAACAGAGGGAATAAGATGGGTTGGTCAGTTTAAACAATTTTAAAAGGGGCTGCAAGGCTATTAGTTTGGCTATATAGGGGAGCAAGTTTACATAATAGACAGACTCATTTTTAGATAGACATTGCGAGGAGATATACATTCTGGAAAAAACACTCAAGATATATACATTCTGGGATACAGATGGTAGAGATAGACTTTTTTCGGAGACATTAGAGAAGCTGGAATATACACACTGGGAATATACATTCTGATATAGATAGACATTCTGGAATACACACATTCTAGGATATACACTCTAGAAGAATACATTCTTGAATAGAAAGAAGAGCAGGAGATTTTCCATTTTTGAGAGCCTGTTTTGGGTCTTAAAAAAAAGATCTGTCCAAGAGAGTTCAAAGTTTCAGCATTTAAATAGTGAAGAGAGTTTAGAAAAGATTCAGTTCTTGAAAAGTTAAAGTCAATATTAGGCAATTCGAGTCCCTGTAACACTGTTACATCGGTCCCGAGGTCCGAAACAGTTTGAGTCTTCTCTGTTTTTCTATTACATACTTGGGTATCGAAGGCATTTCAAGGTTTCTATTTGATTTGTCTGAGTTCTGGTGTGTTGCTGTCTGATTTCTAGAATTGCTGTCATAGCTGCCTCAAGTTCCCTGTTTGGTTTAATCTATCCCTGGGTTTTTCATTCTGCTACTATTCGTTTACTGGTTGTTGTTTTTCTTACTATTGAGTTGTTCACTGATCTTTCCTCTTCCATTTCTGCTTTCGAATTCCAGGTACACATCTGTTACACTGGTATACAACGTAGTCGAAGTTCAAAGTACGGATAAAATGGAGCCTTAAAACTCGAAGTCACATAGTCGTATTTTCATATTTTAAGTTGTATATATGTTAGTTATTTTTTCATTCGAATCATGTGAGTATTTTGTAAATGTATAAATAAATTCTGATCGATAGTAGTCTAAGTTTGTGCATTCATTCCCATGTATGCTAGCTAGAAAAACCAATGATGTAGCATCCATGTACTGCCATCGCTAGTTTATTTCATTATAGTCTATTTAAATGCATATCAAGTTTTAAGGTTAAGTAATCAGTAGTTCATACTCTTTGTTTCATTTAGTCCCGTAAAAACAGTTATCCTCAGCATCAATCTCGTTTCAGCAATATGGCAAATTTAAATGAGGGTAGTTTTAACTTAATAAAAACGGTTCCAAAATTAATGAAAAGCACATAAGTCATAACATGTATAAAATCAAATATTCTAGCCATCTATAATAATTTAAGCGGCCGTGCTAGAACAACAGGATTCGGGGGTGCCTAACACCTTCCTTCAGGTCAACAGAATTCCTTACTTAGAAGTTCTAGAACGCAGGCTTCATTTGGAAAGTCGAAATTTTCTCGATTTGGGATTTAAATAAATTGGTGACTTGGGACATCATAATTTATTCCAAGTGGCGACTTTAAAATAAATAAAATAATCCCGTTTCGAATATTGTCACTTAAATTGGAAAAAACTCCTTTATGTACTCCCTCGAAAGAGGGCGCGCCAAAAGGAGGTGTGACAACACTTAACTGTTCATCTATTATTTAGCAGACTTCTTCATCATTACCAAGTCATATAGATACACCTCGCAGTACTAACATACTTATCACATGGATATGCAACCGCCATTTCGGCTAATAGGGACACTACTGAACATATAAGTTCAAAACACGTGCTCACACAATCAGCACCTTGGTGCTCAAGCCATAGGCAAAAATCCGGCCTCAAGTCCTCTAGACTGGCCCAACATACTCATAAAGATTACCTCTCGCCCCTCGATCGAGAAATCACAAATCATCAAGGCACATATAATACTAAGCGCTCACGTGCGCATACGGACAAGTGGAAGGAATTTCAAGAGTTATATCTCAAGCTGAATCAAGTATGCATGATAAGAATTCCAAGAATGGGAAGTTTTTCCTAAAGTTTATGCAGCCTCCCGAGGATAAATACAGACGTCTCTGTACCGATTCGCGAGACTCTACTAAACCTGCTTATGACTCTTGAGACCTAGTTACATAGGCTCTGATACCAACTTGTCACGACCCAAACCCACACTAGCCGTGATGGCGCCTCTCGTGAAGAAAAGGCCAGCCAACTAACACAATTCATCTCCTTTAGAATTATTTAAACATAAATGAATAGGAATATAACTTAATGGCACTAAAACCGTTAATTCCAGCCCAACACAACCCGACCAGGGTGTCACAAGTCATGAGCATCTAAGAAGTAGGAACACAACTATATGGCCAAATATATATAAAATGAGATCTGGAATCCAAAAGGTGAAGTCTGGTGCCGCGAACCTTGGTGGTCACCTTGCTCAGCTACAATAGTAATAGCTTCAATCCGCTAATAACCCGTTATTGGGTGAACAATACCTGCAACTACACGCGAGGTGCAGGGAGTCAAGTGAGTACTCCAACTCAATGAGTAATAAGAGTAAATAATAATTGTGGCAAGAAAACACGTAAGAGCACTCAATCATGCTATATAGGATAGTACAACCCTTTGAGAAAATAGTAAAACCGTGGAAATCCATTAGAAAACATCTGGCTTAGTTAAAAACCTCTCTGAAAATATCCTTTTCCGACGATTAAGCAAATGAATGCAAAACAATAGTGCAAGACAACACACAACTTAGCCCTTCGGGCACAACACTTTACCAACAAATAACACCAGGGTATCTAGTAAACAATGCAAGAAATAGCATGGATGCCAATGATATGAGAGTGCTGAATGTCATGCCATGTAGAACAAATGGGAACCAATGCATGAATGCAATGCAATGCACATGACCGCTACGATGCGCAACTCGATCTGTTTGGGTACCCACACTCACTGTGAGGGTTCAGACTCCGAGGGGCTCCTACAGCCCAAGCGCAATATCAATATCACATCGCTGCGGTGCGTAGCCCAATCCATCCTCAGTCCATAGATACATATATGACACTACTGAGGTGCGTAGCCCGATCCATGCTCGGTCCAAAAATGCACAAAGCCACTTGGGCAATGCAACATGGTAGTTTTCAGCTCAAAACATCAATAAAATATTATTTAAGTTCAATCTTAGAAAAATGGATGAGTTTGCAAAACAGTATTTAAAACCTTGGACCAAGATCAAATAATATGCAAAATAATGCAAACCATTGATATAAATCCCTGAAGGATTCAATTAATCGGCACGAAGCCCAAAACATGGCAATCAACCCAAATCATGATAGCATCAAGTAAGTTTCAGTCAATTACGCAGTAGAATCAACAACCGGGACGGACCAAGTCATAATCCCCAATGGTGCTCTACCCCATGCTCATACCCGGCCTGCAAGTCACAACAATACAGCACTATGATGTGCAAATCCGGGGTTTCAAACCCTCAAGATATCATTACAAGTATTACTCACCTCGAACCGGTAAAATCTCTAGCTCGCGATGCCTTTGCCCATCAAATCAGCCTCTGTGCACGTCAAATCAAACCAAAATCAGAGCGAATACATTACAATATACCAAGGGAACAATACCCAATCGAAACAACCGAGAAATAGCATAAATCTCGAAACTAGTAAAACCCGAGCCCCGGGCCCGCTTCTCAAAAAAATACAAAACTCACATTATCGGATTCCTCGTTTCGCCATGAGTCCATACATACAAAGAACTCCCCAAGTCCGAGCTCAAATGGCCTATAAAATCCCAATTTGAAATATCAAAACTCAAGCCCTAGTTCTTCAAATTTTCACCCAAGTTTCCAAGAATTAAAGGTTGTTTCTTCAATGAATTAGCGTGTCTTGGTCACGAGACTTACCTCCAATCAATCCCCGTCGAAACCCTCTTCAATTACTCCCAAAAAGCACTCAAGGGGGTTAGCAATGAAGGAAAAATGAGTAATCTCGCGGATGAAATATTCAAATAAACCCTTTCTGCCCAGGCATTTAACTCCACGCGAATGCGGCTGCCAGCCCACGAACGCGAAGCTCTAAAATGTCCAGTTACGCGAACGCGCCCCTATGGCCACGATCGCGATGAGCAATTACACATGGCCTCAGATTCCTTCTACGCGAATGCATTACACACACAGCGAACACGATGCTATACTCCACAGAACAACGCGAATGCGACCGTGAGCTACGTGAACGCGAAGACCATTTTTTTAGGCCTCTCAAATCTCCTCTATGCGTTAATGACCCTACCCACATGGACCATATAAATTACAGCGGAATAATCAAAATTAGCGGAAGACTTAGTCAAATATGATAAAGAAAACCCAAACATGATACACTACCCAAGACTGGTGTCACAATACTCACAAACTTTTAAGAATAATACACATAATTGTCTGAAAGAAAATACAAGTTGTTTATCTCGATTACATGAGATAACAGAATGAAAAGCATAGATAGAAGAGACAACGGGTCCTGCGGACGCCTGCAAGGCTACCTCGTAGTCTCAGTAGTCGGAAAATCCACAAGTCGCTACTGCCGTTGCTGCTGTCCGTAACCTGTATCTGCGCAAAAAGAGCGCAGAGTGTAGTATCAGCACAACCGACCCCATGTGCTGGTAAGTGCCTGGCCTATCCCAGCGAACTAGTGACAAGGCTAAGGCCAGTCACCCACATAAACCTGTACAGTTGCAATATACATATATATACAATACATTTATAAGGAAAGACTCTACTCAGAAATAATAGTCAATAACTCGTGATATCCAGACTAATATAATCAACAGAATAAATCTTACTTTCATGTCTCAATTCCTTTCTCATTTCATATCTCGTGGTAGGCGTACCACCCGCTCCCAATTATCTCAGTAACTACATCTTGTGGTAGGCGTACCACCCGCTCCCAACTATATCAATAGGCTACCGGCAACTATGGCCAATGCCAAGATTTAAATCATTTTGTGGTCGGCGTGCCACACGATCCCATTTCTTATTATATAAGTGGTCGGCGCGCCACACGATCCCAATTCATAAATATATATATATATATATAAGTGGTCGGCGCGCCACACGATCCCAATTCATAAATATATATATTACCGGCATTTAGCCAATAATCTTTGCATCAACAATATTTATAATTACCGGTTTTAAACCAATAATTGATAATAATTTCAATAATTTCAATGCCTTTTCCTTTCGAATTTGACTCCAATCCAATCGTATCTATACATAATTGATTTAATATCATCAATACTACTCAACAAACTAATTCCTAAGACCAATTACAACTTTTACAACATTCTGCCCGGAATAGTAATTTTCGACCCCGGGCCCACATGGTCGGAACTCGGGGTTAGGACCAAAATTCGGTTACCCATCCCCCACGAGTTCATGTATATGATTTGTTTCAAAATCGGACCTCAATTCGAGGTCCAATTTCCCAATTTACGAAAAACCCTATATTTTAACAAAAACAAGAAATTCTACCATGAAAACCTTTGATTTCTATTGAAAAACATGTTTAATGATGTTAGGAATTGAAAGAATTAAGTAAAAAGTGACTTACAATTGTTTTGATGAAGAAGGAATCCGTGAAGAATCGCAAATGGGTGTTTTTGTTTTGTAAAAAGTGAAGAAATGAACTGAAAATCGTGTTTTACAGGTCTCGGTGTTCGCATTTGCGAACATGGGTTCGCAATTGCAAACCCCGACCAATTTCTGGAGTTTGAAAAATAAGCTAAAGTTGGGAAGTTCGCATTTGCGAACTTTTGTTCGCATTTGCGAAGCCAAGGCAATTTTGGGGCCTTCGCATTTGCGAACATATGTTCGCAATTGCGAACTAGGCTGCTTCCAGGGACTTTCGCATTTGTGAATGTTTGTTCGCATTTGCGAACAAGGCTGGGCTGAGGGACCTTCGCATTTGCGAAGAATGCTTCGCATTTGCGAAGCAGGCCTTTTCGCTGGAGGCCTCGCAATTGCGAGGTTTGCTTCGCATTTGCGAACCCAAACGGTCCTGGGCACCTTCGCATTTGCGACCAAGGGTTCGCATTTGCGAACCCTGCCTTGACCCGCCACCTTCGCAATTGCGAGAAATACTTCGCAATTGCGAAGACAACAGCTGGGTGAAAAACCAGCAGTGCAAAAAACTCAGAATTTCATCCAACGGCCTATCAAATCTTTACCCGAGCTCCCCGGCTCCAAACCAAATATGCACACTAACTCAACAACATCATACGAACTTGCTCGCGCGATCAAATCGCTAAAATAACATCAAAATCAATGGATTGAGCCTTAAAACTCAAGAATTCTTTCAAATTTCATAATTTCCAAAGTTTCTAATTTAAGGCCGAAATGCGTCAAACGACGTCCGTTTTCAACCAAACTTTACAGGAAGCGCTTAACCAATATATATGACCTGTACCGGGCGTCGGAACCAAAATACGAGCCCGATACCAGTACCTTTTAATCAAAATTCAGTTTCATTTTCCTTAAACATTTTCGGAAAACAATTTAACAGAAAAATTCTTTTACCGGGGTTCTAGACCTCGGATTTCAATTTCCGGGCATATGCCCAAGTTCCATATTTTTCTACGGATTTTCTGAGACAGTCAAATCACGGATCCGGGTCCGTTTACCGAAAATGTTGACCAAAGTCAACCATATCAATGTTAATATCAAAATTCTTCAACTTTTTCACATATTTCACATATTTCAACATAAATATTTTCCAGCTTTGTGCCCGGACTGTGCATGCAAATCGAGGCAACTATAAATGAGGTTTTCAAGACCTCAAAAGCTCGGAATGATTAATAAAACAAGTGATGACCCTTTGGGTCGTCACAATCTCCACCTCTAAAACAACCGTTCGTCCTCGAACGGACAAAAGAAAGAAGTACCGAAGTCAGGAAACAAACGTGGGTAGCGGCTCCGCATATCAGACTCGGACTCCCAGGTCGATGCCTCAGGAGGCTGACCTCTCCACTGAACACGCACAGAAGGATAACTCTTCGACCTCAACTGTCGAACCTGCCGGTCTAGAATGGCTACCGGCTCCTCCTCGTAAGATAGATCATTGTCCAATTGGACAGTACTGAAGTCTAACACATGTGTGGGATCGCCGTGGTATCTCCAAAGCATAGATACATGAAAAACTGGATGCACGGCTGATAAGCTAGGCGGCAAAGCTAATCCGTAAGCCACCCCTCCCACTCTGTCTAGAATCTCAAATGGACCAATATACCTAGGGCTGAGCTTGCCCTTCTTCCCGAACCTCATCACGCCCTTCATAGGCGACACTCGGAGCAATACTCGTTCACCAACCATGAAATCTACATCTCGAACCTTACGATCCGCATAAGTCTTCGGCCTGGACTGAGCTGAACGCAATCTCTCCTGAATAGTCTTGACCTTATCCAAGGCCTCCTGAACTAAATCTGTACCCAACAACCGAGCCTCTCCCGGTTCAAACCATCCAACCGGTGATCGACATCGCCTACCATATAACGCCTCATACGGAGCCATCTGGATGCTAGACTGGTAACTGTTATTGTAGGCGAACTCTGCTAATGGCAGAAACTGGTCCCACGAGCCTCCGAAATCAATGACACAGGCTCGAAGTGTAAGGCCCCGTAAAAAAATTTTGTGCATAAAACCTAGTAGCTGTGGTGTCATGGTCCGAATAATGTGTTAGGAATGCGTAGAACTCGCCGCGGTTCGGACCCTTGGTAGTGATTTAAGTTTCAAAAATGTAGAGAATTAATTTTTCCGAAAAATGTCAAATATGCGGTCAAGAATGCGACCGCAAACCTGACATGCGGACCGCATTCTTGCCGCAAAACGTTCCAGAGAGTTTCCCAAAAATCGTGTCAAAAGTGCGGTCGATATGCGATTGCATGTCAAATCTGCGGTGCACTTTGCGACCGCAGATCAAGCATGCGGACCGCATTCTGGCCGCATTCCTTAACAGAACCCGTGTAAAATTTGGTGCAATTCTGCGGTCACTATGCGGACCGCATGTTGATTCTGCGGTCGCATAGTGCACCGCATAATTGACCCCGGCCCAGATTTTTGTAACATTTTGACCCGATCTCTTCTTTAATATAACACACTTCTTCTTCATTTTATCATATCATCTTACCAAAATTAGAGAGAGAAGAGAGGGTTTTTAGAGAGAGAAATCTTTCATCTTCAAAGATTGTTCCAACTATCTTAATTCCAAGGGATCTTAGGACAAGGATTCAACTTCCCCAATCTTTTCAAGGTAAAAACCCTAACTATTTTCTTTGACTTTCAGTTTTAATTGGGTAAAGAGAGGTTTTCATATAATAGCTTTTGAAAATAGAATTTTTACACTCATGCATGATTATTGAACTTGATTTTTAGTAAAAAGAAGTGAGTAGAAGTAAGAGTCTCCAAGAACAAGGTTGGCAAGCGTAAGATAGCGTGGGTAAGCATAAAGTAGGAAGTTAGCGGAAGAAAACTCATCACCAGGTATGTATGGCTAATTTTGATTCTTGTAAAATCGCCCAAATGTGTGCGAATTGTTTTGGCATGTGTCAAATTGAGAAATTTTACGTAATTCTTTGATTTCCTTGTTAAGCATTTGATTGATGTTGAACTACGTGTGGTGTGGTATGAAATATGAATTGAAAGATAAAAAGGTAATCGAGATTGGTAAAGGATTGGGAACAACCATTGTGATGGCATATTTGGCTTATTGTGGAAGGAATTTGAAACACCTTAATTGTGGTAAATTGTTGAACATGATTATGTGGGCATTTTCAATTTTGGAATACTTGTAACTTGGTTTTGATATTGGCTTGAGAAGAAATTGAAAACATGAACCAATGTGTAAGTTGCTTATTTGAACTTGTTGAAATTGTGTGTAGTACCTTATCTGCTGTTTGAAATTGTTGTGTTTTCAACTATAAGGTGGGGTCGTGTTGCGCGCCGCAACGTGGGGAAATAAGGTGTGGGTTGGGGTGATAAGGGTGGCCGAGGTAATAAGGGTGGTCAGGGGCAATAAGGATGGAAAGCGATCGAAATCGCTATTGAAAATTGATATAAAAATCAATAATGTGAAATTGTGAAAGGAGACAGCAGGAGAGTTTGCAACCTGTGGGGCACCGATTGCCCCTTTGTTTGACTACTTGTGCTTTACGTGATTGATTGGTTATTGTTAAATTGGTTGATCGTAGAAAGTGCTTTGTGTTGAGAATTATTTGAAATGAGGAAAATGTGGAAACATGGTTAGCTGGCTTAATTAATTGTTGATGTAATTCAATGGCTTGAGTTTACTTGGGACAAAGTTTGTCCATACATACCAGTACAATTCAAGTGTACTGACGTCCCTTTTGCCAGGGACGCTACATTCGTGTTATGATTGTAGGTGGTTCTGTAGCAGGCACTTCAGCGCATCGGCAGTAGTATTCTTCACCTTCCACTGGCCGTTTTGGTGAGCCCCTTTTCTTCCTTGGGGCCCTGTATGGTTCACTCCACTTTTGTTTAGATTTCATTTTGGTTTCTTTTGCAAGGTATAGCCGGAGCCTTGTTACCGGCAAGTATTGTATTCCCCATTTTGTATCCTAGAGGTTCTATAGACATGTAAACTGTGGGATTCCAGTATTATGTATACATTATGTTTTGTTGGGCGTTGTAAAAACTGCAAACTTGTTAATGAGTCACTCGTATGGTTTTATTTGATTAATGTGAAATCATTCATGGTTAGTAAGATAGTTGATTAATGGGAAACAATCAATACAGGGGTAACGCGCGGGAATGATAGGCACCCAGGTCCGCTTGATTGGGGCAACCCGGTCAGGCGCCGGTCATGTTCCCCGATTTGGGGCGTGACAAACTTGGTATCAGAGCCTATGGTTTTTAAAGTGTCCTAGGATGTCTCGGAGCCGTGTCTAGTAGTGCCCTTCTTATAGGTGTGTTGTCGACCACATCATATAAGTAGGGGGCTACACGGGCATTTAGGAATTTACCTATTTCCTTGTTAATCTATATCGTGCGGTAAAGTGCAATGTGGAAATATCTGTGTCTAATTCGCGCCTTGTTCCCAAATTTTCAGAATATGGCACCTAAGAAGAAGGCTAGACTCGGCCTTAGGGCCAATGCCGGCCCAAGTGCGGTTGTTAATCATGTACCCGATGCCGTGGGAAAGAATGATCCACCAGTCCCGAATTTGCCTGGCCCATCTGTTCAAAACCCAAGTGTCCCTGTTCCAGCTGCGGCAGAGGATGCCACCATTCCTCCTGCCAGTGTTCCTGACTCAGATACAGTTCCCGCTTCGGGCTCTGGTATCTCTAATGAAGAACTTAGGGGAGCCATCCATATGTTAACACAGTTAGTGGCCGCCCAGGCCCAGAGATCCCATGATGCCCCTGCATCCTCTAGCGGACAGGGAGATTCCTTTGGCTCCAGAGTCCACCAGTTCTTGCGATTGGCCCCTCCAGAATTTTCAGGTACCGATCCAGAGGCTGACCCACAGGAATTCCTTGATGAGATATACAAGACCCTCAGAGTGATGAAGGCTACAGATATAGAGGGGGTAGAGTTGGCCTCTTACAGGCTGAAGGGAGCGGCACGTTCATGGTTCGAAATGTGAGAGGATTCTCGTGAGGAAGGGAGCCCTCCGGCCAGATGGGTTGAGTTCGTGGATGCATTTTTGGACCACTTCTTACCTGCTGAGGCAATGGCAGCCCGTGCCACTGAGTTCGAGGTTCTCAAACAGGGCAGTATGAGTGTTTGGGAGTATCACATGGAGTTCGTAAGGTTGTCCAAGTATGCTCCTCATTTAGTGTCGACTATGGATGCCCGGGTTCGACGGTTTGTTCAGGGCCTTAGCCCTTTGGTAGTGAATGAGGCCGCCACAGCAGCTTTGCACTCGGACATGAACTATGGGAGGATTGTGGGGTTTGCTCAGGCCACAGAGGCCAGGAAATTGAAGATTCGTGCAGAAAGAGAAAGTAGCAACAGGGCCCGGTCAATGGGTCATTCAGGGAGATCACTTCCAGGGAGAGGGTCATCAGGGCCATCCCAGTCATATGCTCAGTCCTCGCGAGTGCACCGCCATCCGTGCACAGTCATCAGCAGGGCAGTTACTCGAGACCCGGTTCGGACAGCAGGAGGTCTCGTCAGTCTGGTCGTCCTGGGTGAGATCCCAGCAGCAGGGGAGACCTACATGCCCCAAGTGTGGGAGATTTCATATAGAGACTTGCTACCTTGACCTTCCAGTGTGCTTCGGGTGCGGGGTGAGAGGTCACATCCAACGGGACTGTCGTGCACCCCGTTAGGGTATAGGTAGGGGATCTGCTCAGTCATCCGGTTCTTCAGCTACTACATCATCAGCGCGTACTCCAGCATCAGCGGGGCGTGGTGCAGCTAGGGGTGGAGCTCGGGGTAGGGGTGGACCTAGCCGATTCTATGCATTGAGTGGCCGCCAAAATGCCGAGGCTTCTCCAGATGTTGTTACAGGTATCATGTCTGTTCAGACTATTGATTGCTATGCCCTTATTGATCCGGGGTCCTCCTTGTCTTATGTTACTCCATTCATTGCTTCAAGCTTTGGGATAGAACCCGAACAGCTTCATGAGCCGTTCTCTGTGTCGACTCCGATTGGTGATTCTATTACAGCCTCACGAGTCTATAGGAATTGTGTTGTTACGGTGGGTGGTCGTGATACCACGGCCGATCTTATTGAGCTTGGGATGGTAGATTTTGATGTAATTATGGGGATGGATTGGCTCTATTCGTGCTTTGCCAAACTTGACTGTCGAACGAGAGTTATGAGGCTCGAGTTCCCTAACGAGCCAATTATTGAATGGAGAGGAAATGGTGTAGTGCCAAGGGGTAGGTTTATTTCCTACCTTAAGGCTTCGAAGATGATTAAGAAAGGGTGTATCTATCACCTGGTTCGGGTAACGGACACCACCTCGGAGGTGCCTACCCTCGAGTCCGTGCCAATTGTGAATGAATTTCCTGAAGTGTTTCCAGATGAGCTTCCAGGCATTCCGCCGGATAGGGAGATTGACTTTGGGATCGATGTATTGCCGGATACTCGGCCAATATCCATTCCACCATATAGAATGGCGCCAGCAGAGTTAAGGGAGTTAAAGGAGCAGCTGAGGGATTTATTAGAGAAAGGGTTCATACGACCGAGTGTGTCGCCGTGGGGTGCTCCGGTTCTCTTTGTCAGAAAGAAGGATGGGTCACTTCGAATGTGTATTGATTATCGGCAGCTCAACAAAGTCACCATCAAGAATAAATATCCTTTGCCTCGAGTGGATGATCTATTTGACCAATTGCAGGGAGCGAAGTTCTTCTCAAAGATTGATTTACGGTCTGGGTACCACCAGTTAAAAATCAGGGAGCAGGATATTCCTAAAACCGCCTTTCGAACTCGTTATGGTCACTTTGAGTTTTTGGTCATGTCTTTTGGGCTAACCAATGCCCCAGCAGCTTTCATGGATCTTATGAATCGGGTTTTCAAGCCATTCCTAGATTCCTTTGTAATTGTATTCATTGACGACATCCTCATCTACTCTCGGAGCAGGGAAGATCATGCCGTTCACCTCAGAGCAGCATTGCAGACCCTTCTTCAGCATCAACTGTATGCCAAGTTCTCAAAATGTGAGTTTTGGTTGGAGTCCGTAGCCTTTCTAGGGCATGTTATTTCCGGTGAGGGAATTCAGGTGGATCCTCAGAAGATTGCGGCAGTGAAATATTGGCCTAGACCCACGAACCCGACAGAGATTCGTAGCTTCTTGGGTTTGGCAGGGTACTATCGGAGATTTGTAGAGGGATTCTCAACCCTCGTTTCCCCATTGACAAAACTGACGCAGAAGGCAGTGAAGTTCCAGTGGTCCGATGCTTGTGAGAAAAGTTTCCAAGAATTGAAGTCAAGATTGACCTCGGCACCGGTATTGGCCTTGCCAGAAGGCACAGAGGGATTTGTGGTTTATTGTGATGCCTCCAGGGTTGGTTTGGGATGTGTATTGATGCAGCACGGGAAAGTCATATCTTACGCTTCCAGGCAACTCAAGAATCACGAGAAGAATTATCCGACGCATGATTTGGAGCTTGCAGCTGTTGTGTTTGCTTTGAAAATATGGCGGCACTATCTTTATGGAGTTCATGTAGATGTGTTTTCGGACCACAAGAGCCTCCAGTATTTGTTCAAGCAGAAAGAGCTGAATCTGAGGCAGCGGCGGTGGTTAGAACTACTCAAGGACTATGATATGGACATATTGTACCATCCAGGGAAGGCAAATGTGGTAGCCGACGCTCTTAGTCGAAAATCTATGGGTATTTTGGCTCATTTGGGTATGGATCAGAGACACCTGGATCGAGAGGTTTACCAATTAGCCAGTTTGGGGGTTCGTATCTCGGCGTCAGACGAGGGGGATATTTTGGTGCATAATGGAGCAGAATCATCATTGGTCGCGGAAATCAAGGAAAAACAGTTCATGGATCCAGCATTGGTTCGGGTAAAGGAAGCAGTCATGAATAACAAGACCTCAGCATTTGTACTCAGCGGCGAAGATGGTGTATTGCGGTGTCAAGATAGGCTATGTGTTCCGGATGTGGACGAGCTTCGGGAAAGGGTAATGGCAGAGGCTCATATTTCCAGGTATTCTGTGCACCCTGGTTCAACGAAAATGTATCACGATCTCAAGGAGATTTATTGGTGGAACGGTATGAAAAGGGATGTGGCAGGCTTTGTAGCTAAATGTCCGAACTGTCAACAAGTGAAGGCCGAGCATCAACGGCCTGGTGGATTAACTCAGCTTATAGAAATACCAAGGTGGAAATTGGGAGATGATCAATATGGATTTCGTGGTAGGGTTACCTCGCACTCAGCGTAAGTTCGATTCAATATGGGTGATAGTAGATCGACTCACCAAATCAGCTCACTTCCTGCCTGTCAAGTCCACTGATACTGCGGAGCAATATGCAAGATTGTACATCGAGGAGATAGTAAGGCTTCATGGCACTCCACTTTCTATCATCTCAGATCGCGGGGCTCAGTTCACCGCTAACTTTTGGAAGAAGTTTCAGCAAGGTTTGGGAACTCAGGTGAATCTCAGCACAGCTTTCCATCCACAGACCGACGGTCAGGCCGAGCGGACCATTCGGACGCTTGAAGATATGTTGCGGGCTTGTGTCTTAGATTTTAAAGGTAATTGGGATGAACACTTGCCACTGATAGAATTTGCTTACAATAACAGCTATCATGCTAGCATTCAGATGGCCCCGTTTTAGGCATTGTACGGGAGGAGATGTAGATCGCCAATCGGGTGGTTTGAGGTAGGTGAAGCGGAATTGCTAGGGCCAGATATGGTGTACGAAGCTATGGAAAAGGTCAAGGTTATTCAGGAGAGAATGAAAACAGCACAGAGTCGTCAAAAGTCCTATGCGGACGTTCGTCGAAGGGATTTGGAGTTTCAAGTCGATGATTGGGTGTTCTTGAGGGTATCTCCTATGAAGGGAGTCATGCGATTCGGAAAGAAAGGGAAATTGAGTCCTAGGTATGTCGGGCCATATCGAATCGTTCAAAAGATTGGTCAAGTTGCTTATAGGCTAGAGTTGCCTCCTGAGATGTCATCAGTGCATCCGGTATTCCATGTGTCCATGTTGAAGAAAGCGATTGGAGATCCATCCACCATCATATCAGTCGAGGCTATAGAGGTTAATGAAGATTTGTCATGTGAAGAAGTTCCAGTCGCCATTCTTGATAGGCAAGTCCGTAAGTTGAGAAATAAGGAAGTTGCCTCTGTTAAAGTATTATGGCGAAGTCAACAAGTTCAGGAGGCCACATGGGAAGCAGAAAAAGAGATGAAGGAAAAGTACCCCCATTTGTTCGATCAAGCCTAGAAGAAATTAGGTGACCCTCCTACTCTTAGTAACTGTCATCTTGTCTAAGTTGTTTCCCTCTTAGTATTAGTAAGGTCCCCTTCATTTTGTAATGAGTTAAATGTGTTGTTACCTTGGGTCACTTGAATTGTTCTTGATAAAGGAAAGCCTTATAAAGATTTACGTGTTATATAAACAACTAATAGTAAGTTTAGATTGGTAATGGTTTGTTAAGTGTACATGGTGTGTTAAAATGGTTACATAAGGTGAGAATTCATTGAAGTGGTAGAATATGTGCATTCGTTGAGGTAAGAAAGTGTATACCAGTTGTGAAAGGTGTTGTATTTGTGTATTATTGTTTGGTAATGTGTTTCGGGGGCCCTCTGACAGGTGGATATGTCCATAATACAAAGGAAACTCTGGCGAAATTTTTCTAAAATAAAAGAGTTAGTCAAAATTTTGATGGTTGCATATCATGTCTTTCAAAACCAACTCATTTATTTCAAAATCCTCATTCGAGGACGAATGATCTTAAGGGGGGAGGATGTAAGGTCCCGTAAAATTTTTGTGCATAAAACCTAGTAGCTGTGGTGTCATGGTCCGAATAATGTGTTAGGAATGCGTAGAACTCGCCGCGGTTCGGACCCTTGGTAGTGATTTAAGTTTCAAAAATGTAGAGAATTAATTTTTCCGAAAAATGTCAAATATGCTGTCAAGAATGCGACCGCAAACCTGACATGCGGACCGCATTCTTGCCGCAAAACGTTCCAGAGAGTTTCCCAAAAATCGTGTCAAAAGTGCGGTCGATATGCGATCGCATGTCAAATCTGCGGTGCACTTTGCGACCGCAGATCAAGCATGCGGACCGCATTCTGGCCGCATTCCTTAACAGAACCTGTGTAAAATTTGGGGCAATTCTGCGGTCACTATGCGGACCGCATGTTGATTCTGCGGTCGCATAGTGCACCGCATAATTGACCCCGGCCCCGATTTTTGTAACATTTTGACCCGATCTCTTCTTTAATATAACACACTTCTTCTTCATTTTATCATATCATCTTACCAAAATTAGAGAGAGAAGAGAGGGTTTTTAGAGAGAGAAATCTTTCATCTTCAAAGATTGTTCCAACTATCTTAATTCCAAGGGATCTTAGGACAAGGATTCAACTTCCCCAATCTTTTCAAGGTAAAAACCCTAACTATTTTCTTTGACTTTCGGTTTTAATTGGGTAAAGAGAGGTTTGCATATAATAGCTTTTGAAAATAGAATTTTTACACTCATGCATGATTATTGAACTTGATTTTTAGTAAAAAGAAGTGAGTAGAAGTAAGAGTCTTCAAGAACAAGGTTGGCAAGAGTAAGATAGCGTGGGTAAGCATAAAGTAGGAAGTTAGCGGAAGAAAACTCATCACCAGGTATGTATGGCTAATTTTGATTCTTGTAAAATCGCCCAAATGTGTGCGAATTGTTTTGGCATGTGTCAAATTGAGAAATTTTACGTAATTCTTTGATTTCCTTGTTGAGCATTTGATTGATGTTGAACTACGTGTGGTGTGGTATGAAATATGAATTGAAAGATAAAAAGGTAATCGAGATTGGTAAAGGATTGGGAACAACCATTGTGATGGCATATTTGGCTTATTGTGGAAGGAATTTGAAACACCTTAATTGTGGTAAATTGTTGAACATGATTATGTGGGCATTTTCGATTTTGGAATACTTGTAACTTGGTTTTGATATTGGCTTGAGAAGAAATTGAAAACATGAACCAATGTGTAAGTTGCTTATTTGAACTTGTTGAAATTGTGTGTAGTACCTTATCTGCTGTTTGAAATTGTTGTGTTTTCAACTATAAGGCGGGGTCGTGTTGCGCGCCGCAACGTGAGGAAATAAGGTGTGGGTTGGGGTGATAAGGGTGGCCGAGGTAATAAGGGTGGTCGGGGGCAATAAGGATGGAAAGCGATCGAAATCGCTATTGAAAATTGATACAAAAATCAATAATGTGAAATTGTGAAAGGAGACAGAGCAGGAGAGTTTGCAACCTGTGGGGCACCGATTGCCCCTTTGTTTGACTACTTGTGCTTTACGTGATTGATTGGTTATTGTTAAATTGGTTGATCGTAGAAAGTGCTTTGTGTTGAGAATTATTTGAAATGAGGAAAATGTGGAAACATGGTTGGGTGGCTTAATTAATTGTTGATGTAATTCAATGGCTTGAGTTTACTTGGGACAAAGTTTGTCCATACATACCAGTACAATTCAAGTGTACTGACGTCCCTTTTGCCGGGGACGCTACATTCGTGTTATGATTGTAGGTGGTTCAGTAGCAGGCACTTCAGCGTATCGGCAGTAGTATTCTTCACCTTCCACTGCCCGTTTTGGTGAGCCCCTTTTTCTTCCTTGGGGCCCTGTATGGTTCACTCCACTTTTGTTTAGATTTCATTTTGGTTTCTTTTGCAAGGTATAGCCGGAGCCTTGTTACCGGCAAGTATTGTATTCCCCATTTTGTATCCTAGAGGCTCTATAGACATGTAAACTGTGGGATTCCAGTATTATGTATACATTATGTTATGTCGGGCGTTGTAAAAACTGCAAACTTGTTAATGAGTCACTCGTATGGTTTTATTTGATTAATGTGAAATCATTCATGGTTAGTAAGATAGTTGATTAATGGGAAACAATCAATACAGGGGTAACGCGCGGGAATGATAGGCACCCAGGTCCGCTTGATTGGGGCAACCCGGTCAGGCGCCGGTCATGTTCCCCGATTTGGGGCGTGACAAACTTGGTATCAGAGCCTATGGTTTTTAAAGTGTCCTAGGATGTCTCGGAGCCGTGTCTAGTAGTGCCCTTCTTATAGGTGTGTTGTCGACCACATCATATAAGTAGGGGGCTACACGGGCATTTAGGAATTTACCTATTTCCTTGTTAATCTATATCGTGCGGTAAAGTGCAATGTGGAAATATCTGTGTCTAATTCGCGCCTTGTTCCCAAATTTTCAGAATATGGCACCTAAGAAGAAGGCTAGACTCGGCCTTAGGGCCAATGCCGGCCCAAGTGCAGCTGTTAATCATGTACCCGATGCCGTGGGAGAGAATGACCCACCAGTCCCGAATTTGCCTGGCCCAATCTGTTCAAAACCCAAGTGTCCCTATTCCAGCTGCGGCAGAGGATGCCACCATTCCTCCTGCCGGTGTTCCTGACTCAGATACAATTCCCGCTTCGGGTTCTGGTATATCTAATGAGGATCTTAGGGGAGCCATCCATATGTTAACACAGTTAGTGGCCGCCCAGGCCCAGAGATCCCATGATGCCCCTGCATCCTCCAGCGGACGGGGAGATTCCTTTGGCTCCAGAGTCCACCAGTTCTTGCGATTGGCCCCTCCGGAATTTTCAGGCACCGATCCAGAGGCTGACCCACAGGAATTCCTTGATGAGATATACAAGACCCTCAGAGTGATGAAGGCTACAGATATAGAGGGGGTAGAGTTGGCCTCTTACAGGCTGAAGGGTGCGGCACGTTCATGGTTCGAAATGTGAGAGGATTCCCGTGAGGAAGGGAGCCCTCCGGCCAGATGGGTTGAGTTCGTGGATGCATTTATGGACCACTTCTTACCTGCTGAGGCAATGGCAGCCCGTGCCACTGAGTTCGAGGTTCTCAAACAGGGCGGTATGAGTGTTTGGGAGTATCACATGGAGTTCGTAAGGTTGTCCAAGTACGCTCCTCATTTAGTGTCGACCATGGATGCCCGGGTTCGACGGTTTGTTCAGGGCCTTAGCCCTTCGGTAGTGAATGAGGCCGCCACAGCAACTTTGCACTCAGATACGAACTATGGGAGGATTGTGGGGTTTGCTCAGGCCACAGAGGCCAGGAAATTGAAGATTCATGCAGAAAGAGAAAGTAGCAGTAGGGCCCAGTCAATGGGTCATTCAGGGAGATCACTTCCAGGGAAAGGGTCATCAGGGCCATCCCAGTCATATGCTCAGTCCTCCGCGAGTGCACCGCCATCCGTGAACAGTCATCAGCAGGGCAGCTACTCGAGACATGTTTCAGACAGCAGGAGGTCTCGTCAGTCTGGTCGTCCTGGGGTGAGATCCCAGTAGCAGGGGAGACCTACATGCCCCAAGTATGGGAGATTTCATACAGAGACTTGCTACCTTGACCTTCCAGTGTGCTTCGGGTGCGGGGTGAGAGGTCACATCCAACGGGACTGCCGTGCACCCCGTCAGGGTATAGGTAGGGGATCTGCTCAGTCATCCGGTTCTTCAGCTGCTACATCATCAGCGCGTACTCCAACATCAGCGGGGCGTGGTGCATCTAGGGGTGGAGCTCAGGGTAGGGGTGGACCTAGCCGATTCTATGCATTGAGTGGCCGCCAAAATGCCGAGGCTTCTCCAGATGTTATTACAGGTATCATGTCTGTTCAGACTATTGATTGCTATGCCCTTCTTGATCCAGGGTCCTCCTTGTCTTATGTTACTCCATTCATTGCTTCAAGCTTTGGGATAGAACCCGAACAGCTTCATGAGCCGTTCTCTGTGTCGACTCCGGTTGGTGATTCTATTACAGCCTCACGAGTCTATAGGAATTGTGTTGTTACGGTGGGTGGTCGTGATTCCACAGCCGATCTTATTGAGCTTGGGATGGTAGATTTTGATGTAATTATGTGGATGGATTGGCTCTATTCGTGCTTTGCCAAACTTGACTGTCGAACGAGAGTTATGAGGCTCGAGTTCCCTAACGAGCCAGTTATTGAATGGAGAGGAAATGGTGTAGTGCCAAGGGGTAGGTTTATTTCCAACCTTAAGGCTTCGAAGATGATTAAGAAAGGGTGTATCTATCACCTGGTTCGGGTAACGGACACCACCTCAGATGTGCCTACCCTCGAGTCCGTGCCAATTGTGAATGAATTTCCTGAAGTGTTTCCAGATGAGCTTCCAGGCATCCCGCCAGATAGGGAGATCGATTTCGGGATTGATGTATTGCCAGATACTTAGACAATATCCATTCCACCATACAGTATGGCGCCAGAAGAGTTAAGGGAGTTAAAAGAGCAGCTGAGGTATTTATTAGAGAAAGGGTTCATACGACCAAGTGTGTCGCCATGGGGTGCTCCGGTTCTCTTTGTCAGAAAGAAGGATGGGTCACTTCGAATGTGTATTGATTATCGGCGGCTCAACAAAGTCACCATCAAGAATAAATATCCTTTGCCTCGAGTGGATGATCTGTTTGACCAATTGCAGGGAGCGAAGTTCTTCTCAAAGATTGATTTACGGTCCGGGTACCACCAGTTGAAAATCAGGGAGCAGGATATTCCTAAGACCGCCTTCAGAACTCGTTATGGTCACTTCGAGTTTTTGGTCATGTCTTTTGGGCTAACCAATGCCCCAGCAACTTTCATGGACCTTATGAATCGGGTTTTCAAGCCATTCCTAGATTCCTTTGTAATTGTATTCATTGACGACATCCTCATCTACTCTCGGAGCGGGGAAGATCATGCCGTTCACCTCAGAGCAGCATTGCAGACCCTTCTTCAGCATCAATTGTATGCCAAGTTCTCAAAATGTGAGTTTTGGTTGGAGTCCGTAGCCTTTCTAGGGCATGTTATTTCCAGTGAGGGAATTCAGGAGGATCCTCAGAAGATTGCGGCGGTGAAAGATTGGCCTAGACCCACGAACCCGACAGAGATTCGTAGCTTCTTGGGTTTGGCAGGGTACTATCGGAGATTTGTAGAGGGATTCTCAACCCTCGTTTCCCCATTGACAAAACTGACGCAGAAGGCAGTGAAGTTCCAGTGGTCCGATGCTTGTGAGAAAAGTTTCCAAGAATTGAAGTCAAGATTGACCTCGGCACCGGTATTGGCCTTGCCAGAAGGCACAGAGGGATTTGTGGTTTATTGTGATGCCTCCAGGGTTGGTTTGGGATGTGTATTGATGCAGCACGGGAAAGTCATATCTTACGCTTCCAAGCAACTCAAGAATCACGAGAAGAATTATCCGACGCATGATTTGGAGCTTGCAGCTGTTGTGTTTGCTTTGAAAATATGGCGACACTATCTTTATGGGGTTCATGTAGATGTGTTTTCAGACCACAAGAGCCTCCAGTATTTGTTCAAGCAGAAAGAGCTGAATCTGAGACGGCGGCGGTGGTTAGAACTACTCAAGGACTATGATATGGACATATTGTACCATCCAGGGAAGGCAAATGTGGTAGCCGACGCTCTTAGTCGAAAATCTATGGGTATTTTGGCTCATTTGGGTGTGGATCAGAGACCCCCTGGCTCGAGAGGTTTACCAATTAGCCGGTTTGGGGGTTCGTATCTCGGCGTCGGGCGAGGGGATATTTTGGTGCATAATGGATCGAGAATCATCGTTGGTCGCGGAAATCGAGGAAAAACGGTTCATGGATCCGGCATTGGTTCGGGTGAAGGAAGCGATCATGAATAACAAGACCTCGGCATTTGTACTCGGCGGCGAAGATGGTGTATTGCGGTGTCAAGATAGGCTATGTGTTCGGATGTGGACGAGCTTCGGGAAAGGGTAATGGCAGAGGCTCATATTTCCAGGTATTCGGTACACCCGGGTTCAACGAAAATGTATCACGATCTCAAGGAGATTTATTGGTGGAACGGTATGAAAAGGGATGTGGCGGAGCTTTGTAGCTAAATGTCCGAGCTGTCAACAAGTGAAGGCCGAGCATCAACGGCCCGGTGGATTAACTCCAGCTTATAGAAATACCAAGGTGGAAATTGGAGATGATCAATATGGATTTCGTGGTAGGGTTACCTCGCACTCGGCGTAAGTTCGACTCAATATGGGTGATAGTAGATCGACTCACCAAATCAGCCCGCTTCCTGCCTGTCAAGTCCACTGATACTGCGGAGCAATATGCAAGATTGTACATCGAGGAGATAGTAAGGCTTCATGGCACTCCACTTTCTATCATCTCAGATCGCGGGGCTCAGTTCACAGCTAACTTTTAGAAGAAGTTTCAGCAAGGTTTGGGAACTCGGGTGAATCTCAGCACAACTTTCCATCCACAGACCGACGGTCAGGCCGAGCGGACCATTCGGACGCTTGAAGATATGTTGCGGGCTTGTGTCTTAGATTTTAAAGGTAATTGGGATGAACACTTGCCACTGATAGAATTTGCTTACAATAACAGCTATCATGCTAGCATTCAGATGGCCCCGTTTGAGGCATTGTACGGGAGAAGATGTAGATCGCCAATCGGGTGGTTTGAGGTAGGTGAAGCGGAATTGCTAGGGCCGGATATGGTGTACGAAGCTATGGAAAAGGTCAAGGTTATTCAGGAGAGAATGAAAACAGCACAGAGTCGTCAAAAGTCCTATGCGGACGTTCGTCGAAGGGATTTGGAGTTTCAAGTCGATGATTGGGTGTTCTTGAGGGTATCTCCTATGAAGGGAGTCATGTGATTCGGAAAGAAAGGGAAATTGAGTCCTAGGTATGTCGGGCCATATCGAATCGTTCAAAAGATTGGTCAAGTTGCTTATAGGCTAGAGTTGCCTCCTGAGATGTCATCAGTGCATCCGGTATTCCATGTGTCCATGTTGAAGAAAGTGATTGGAGATCCATCCACCATCATGCCAGTCGAGGCTATAGAGGTTAATGAAGATTTGTCATATGAAGAAGTTCCGGTCGCCATTCTTGATAGGCAAGTCCGTAAGTTGAGAAATAAGGAAGTTGCCTCTGTTAAAGTATTGTGGCGAAGTCAACAAGTTCAGGAGGCCACATGGGAAGCAGAAAAAGAGATGAAGGAAAAGTACCCCCATTTGTTCGATCAAGCCTAGAAGAAATTAGGTGACCCTCCTACTCTTAGTAACTGTCATCTTGTCTAAGTTGTTTCCCTCTTAGTATTAGTAAGGTCCCCTTCATTTTGTAATGAGTTAAATGTGTTGTTACCTTGGGTCACTTGAATTGTTCTTGATAAAGGAAAGCCTTATAAAGATTTACGTGTTATATAAACAACTAATAGTAAGTTTAGATTGGTAATGGTTTGTTAAGTGTACATGGTGTGTTAAAATGGTTACATAAGGTGAGAATTCATTGAAGTGGTAGAATATGTGCATTCGTTGAGGTAAGAAAGTGTATACCAGTTGTGAAAGGTGTTGTATTTGTGTATTATTGTTTGGTAATGTGTTTCGGGGGCCCTCTGACAGGTGGATATGTCCATAATACAAAGGAAACTCTGGCGAAATTTTTCTAAAATAAAAGAGTTAGTCAAAATTTTGATGGTTGCATATCATGTCTTTCAAAACCAACTCATTTATTTCAAAATCCTCATTCGAGGACGAATGATCTTAAGGGGGGGAGGATGTAAGGCCCCGTGAAAAACTTTTGTGCATAAAACCTAGTAGCTGTGGTGTCATGGTCCGAATAATGTGTTAGGAATGCGTAGAACTCGCCGCGATTCGGACCCTTGGTAGTGATTTAAGTTTCAAAAATGTAGAGAATTAATTTTTCCGAAAAATGTCAAATATGCTGTCAAGAATGCGACCGCAAACCTGACATGCGGACCGCATTCCAGCCGCAAAACGTTCCAGAGAGTTTCCCAAAAATCGTGTCAAAAGTGCGGTCGATATGCGATCGCATGTCAAATCTGCGGTGCACTTTGCGACCGCGGATCAAGCATGCGGACCGCATTCTGGCCGCATTCCTTAACAGAACCTGTGTAAAATTTGGGGCAATTCTGCGGTCACTATGCGGACCGCATGTTGATTCTGCGGTCGCATAGTGCACCGCATAATTGACCCCGGCCCCGATTTTTGTAACATTTTGACCCGATCTCTTCTTTAATATAACACACTTCTTCTTCATTTTATCATATCATCTTACCAAAATTAGAGAGAGAAGAGAGGGTTTTTAGAGAGAGAAATCTTTCATCTTTAAAGATTGTTCCAACTATCTTAATTCCAAGGGATCTTAGGACAAGGATTCAACTTCCCCAATCTTTTCAGGGTAAAAACCCTAACTATTTTCTTTGACTTTCGGTTTTAATTGGGTAAAGAGAGGTTTGCATATAATAGCTTTTGAAAATAGAATTTTTACACTCATGCATGATTATTGAACTTGATTTTTAGTAAAAAGAAGTGAGTAGAAGTAAGAGTCTTCAAGAACAAGGTTGGCAAGAGTAAGATAGCGTGGGTAAGCATAAAGTAGGAAGATAGCGGAAGAAAACTCATCACCAGGTATGTATGGCTAATTTTGATTCTTGTAAAATCGCCCAAATGTGTGCGAATTGTTTTGGCATGTGTCAAATTGAGAAATTTTATGTAATTCTTTGATTTCCTTGTTGAGCATTTGATTGATGTTGAACTACGTGTGGTGTGGTATGAAATATGAATTGAAAGATAAAAAGGTAATCGAGATTGGTAAAGGATTGGGAACAACCATTGTGATGGCATATTTGGCTTATTGTGGAAGGAATTTGAAACACCTTAATTGTGGTAAATTGTTGAACATGATTATGTGGCCATTTTCGATTTTGGAATACTTGTAACTTGGTTTTGATATTGGCTTGAGAAAAAATTGAAAACATGAACCAATGTGTAAGTTGCTTATTTGAACTTGTTGAAATTGTGTGTAGTACCTTATCTGTTGTTTGAAATTGTTGTGTTTTCAACTGTAAGGCGGGGTCGTGTTGCGCGCCGCAACGTGGGGAAATAAGGTGTGGGTTGGGGTGATAAGGGTGGCCGAGGTAATAAGGGTGGTCAGGGGCAATAAGGATGGAAAACGATCGAAATCGCCGGGGACGCTACATTCATACCAGCACAATTCAAGTGTACTGACGTCCCTTTTGCCGGGGACGCTACATTCGTGTTATGATTGTAGGTGGTTCTGTAGCAGGCACTTCAGCGCATCGGCAGTAGTATTCTTCACCTTCCACTGCCTGTTTTGGTGAGCCCCTTTTCTTCCTTGGGGCCCTGTATGGTTCACTCCACTTTTGTTTAGATTTCATTTTGGTTTCTTTTGCAAGGTATAGCCGGAGCCTTGTTACCGACAAGTATTGTATTCCCCATTTTGTATCCTAGAGGCTCTGTAGACATGTAAACTGTGGGATTCCAGTATTATGTATACATTATGTTATGTCGGGCGTTGTAAAAACTGCAAACTTGTTAATGAGTCACTCGTATGGTTTTATTTGATTAATGTGAAATCATTCATGGTTAGTAAGATAGTTGGTTAATGGGAAACAATCAATACAGGGGTAACGCGTGGGAATGATAGGCACCCAGGTCCACTTGATTGGGGCAACCCGGTCAAGCGCCGGTCATGTTCCCCGATTTGGGGCGTGACACGAAGCATGTCCTCTAGAATCTGAATAGTCCTCTCGGACTGGCCATCCGTCTGAGGATGAAAAGTTGTACTCAACTGAACCTGGGTGCCTAACTCCTGCTGGACCGCTCTCCAGAACCGCGAGGTAAGCTGCGTACCCCGATCAGAGATAATAGATACTGGCACTCCATGGAGACGAACAATCACTCTAACGTACACCTCCGCTAACCTCTCCGACGAGTAGGAGACAGATACTGGAATAAAGTGTGCTGACTTGGTCAGCCTATCAACAATGACCCAAATAGCATCAAATTTCCTCCGAGTCAAAGGAAGTCCAGTAACGAAGTCCATAGTGATCCGCTCCCATTTCCACTCGGGAATTTCAATCCTCTGGAATACACCACCAGGTCTCCGGTGCTCATATTTCACCTGCTGACAATTTAGACACCGAGCGACATACGCAACGATATCTTTCTTCATTCTGCGCCACCAATAGTGTTGCCGTAAGTCCTGGTACATCTTCGCGGCGCCTGGGTGAATAGAATACCGCGAACTGTGGGCCTCCGCTAAGATTAACTCTTGAATCCCTTCGACATTGGGCATACAAACTCGACCCTGCAATTTCAATACCCCATCATCCTCTAGATTTACCTGTGTGGCACCTCCCCACTGTACTGTATCTCTCAACTCACGCAAATAAGGATCATCAAATTGCCTCTCACGGATACGCTCAAATAAGGAAGAACGAGCGACCGTGCAGGCTAACACCCTGCTAGGCTCGGAAATGTCTAATCTCACGAACCGGTTGGCCAATGCCTGGACATCTATAGCTAATGGTCTCTGACTGACCGGAATATATGCAAGACTACCCATGCTGGCAGACTTCCTACTCAATACATCGGCCACCACATTGGCCTTACCTGGGTGATATAAAATAGTAACATCATAGTCTTTTAGCAACTCTAGCCACCTTTTCTGCCTCATATGCAACTCTTTCTGCTTAAACAAATACTGAAGACTCTTATGGTCGGTGTATACTTCATATGCTACACCATATAAATAATGCCTCCAGATCTTCAATGCGTGAATAATCGCGGCCAATTCTAGATCATGCACTGGATAGTTCTTCTCATGAATCTTTAACCGCCTCGAAGCATAGGCAATAACCTTGCCATCCTGCATTAACACTGCACCAAGCCCAATACGGGAAGCATCACAATAAACAGTATAAGGTCCCGTACCCGTGGGTAAAACCAATACCGGTGATGTGGTCAAGGTTGTCTTGAGCTTTTGAAAGCTCGCCTCACATTCATCGGACCATTCAAATTGAACACCCTTCTGGGTCAATCTGGTCAATGGGGTTGCAATAGACGAAAATCCTTCTACGAATCGGCGATAATAACCCGCTAACCCCAAGAAACTCCGAATATCTGTGGCTGATGTCGGTCTAGGCCAGCTCTTGACTGCCTCAATTTTCTTCGGATCAACCTGAATACCTGTTGCCGTCACAATATGACCCAGGAATGCAACTGAACTTAGCCAAAATTCACACTTTGAAAATTTTGCATATAGGTGGCTATCTCTCAGAGTCTGTAAGGCCACTCTGAGATGTTGCGCATGTTCCTCCTGACTGCGGGAATATATTAATATGTCATCAATGAAGACTATTACAAACAAGTCTAATAAGGCCGGAACACCCGATTCATTAATTCCATAAAAGCTGCTGGAGCATTTGTCAACCCAAAAGACATGACCAGAAATTCAGAATGTCCATACCGAGTGCGGAACGCTGTCTTAGGGACATCGGATGCCCTAATCTTCAGTTGATGATAGCCCGATCTCAAATCTATCTTTGAAAATACCTTGGCACCCTGAAGCCTGGTCAAATAAATCATCAATTCGCGGAAGTGGATATTTATTTTTGATAGTCACCTTGTTTAACTGTCGATAGTCAATGCACATTCTCGTCGAACCATCTTTCTTCTTTACAAATAATACAGGTGCACCCCACGGCGAAACACTGGGCCTAATGAAACACTTTTCAAGTAAATCCTGCAACTGTTCCTTCAATTCTTTTAACTCTGGCGGAGCCATACGGTATGGGGGAATGGAAATGGGCTGAGTGCCTGGAGCCAAGTCAATGCAAAAATCAATGTCCCTATCGGGCGGCATACCTGGTAAGTCTGAAGGAAATACTTCAGGAAATTCGCGAACCACAGGCACATAGTCAATAGAAGGAACCTCGGAACTAGAATCACGGACATAGGCCAAATAAGCCAAGCATCCCTTTCCAACCATACGCCGAGCTTTAACATAAGAAATAACATTACGGCTAGTATGACCTGAAATTCCTTTCCACTCTATACGAGGCGAATTCGGCAGGGCTAAAGTCACAGTCTTGGCATGGCAATCTAAAATAGCATGATACGGAGATAGCCAGTTCATGCCTAGTATAATATCAAAGTCCACCATATTTAGGAGTAATAAATCAGCACGGGTCTCGAGACCCTCAATTACTATAATACATGATCCATGAACTCGATCAACCACAATGGAATCGCCTACTGGTGTAGACACATGAACAGGAACACTCAGTGGATCACTGTACTGAACCAAGTATGGTGCAAAATAGGAAGACACATACGAATATGTAGACCTAGGGTCAAATAATGCTGATGCCTTTCTATCACAAACCAAAATAATACCTGTAATGACGGCATCAGAAGACTCAGCCTCTGGTCTGGCGGGAAGTGCATAACATCGGGGCTGTGCCCCACCACCCTGAGCAATATCTCTAGGACGATCGGCTGCTGGCTAGTCTTTACCTCTATCGGTCTGAGCTCCACCTCTATGACCTCTACCTCCACCTCTATGTCCTCTACCTCCGCCTCTAGCCGGCTGGGCAGGCTGTGAGGGAACTGGGGCCTGAATCATGGCACGAGAACCCTGCTGGTGAGATCTGTCGGAAGCTCGAGGGCAATACTTTGCAATGTGCCTAAGATCACCGCACGTAAAACAAGCCCTCGGCTGCTGAAAATAGCGAAGTGGTGGTGCAGTGATAGGCTGCTGATCAGAGTAGCGTGGCTGAGAATTACGATCACCTGAAGCATCATGAGAAACCTGAAGAGCTGACTGATAAGGCCTAGTAGGATGGCCTCTATCATAAAAATCTCTGTCTCCAGATGAGGTACCACTGAATCTACCCGAATTACGAGATCTCTTATCTGATCCATGTCTCGCTCCCCGTGACAGAGCCAACTCGATCCGGCGGGCTGCATTAGCCGCCTTCTGAAAAGTGATTTCAGTTCCTGCCCCCATAGCCATCTGTAGCCGAATTGGCTGATTCAAGCCATCAATAAACCTCCTCACCCTCTCCCGATCTGTGGGAAGTATGATAATAGCTTGACGAGCTAGGTCCACGAACCTAGTCTCGTACTGTGTGACAGACATAGAACCCTGATGAAGACGCTTAAATTGTCTGCGCATAACCTCCCGCTGAGTTGCTGGAAGGAACTTCTCCAAGAATAATTCTGCAAACTACTCCCAAGTCAAAGATGACGATCCCGCTGGCCTGGATAGACAATAATCTCTCCACCAAGTCTTGGCGGAACCGGATAACCGAAAAGTAGCAAAATCCACACCATTAGTCTCCACAATACCCATAGTATGGAGAACTTCGTGGCAGCTGTATAGGAAATCCTGTGGATCCTCTGAAACTGGCTGAATCACAGGAACCTGAGTCTGGGGAATTACTGGCTCCAGAGTACGCGTAGCAGGAGTCTGATTACCTCCTCCAGCCTGAGAAGTGGCTGGTGCTACCGGTAATAAACCTGCTCTGGTGATATGATCCATAAAACCTGCTATCCGGACCAAAGCATCTTGAAGATCCGGTGAAAACAAAGCTCCTCCTGGGACCTGAGCTGGGCCTACTGGAGCTGCTGGGGTTGGAACTTCCTCCTCGATATGAACATGAGGTTATGCCACTCGTGCTGCTGCTCGGGGCTGAGCTCTGCCCCTACCTTGGCCTCTAGTACGACCTCGACCTCGGCCTCTGCCCCTAGCGGGAGCTACCACTGCTGGGACCTCGGGCTGCTGGTCAGTAGATGAGGATGCACGTGTCCTTACCATCTGCGGAAGAACAGAGTAGAAGTTCAATTAACATTTAAAAGATCAAGTCGCACGACCGGAAAGAATAAAGGGAATATTTTCCTAACTCCGTAGCCTCTGGAGGATAAATACAGACGTCTCCGTACCGATCCTTCAGACTCTACTAAGGTTGTTCGTGAGTTGTGAGACCTGTGCAACCTAGTGCTCCGATACCAACTTGTCACGACCCGGATTTCCCACCATCGGGGGTCATGATGGCGCCTACTAAATGGAAGCTAGGCAAGCCAAATATTAATTACACCTCCATTAATTACCAAATTCTTATTAAGATTTATTATTAAAACATATAAATTACAGCGGAATAATCAAAATTAGCGGAAGACCTAGTCAAATATGATAAAGAAAACCCAAACATGATACACTACCCAAGACTGGTGTCACAATACTCACGAACTTCTAAGAATAATACATATAATTGTCTGAAAGAAAATACAAGCTGTTTATCTCGATTACATGAGATAACAATGAAAAGCATAGATAGAAGAGACAACGGGTCCTGCGGACGCCTGCAAGGCTACCTCGTAGTCTCAGTAGTCGGAAAATCCACAAGTCGCTACTGCCGCTGCTGCTGTCCGTAATCTGTATCTGCGCAAAAGAGCGCAGAGTGTAGTATCAGCACAACCGACCCCATGTGCTGGTAAGTGCCTGGCCTATCCCGGCGAACTAGTGACAAGGCTAAGGCCAGTCACCCACATAAACATGTACAGTTGCAATATACATATATATACAATACATTTATAAGGAAAGACTCTGCTCAGAAATAATAGTCAATAACTCGTGATATCCAGACTAATATAATCAATAAAATAAATCTTACTTTCATGTCTCAATTCCTTTCTCATTTCATATCTCGTGGTAGGCGTACCACCCGCTCCTAATTATCTCAGTAACTACATCTTGTGGTAGGCGTACCACCCGCTCCCAACTATATCAATAGGCTACCGGCAACTATGGCCAATGCCAAGATTTAAATCATTTTGTGGTCGGCGTGCCACACGATCCCATTTCTTATTATATAAGTGGTCGGCGCGCCACACGATCCCAATTCATAAATATATATATATATATAAGTGGTCTATATATATATATATATATATATAAGTGGTCGGCGTGCCACACGATCCCAATTCATAAATATATATATTACCGGCATTTAGCCAATAATCGTTGCATCAACAATATTTATAATTACCTGTTTTAAACCAATAATTGATAATAATTTCAACAATTTATCTCCATTACCGGTATAACACCAATAACTCTTAATCAACAATTTATTCATAACTAAATTCCTATTCCTTCGAGCTAGGATAGAACAAACACTTACCTCGAAAGTTTACGAATGATTCAATCCGTAGCAATGCCTTTTCCTTTCGAATTTGACTCCAATCCAATCGTATCTATACACAATTGATTTAATATCATCAATACTACTCAACAAACTAATTCCTAAGACCAATTACAACTTTTACAACATTCTGCCCGGAATAGTAATTTTCGACCCGGGCCCACATGGTCGGAACTCGGGGTTAGGACCAAAATTCGGTTACCCATCCCCCACGAGTTCATGTATATGATTTGTTTCAAAATCGGACCTCAATTCGAGGTCCAATTTCCCAATTTACGAAAAACCCTATATTTTAACAAAAACAAGAAATTCTACCATGAAAACCTTTGATTTCTATTGAAAAACATGTTTAATGATGTTAGGAATTGAAAGAATTAAGTAAAAAGTGACTTACAATTGTTTTGATGAAGAAGGAATCCGTGAAGAATCGCAAATGGGTGTTTTTGTTTTGTAAAAAGTGAAGAAATGAACTGAAAATCGTGTTTTATAGGTCTCTGTGTTCGCATTTGCGAACATGGGTTCGCAATTGCGAACCCCGACCAATTTCTGGAGTTTGAAAAATAAGCTAAGGCTGGGAAGTTCGCATTTGCGAACTTTTGTTCGCATTTGCGAAGCCAAGGCAAATCTGGGGGCTTCGCAATTGCGAACATATGTTCGCAATTGCGAACTAGGCTGCTTCCAGGGACTTTCACATTTGCGAATGTTTGTTCGCATTTGCGAACAAGGCTGGGCTGAGGGACCTTCGCATTTGCGAAGAATGCTTCGCATTTGCGAAGCAGGCCTTTTCACTGGAGGCCTCGCAATTGCGAGGTTTGGTTCGCATTTGCGAACCCAACTGGTCCTGGGCACCTTCGCATTTGCGACCAAGGGTTCGCATTTGCGAACCCTGCCTTGACCCGCCACCTTCGCAATTGCGAGAAATACTTCGCAATTGCGAAGACAACAGCTGGGTGAAAAACCAGCAGTGCAAAAACTCAGAATTTCATCCAACGGCCTATCAAATCTTTACCCGAGCTCCCCGGCTCCAAACCAAATATGCACACTAACTCAACAACATCATACGAACTTGCTCGCGCGATCAAATCGCTAAAATAACATCAAAATCAATGGATTGAGCCTTAAAACTCAAGAATTCTTTCAAATTTCATAATTTCCAAAATTTCCAATTTAAGGCCGAAATGCGTCAAACGACGTCCGTTTTCAACGAAACTTTACAGGAAGCGCTTAACCAATATATATGACCTGTACCGGGCATCGGAACCAAAATACGAGCCCGATAACAGTACTTTTTAATCAAAATTCAGTTTCATTTTCCTTAAACATTTTTAGAAAACAATTTAACGGAAAAATTCTTTTACCGGGGTTCTAGACCTCGGATTTCAATTCCGGGCATATGCCCAAGTTCCATATTTTTCTACGGATTTTCTGAGACAGTCAAATCACGGATCCGGGTCCGTTTACCGAAAATGTTGACCAAAGTCAACCATATCAATGTTAATATCAAAATTCTTCAACTTTTTCACATATTTCACATATTTCAACATAAATATTTTCCAGCTTTGTGCCCGGATTGTGCACGCAAATCGAGGCAACTATAAATGAGGTTTTCAAGACCTCAAAAGCTCGGAATGATTAATAAAATAAGTGATGACCCTTTGGGTCGTCACAATCTCCACCTCTAAAACAACCGTTCGTCCTCGAACGGACAAAAGAAAGAAGTACCTGAGTCAGGAAACAAATGTAGGTAGCGGCTCCGCATATCAGACTCGGACTCCCAGGTCGATGCCTCAGGAGGCTGACCTCTCCACTGAACACGCACAGAAGGATAACTCTTCGACCTCAACTGTCGAACTCGCCGGTCTAGAATGGCTACGGCTCCTCCTCGTAAGATAGATCATTGTCCAATTGGACGGTACCGAAGTCTAACACATGTGTGGGATTGCCGTGGTATCTCCGAAGCATAGATACATGAAAAGCTGGATGCACGGCTGATAAGCTAGGCGGCAAAGCTAATCTGTAAGCCACCCCTCCCACTCTGTCTAGAATCTCAAATGGACCAATATACCTAGGGCTGAGCTTGCCCTTCTTCCCGGACCTCATCACGCCCTTCATAGGCGACACTCGGAGCAATACTCGTTCACCAACCATGAAATCTACATCTCGAACCTTACGATCCGCATAAGTCTTCTGCTTGGACTGAGCTGAACGCAATCTCTCCTGAATAATTTTGACCTTATCCGGGGCCTCCCGAACTAAGTCCGTACCCAACAACCGAGTCTCTCCCGGTTCAAACTATCCAACCGGTGATCGACATCGCCTACCATATAACGCCTCGTACGGAGCCATCTGGATGCTAGATTGGTAACTGTTATTGTAGGCGAACTCTGCTAATGGCAGAAACTGGTCCCACGAGCCTCCGAAATCAATAACACAGGCTCGAAGCATGTCCTCTAGAATCTGAATAGTCCTCTCGGACTGGCCATCCGTCTGAGGATGAAATGTTGTACTCAACTGAACCTGGGTGCCTAACTCCTGCTGGACCGCTCTCCAGAACCGCGAGGTAAACTGCGTTCCCCGATCAGAGATAATAGATACTGGCACCCCATGGAGACGAACAATCTCCCTAATGTAAACCTCCGCTAACCGCTCCGACGAGTAGGAGACAGATACTGGAATAAAGTGTGCTGACTTGGTCAACCTATCAACAATGACCCAAATAGTATCAAATTTCCTCCGAGTCAAAGGAAGTCCAGTAACGAAGTCCATAGTGATCCGCTCCCATTTCCACTCGGGAATTTCAATCCTCTGGAATACACCACCAGGTCTCTGGTGCTCATATTTCACCTGTTGACAATTTAGACACCGAGCGACATACGCAACGATATCTTTCTTCATTCGCGCCACCAATAGTGCTGCCGTAAGTCCTGGTACATCTTCGCGGCGCCTGGGTGAATAGAATACCGCGAACTGTGGGCCTCCGCTAAGATCAACTCTTGAATCCCTTCGACATTGGGCATACAAACTCGACCCTGCAATTTCAATACCCCATCATCCTCTAGATTTACCTGTGTGGCACCTCCCCGCTGTATTGTATCTCTCAACTCACGCAAATGAGGATCATCAAATTGCCTCTCACGGATATGCTCAAATAAGGAAGAACGAGCGACCGTGCAGGCTAACACCCTGCTAGGCTCAGAAATGTCTAATCTCACGAACCGGTTAGCTAAGGCTTGGACATCTATAGCTAATGGTCTCTGACTGACCGAAATATATGCAAGACTACCCATGCTGGCAGACTTCCTACTCAATGCATCGGCCACCACATTGGCCTTACCCTGGGTGATATAAAATAGTAACATCATAGTCTTTTAGCAACTCTAGCCACCTTCTCTGCCTCATATTCAACTCTTTATGCTTAAACAAATACTGAAGACTCTTATGATCGGTGTATACTTCACATGCTACACCATACAAATAATGCCTCCAGATCTTCAATGCGTGAATAATTGCCGCCAATTCTAGATCATGCATTGGATAGTTCTTCTCATGAATCTTCAACTGCCTCGAAGCATAGGCAATAACCTTGCCATCCTGCATTAACACTGCACCAAGCCCAATACGGGAAGCATCACGATAAACAGTATAAGGTCCCGTACCTGTGGGTAAAACCAATACCGGTGCTGTGGTCAAGGTTGTCTTGAGCTTTTGAAAGCTCGCCTCACATTCATCGGACCATTCAAATTGAACACCCTTCTGGGTCAATCTGGTCAGTGGGGTTGCAATAGACGAAAATCCTTCTACGAATCGGCGATAATAACCCGCTAACCCCAAGAAACTCCGAATATATGTGGCCGATGTCGGTCTAGGCCAGTTCTTGACTGCCTCAATTTTCTTCGGATCTACCCGAATACCTGCTGCCGTCACAATATGACCCAGGAATACAACTGAACTTAGCCAAAATTCACACTTTGAAAATTTTGCATATAGCTGGCTATCTCTCAGAGTCTGTAAGGCCACTCTGAGATGTTGCGCATGCTCCTCCTGATTGCGGGAATATATTAATATGTCATCAATGAAGACTATTACAAACAAGTCTAAATAAGGCCGGAACACCCGATTCATTAATTCCATAAAAGCTGCTGGAGCATTTGTCAACCCAAAAGACATGACCGGAAATTCATAATGTCCATACCGAGTGCGGAACGCTGTCTTAGGGACATCAGATGCCCTAATCTTCAGCTGATGATAGCCAGATCTCAAATCTATCTTTGAAAATACCTTGGCACCCTAAAGCTGGTCAAATAAATCATCAATTCACGGAAGTGGATATTTATTTTTGATAGTCACCTTGTTTAACTGTCGATAGTCAATGCACATTCTCATCGAACCATCTTTCTTCTTTACAAATAATACGGGTGCACCCCACGGCGAAACACTGGGTCTAATGAAACCCTTTTCAAGTAAATCCTGCAATTGTTCCTTCAATTCTTTTAACTCCGGCGGAGCCATACGGTATGGGGGAATGGAAATGGGCTGAGTGCCTGGAGCCAAATCAATGCAAAAATCAATGTCCCTATCGGGCGGCATACCTGGAAAGTCTGAAGGAAATACTCCAGGAAATTTGCGAACCACAGGCATAGAGTCAATAGAAGGAACCTCAGCACTCGAATCACGGACATAGGCCAAATAAGCCAAGCATCCCTTTCCAACCATACGCTGAGCTTTAACATAAGAAATAACATTACGGCTAGTATGACCCGAAATTCCTTTCCACTCTATACGAGGCGAATTCGGCAGGGCTAAAGTCACAGTCTTGGCATGGCAATCTAAAATAGCATGATACGGAGATAGCCAGTCCATGCCTAGTATAATATCAAAGTCCACCATATTTAGGAGTAATAAATCAGCACGGGTCTCGAGACCCTCAATTACTATAATACATGATCGATGAACTCGATCAACCACAATAGAATCGCCTACTGGTGTAGACACATGAACAGGAACACTCAGTGGATCACTGGGCTGAACCAAGTATGGTGCAAAATAGGAAGACACGTACGAATATGTAGACCCAGGGTCAAATAATGCTGATGCCTTTCTATCACAAACCAAAATAATACCTGTAATGACGGCATCAGAAGACTCGGCCTCTGGTCTGACGGGAAGTGCATAACATCAGGGCTGTGCCCCACCACCCTGAGTAGTATCTCTAGGACGATCGGCTGCTGGCTGGTCTCTACCTCTATCGGTCCTGAGCTCCACCTCTATGACCTCTACCTCCACCTTTATGTCCTCTACCTCCGCCTCTAGCTGGATGGGCAGGCTGTGAGGGAACTGGGGCCTGAATCATGGTGCGAGTACCCTGCTGGTGAGATCTGTCAGAAGCTCGAGGGCAATACTTTGCAATGTGCCTAAGATCACCGCACGTAAAACAAGCCCTCGGCTGCTGAAAATAGCGAAGTGGTGGTGCAGTGATAGGCTGCTGATCAGAGTAGCGTGGCTGAGAATTACGATCACCTGAAGCATCATGAGAAACCTGAAGAGCTGACTGATAAGGCCTAGTAGGATGGCCTCTACCATAAAAATCTCTGTCTCTAGACGAGGTACCACTGAATCTACCCGAATTACGAGATCTCTTATCTGATCCATGTCTCGCTCCCCGTGACAGAGCCAACTCGATCCGGCGGGCTGCATTAGCCGCCTTCTGAAAAGTGATTTCAGTTCCTGCCCCCATAGCCATCTGTAGCCGAATTGGCTGATTCAAGCCATCAATAAACCTCCTCACCCTCTCCCGATCCGTGGGAAGTATGATAATAGCATGACGAGCCAGGTCCACAAACCTAGTCTCGTACTGTGTGACAGACATAGAACCCTGATGAAGACGCTCAAATTGTCTGCGCATAACCTCCCACTGAGTTGCTGGAAGGAACTTCTCCAAGAATAATTTCGCAAACTGCTCCCAAGTCAAAGATGACGATCCCGCTGACCTGGATAGACAATAATCTCTCCACCAAGTCTTGGCGGAACCAGATAACCGAAAAGTAGCAAAATCCACACCATTAGTCTCCACAATACCCATAGTACGGAGAACTTCGTGGCAGTTGTATAGGAAGTCCTGTGGATCCTCTGAAGGAGTGCCACTGAATGTGGTAGTGAACAGCTTGGTAAACCTGTCCAATCTCCACAACGCGTCAGCAGACATGGCTGCACCATCATTAGACGGAATCGCAATAATAGGCCGAGTTGCCTCAACTGGCTGAATCACAGGAACCTGAGTCTGGTGATATGATCCATAAAACCTGCTATCCGGACCAAAGCATCCTGAAGATCCGGTGAAAACAAAGCTCCTCCTGGGACCTGAGCTGGGCCTACTGGAGCTGCTGGGGTTGGAACTTCCTCCTCGATATGAGCCTGAGGTTCTGTCACTTGTGCTGCTGCTCGGGGCTGAGCTCTACCCCTACCTTGGCCTCTAGGACGACCTCGACCTCGGCCTCTGCCCCTAGCGGGAGCTGCCGCTGCTGGGACCTCGGGCTGCTGGTCGGTAGATGAGGATGCACGTGTTCTTACCATCTGCGGAAGAACATAGTAGAAATTCAATTAACATTTGAAAGATCAAGTCGCACGACTGGAAAGAATAAAGGGAATATTTTCCTAACTCCGTAGCTTCTGGAGGATAAATACAGACGTCTCCGTACCGATCCTTCGGACTCTACTAAGGTTGTTCGTGAGTTGTGAGACCTGTGCAACCTAGAGCTCTGATACCAACTTGTCACGACCCGGATTTCCCACCATCGGGGTCATGATGGCGCCTACTAAATGGAAGCTAGGCAAGCCAAATATTAATTACACCTCCATTAATTACCAAATTCTTATTAAGACTTATTATTAAAACATATAAATTACAGCGGAATAATCAAAATTAGCGGAAGACTTAGTCAAATATGATAAAGAAAACCCAAACATGATACACTACCCAAGACTGGTGTCACAATACTCACGAACTTCTAAGAATAATACACATAATTGTCCGAAAGAAAATACAAGCTGTTTATCTCGATTACATGAGATAACACAATGAAAAGCATAGATAGAAGAGACAACGGGTCTTGCGGACGCCTGCAAGGCTACCTCGTAGTCTCAGTAGTCGGAAAATCCACAAGTCGCTACTGCCGCTGCTGCTGTCCGTAACCTGTATCTGCGCAAAAAGAGCGCAGAGTGTAGTATCAGCACAACCGACCCCATGTGCTGGTAAGTGCCTGGCCTATCCCAGCGAACTAGTGACAAGGCTAAGGCCGGTCACCCACATAAACCTGTACAGTTGCAATATACATATATATACAATACATTTATAAGGAAAGACTATGCTCTGAAATAATAGTCAATAACTCGTGATATCCAGACTAATATAATCAACAGAATAAATCTTACTTTCATGTCTCAATTCCTTTCTCATTTCATATCTCGTGGTAGGCGTACCACCCGCTCCTAATTATCTCAGTAACTACATCTTGTGGTAGGCGTACCACCCGCTCCCAACTATATCAATAGGCTACCAGCAACTATGGCCAATGCCAAGATTTAAATCATTTTGTGGTCGGCGTGCCACACGATCCCATTTCTTATTATATAAGTGGTCGGCGCGCCACACGATCCCAATTCATAAATATATATATATATATAAGTGGTCGGCGCGCCACACGATCCCAATTCATAAATATATATATTACCGGCATTTAGCCAATAATCTTTGCATCAACAATATTTATAATTACCGGTTTTAAACCAATAATTGATAATAATTTCAACAATTTATCTCCATTACCGGTATAACACCAATAACTCTTAATCAACAATTTATTCATAACTAAATTCCTATTCCTTCGAGCTAGGATAGAACAAACACTTACCTCGAAAGTTTACGAATGATTCAATCCGTAGCAATGCCTTTTCCTTTCGAATTTGACTCCAATCCAATCGTATCTATACACAATTGATTTAATATCATCAATACTACTCAACAAACTAATTCCTAAGACCAATTACAACTTTTACAACATTCTGCCCGGAATAGTAATTTTCGACCCCGGGCCCACATGGTCGGAACTCGGGGTTAGGACCAAAATTCGGTTACCCATCCCCCACGAGTTCATGTATATGATTTGTTTCAAAATCGGACCTCAATTCGAGGTCCAATTTCCCAATTTACGAAAAACCCTATATTTTAACAAAAACAAGAAATTCTACCATGAAAACCTTTGAATTCTATTGAAAAACATGTTTAATGATGTTAGGAATTGAAAGAATTAAGTAAAAAGTGACTTACAATTGTTTTGATGAAGAAGGAATCCATGAAGAATCGCAAATGGGTGTTTTTGTTTTGTAAAAAGTGAAGAAATGAACTGAAAATCGTGTTTTACAGGTCTCTGTGTTCGCATTTGCGAACATGGGTTCGCAATTGCGAACCCCGACCAATTTATGGAGTTTGAAAAATAAGCTAAGGCTGGGAAGTTCGCATTTGCGAAGCCAAGGCAAATCTGGGGGCTTCGCAATTGCGAACATATGTTCGCAATTGCGAACTAGGCTGCTTCCAGGGAATTTCGCATTTGCGAATGTTTGTTCGCATTTGCGAACAAGGCTGGGCTGAGGGACCTTCGCATTTGCGAAGAATGCTTCGCATTTGCGAAGCATGCCTTTTCACTGGAGGCCTCGCAATTACGAGGTTTGGTTCGCATTTGCGAACCCAAACGGTCCTGGGCACCTTCGCATTTGCGACCAAGGGTTCGCATTTGCGAACCCTGCCTTGACCTGCCACCTTCGCAATTGCGAGAAATACTTTGCAAGTGCGAAGACAACAGCTGGGTGAAAAACCAGCAGTGCAAAAACTCAGAATTTCATCCAACGGCCTATCAAATCTTTACCCGAGCACCCCGGCTCCAAACCAAATATGCACACTAACTCAATAACATCATACGAACTTGCTCGCGCGATCAAATCGCTAAAATAACATCAAAATCAATGGATTGAGCCTTAAAACTCAAGAATTCTTTCAAATTTCATAATTTCCAAAATTTCCAATTTAAGGCCGAAATGCGTCAAACGACGTCCGTTTTCAACCAAACTTTACAGGAAGCGCTTAACCAATATATATGACCTGTACCGGGCGTCGGAACCAAAATACGAGCCCGATACCAGTACTTTTTAATCAAAATTCAGTTTCATTTTCCTTAAACATTTTCAGAAAACAATTTAACAGAAAAATTCTTTTACCGGGGTTCTAGACCTCGGATTTCGATTCCGGGCATATGCCCAAGTTCCATATTTTTCTACGGATTTTCTGAGACAGTCAAATCACGGATCCGGGTCCGTTTACCGAAAATGTTGACCAAAGTCAACCATATCAATGTTAATATCAAAATTCTTCAACGTTTTCACATATTTCACATATTTCAACATAAATATTTTCCAGCTTTGTGCCCGGACTATGCACGCAAATCGAGGCAACTATAAATGAGGTTTTCAAGACCTCAAAAGCTCGGAATGATTAATAAAACAAGTGATGACCCTTTGGGTCGTCACAATCTCCACCTCTAAAACAACCGTTCGTCCTCGAACGGACAAAAGAAAGAAGTACCGAGTCAGGAAACAAGTGTGGGTAACGGCTCCGCATATCAGACTCGGACTCCCAGGTCGATGCCTCAGGAGGCTGACCTCTCCACCGAACACGCACAGAAGGATAACTCTTCGACCTCAGCTGTCGAACCTGCCGGTCTAGAATGGCTACCGGCTCCTCCTCGTAAGATAGATCATTGTCCAATTGGACAGTACCGAAGTCTAACACATGTGTGGGATCGCCGTGGTATCTCCGAAGCATAGATACATGAAAAACTGGATGCACGGCTGATAAGCTAGGCGGCAAAGCTAATCCGTAAGCCACCCCTCCCACTCTGTCTAGAATCTCAAATGGACCAATATACCTAGGGCTGAGCTTGCCCTTCTTCCCGGACCTCATCACGCCCTTCATAGGCGACACTCGGAGCTATACTCGTTCACCAACCATGAAATCTACATCTCGAACCTTATGATCCGCATAAGTCTTCTGCCTGGACTGAGCTGAACGCAATCTCTCCTGAATAGTCTTGACCTTATCCAAGGCCTCCTGAACTAAATCTGTACCCAACAACCGAGCCTCTCCCGGTTCAAACCATCCAACCGGTGATCGACATCGCCTACCATATAACGCCTCATACGGAGCCATCCTGGATGCTAGATTGGTAACTGTTATTGTAGGCGAACTCTGCTAATGGCAGAAACTGGTCCCACGAGCCTCCGAAATCAATAACACGGGCTCGAAGCATGTCCTCTAGAATCTGAATAGTCCTCTCGGACTGGCCATCCGTCTGAGGATGAAATGCTGTACTCAACTGAACCTGGGTGCCTAACTCTTGCTGGACCGCTCTCCAGAACCGCGAGGTAAACTGCGTACCCCGATCAGAGATAATAGATACTGGCACTCCATGGAGACGAACAATCTCCCTAATGTAAACCTCCGCTAACCTCTCCGACGAGTAGGAGATAGATACTGGAATAAAGTGTGCTGACTTGGTCAACCTATCAACAATGACCCAAATAGCATCAAATTTCCTCCGAGTCAAAGGAAGTCCAGTAACGAAGTCCATAGTGATCCGCTCCCATTTCCACTCGGGAATTTCAATCCTCTGGAATACACCACCAGGTCTCTGGTGCTCATATTTCACCTGCCGACAATTTAGACACCGAGCGACATACGCAACGATATCTTTCTTCATTCTGCGCCACCAATAGTGTTGCCGTAAGTCCTGGTACATCTTCGCGACGCCTGGGTGAATAGAATACCGCGAACTGTGGGCCTCCGCTAAGATTAACTTTTGAATCCCTTCGACATTGGGCACACAAACTCGACCCTGCAATTTCAATACCCCATCATCCTCTAGATTTACCTGTGTGGCACCTCCCCGATGTACTGTATCTCTCAACTCACGCAAATGAGGATCATCAAATTGCCTCTCACGGATACGCTCAAATAAGGAAGAACGAGCGACCGTGCAGGCTAATACCCTGCTAGGCTCAGAAATGTCTAATCTCACGAACCGGTTAGCTAAGGCTTGGACATCTATAGCTAATGGTCTCTGACTGACCGAAATATATGCAAGACTACCCATGCTGGCAGACTTCCTACTCAATGCATCGGCCACCACATTGGCCTTACTTGGGTGATATAAAATAGTAACATCATAGTCTTTTAGCAACTCTAGCCACCTTCTCTGCATCATATTCAACTCTTTCTGCTTAAACAAATACTGAAGACTCTTATGGTCGGTGTATACTTCACATGCTACACCATATAAATAATGCCTCCAGATCTTCAATGCGTGAATAATCGCCGCCAATTCTAGATCATGCACTGGATAGTTCTTCTCATGAATCTTCAACTGCCTCGAAGCATAGGCAATAACCTTGCCATCCCGCATTAACACTGCACCAAGCCCAATACGGGAAGCATCACAATAAACGGTATAAGGTCCCGTACCTGTGGGTAAAACCAATACCGGTGTTGTGGTCAAGGTTGTCTTGAGCTTTTGAAAGCTCGCCTCACATTCATCGGACCATTCAAATTGAACACCCTTCTGGGTCAATCTGGTCAGTGGGGTTGCAATAGACGAAAATCCTTCTACGAATCGGCGATAATAACCCGCTAACCCCAAGAAACTCCGAATATCTGTGGCTGATGTCGGTCTAGGCCAGCTCTTGACTGCCTCAATTTTCTTCGGATCAACTTGAATACCTGCTGCCGTCACAATATGACCCAGGAATGCAACTGAACTTAGCCAAAATTCACACTTTGAAAATTTTGCATATAGGTGGCTATCTCTCAGAGTCTGTAAGGCCACTCTGAGATGTTGCGCATGTTCCTCCTGACTGCGGGAATATATTAATATGTCTTCAATGAAGACTATTACAAACAAGTCTAATAAGGCCGGAACACCCGATTCATTAATTCCATAAAAGCTGCTGGAGCATTTGTCAACCCAAAAGACATGACCAGAAATTCATAATGTCCATACCGAGTGCGGAACGCTGTCTTAGGGACATCAGATGCCCTAATCTTCAGCTGATGATAGCCAGATCTCAAATCTATCTTTGAAAATACCTTGGCACCCTGAAGCTGGTCAAATAAATCATCAATTCGCGGAAGTGGATATTTATTTTTGATAGTCACCTTGTTTAAACTGTCGATAGTCAATGCACATTCTCATCGAACCATCTTTCTTCTTTACAAATAATACAGGTGCACCCCACGGCGAAACACTGGGCCTAATGAAACCCTTTTCAAGTAAATCCTGCAACTGTTCCTTCAATTCTTTTAACTCCGGCGGAGCCATACGGTATGGGGGAATGGAAATGGGCTGAGTGCCTGGAGCCAAATCAATGCAAAAATCAATGTCCCTATCGGGCGGCATACCTGGCAAGTCTGAAGGAAATACTTCATGAAATTCGCGAACCACAGGCATAGAGTCAATAGAAGGAACCTCACCACTAGAATCACGGACATAGGCCAAATAAGCCAAGCATCCCTTTCCAACCATACGCTGAGCTTTAACATAAGAAATAACATTACGGCTAGTATGACCTGAAATTCCTTTCCACTCTATACGAGGCGAATTCGGCAGGGCTAAAGTCACAGTCTTGGCATGGCAATCTAAAATAGCATGATACGGAGATAGCCAGTTCATGCCTAGTATAATATCAAAGTCCACCATATTTAGGAGTAATAAATCAGCACGGGTCTCGAGACCCTCAATTAATATAATACATGATCCATGAACTCGATCAACCACAATGGAATCGCCTACTGGTGTAGACACGTGAACAGGAACACTCAGTGGATCACTGTGTTGAACCAAGTATGGTGCAAAATAGGAAGACACATACGAATATGTAGACCCAGGGTCAAATAATGTTGATGCCTTTCTATCACAAACCAAAATAATACCTGTAATGACGGCATCAGAAGACTCAGCCTCTGGTCCGGCGGGAAGTGCATAACATCGGGGCTGTGCCCCACCACCCTGAGCAGTATCTCTAGGACGATCAGCTGCTGGCTGGTCTCTACCTCTATCGGTCCGAGCTCCACCTCTATGACCTCTACCTCCACCTCTATGTCCTCTACCTCCGCCTCTAGCCGGCTGGGCAGGCTGTGAGGGAACTGGGGCCTGAATCATGGCACGAGAACCCTGCTGGTGAGATCTGTCAGAAGCTCGAGGGCAATACTTTGCAATGTGCCTAAGATCACCGCACGTAAAACAAGCCCTTGGCTGCTGAAAATAGCGAAGTGGTGGTGCACTGATAGGCTGCTGATCAGAGTAGCGTGGCTGAGAATTACGATCACCTGAAGCATCATGAGAAACCTGAAGAGCTGACTGATAAGGCCTAGTAGGATGGCCTCTATCATAAAAATCTCTGTCTCCAGACGAGGTACCACTGAATCTACCCGAATTACGAGATCTCTTATCTGATCCATGTCTCGCTCCCCGTGACAGAGCCAACTCGATCCGGCGGGCTGCATTAGCCGCCTTCTGAAAAGTGATTTCAGTTCCTGCCCCCATAGCCATCTGTAGCCGAATTGGCTGATTCAAGCCATTAATAAACCTCCTCACCCTCTCCCGATCTGTGGGAAGTATGATAATAGCATGACGAGCCAGGTCCACGAACCTAGTCTCGTTCTGTGTGAAAGACATAGAACCCTGATGAAGACGCTCAAATTGTCTGCGCATAACCTCCCGCTGAGTTGCTGGAAGGAACTTCTCCAAGAATAATTCCGCAAACTGCTCCCAAGTCAAAGATGACGATCCCGCTGGCCTGGATAGACAATAATCTCTCCACCAAGTCTTGGCGGAACCAGATAACCGAAAAGTAGCAAAATCCACACCATTAGTCTCCACAATACCCATAGTACGGAGAACTTCGTGGCAGTTGTATAGGAAATCCTGTGGATCCTCTGAAGGAGTGCCACTGAATGTGGTAGTGAACAGCTTGGTAAACCTGTCCAATCTCCACAACGCGTCAGGAGTCTGATTACCTCCTCCAGCCTAAGAAGTGGCTGGTGCTACCGGTAATAAACCTGCTCTGGTGATATGATCCATAAAACCTGCTATCCGGACCAAAGCATCCCGAAGATCCGGTGAAAACAAAGCTCCTCCTGGGACCTGAGCTGGGCCTACTGGAGCTGCTGGGGTTGGAACTTCCTCCTCGATATGAACATGAGGTTATGCCACTCGTGCTGCTGCTCGGGGCTGAGCTCTGCCCCTACCTTGGCCTCTAGTACGACCTCGACCTCGGCCTCTGCCCCTAGCGGGAGCTGCCGCTGCTGGGACCTCGGGCTGCTGGTCAGTAGATGAGGATGCACGTGTCCTTACCATCTACGGAAGAACAGAGTAGAAGTTCAATTAACATTAAAAAGATTAAGTCACACGACTGGAAATAATAAAGGGAATATTTTCCTAACTCCGTAGCCTCTGGAGGATAAATACAGACGTCTCCGTACCGATCCTTCAGACTCTACTAAGGTTGTTCGTGAGTTGTGAGACCTGTGCAACCTAGTGCTCTGATACCAACTTGTCACGACCCGGATTTCCCACCATCGGGGGTCATGATGGCGCCTACTAAATGGAAGCTAGGCAAGCCAAATATTAATTACACCTCCATTAATTACCAAATTCTTATTAAGACTTATTATTAAAACATATAAATTATAGCGGAATAATCAAAATTAGCGGAAGACTTAGTCAAATATGATAAAGAAAACCCAAACATGATACACTACCCAAGACTGGTGTTACAATACTCACGAACTTCTAAGAATAATACACATAATTGTCTGAAAGAAAATACAAGCTGTTTATCTCGATTACATGAGATAACAAAATGAAAAGCATAGATAGAAGAGACAACGGGTCCTGCGGACGCCTGCAAGGCTACCTCGTAGTCTCAGTAGTCGGAAAATCCACAAGTCGCTACTGCCGCTGCTGCTGTCCGTAACCTGTATCTGCGCAAAAAGAGCGCAGAGTGTAGTATCAGCACAACCGACCCCATGTGCTGGTAAGTGCCTGGCCTATCCCAGCGAACTAGTGACAAGGCTAAGGCCGGTCACCCACATAAACCTGTACAGTTGCAATATACATATATATACAATACATTTATAAGGAAATACTCTGCTCAGAAATAATAGTCAATAACTCATGATATCCAGACTAATATAATCAATAGAATAAATCTTACTTTCATGTCTCAATTCCTTTCTCATTTCATATCTCGTGGTAGGCGTACCACCCGCTCCTAATTATCTCAGTAACTACATCTTGTGGTAGGTGTACCACCCGCTCCCAACTATATCAATAGGCTACCGGCAACTATGGCCAATGCCAAGATTTAAATCATTTTGTGGTCGGCGTGCCACACGATCCCATTTCTTATTATATAAGTGGTCGGCGCGCCACACGATCCCAATTCATAAATATATATATATAAGTGGTCGGCGTATAAGTGGTCGGCGCGCCACACGATCCCAATCCATTAATATATATATAAGTGGTCGGCGCGCCACACGATCCCAATTCATAACGGCATTTAGCCAATAATCTTTGCATCAACAATATTTATAATTACCGGTTTTAAACCAATAATTGATAATAATTTCAACAATTAATCTCCATTACCGGTATAACACCAATAACTCTTAATCAACAATTTATTCATAACTAAATTCCTATTCCTTCGAGCTAGGATAGAACAAACACTTACCTCGAAAGTTTACGAATGATTCAATCCGTAGCAATGCCTTTTCCTTTCGAATTTGACTCCAATCCAATCGTATCTATACACGATTGATTTAATATCATCAATACTACTCAACAAACTAATTCCTAAGACCAATTACAACTTTTACAACATTCTGCCCGGAATAGTAATTTTCGACCCCGGGCCCACATGGTCGGAACTCGGGGTTAGGACCAAAATTCGGTTACCCATCCCCCACGAGTTCATGTATATGATTTGTTTCAAAATCGGACCTCAATTCGAGGTCCAATTTCCCAATTTACGAAAAACCCTATATTTTAACAAAAACAAGAAATTCTACCATGAAAACCTTTGATTTCTATTGAAAAACATGTTTAATGATGTTAGGAATTGAAAGAATTAAGTAAAAAGTGACTTACAATTGTTTTGATGAAGAAGGAATCCGTGAAGAATCGCAAATGGGTGTTTTTGTTTTGTAAAAAGTGAAGAAATGAGCTGAAAATCGTGTTTTACAGGTCTCTGTGTTCGCATTTGCGAACATGGGTTCGCAATTGCGAACCCCGACCAATTTCCGGAGTTTGAAAAATAAGCTAAGGCTGGGAAGTTCGCATTTGCGAACTTTTGTTCGCATTTGCGAAGCCAAGGCAAATCTGGGGTCTTCGCAATTGCGAACATATGTTCGCAATTGCGAACTAGGCTGCTTCCAGGGACTTTCGCATTTGCGAATGTTTGTTCGCATTTGCGAACAAGGCTGGGCTGAGGGACCTTCTCATTTGCGAAGAATGCTTCGCATTTGCGAAGAATGCCTTTTCACTGGAGGCCTCGCAATTGCGAGGTTTGGTTCGCATTTGCGAACCCAAACGGTCCTGGGCACCCTTCGCATTTGCGACCAAGGGTTCGCATTTGCGAACCCTGCCTTGACCTGCCACCTTCGCAATTGCGAGAAATACTTCGCAATTGTGAAGACAACAGCTGGGTGAAAAACCAGCGGTGCAAAAATTCAGAATTTCATCCAACGGCCTATCAAATCTTTACCCGAGCTCCCCGGCTCCAAACCAAATATGCACACTAACTCAACAACGTCATACGAACTTGCTCGCGCGATCAAATCGCTAAAATAACATCAAAATCAATGGATTGAGCCTTAACACTCAAGAATTCTTTCAAATTTCATAATTTCCAAAATTTCCAATTTAAGGCCGAAATGCGTCAAACGACGTCCGTTTTCAACCAAACTTTACAGGAAGCGCTTAACCAATATATATGACCTGTACCGGGCGTCGGAACCAAAATACGAGCCCGATACCAGTACTTTTTAATCAAAATTCAGTTTCATTTTCCTTAAACATTTTCGGAAAACAATTTAACAGAAAAATTCTTTTACCGGGGTTCTAGACCTCGGATTTCAATTCCGGGCATATGCCCAAGTTCCATATTTTTCTACGGATTTTCTGAGACAGTCAAATCACGGATCCGGGTCCGTTTACCGAAAATGTTGACCAAAGTCAACCATATCAATGTTAATATCAAAATTCTTCAATTTTTTCACATATTTCAACATAAATATTTTCCAGCTTTGTGCCCGGACTGTGCACGCAAATCGAGGCAACTATAAATGAGGTTTTCAAGACCTCAAAAGCTCGAAATGATTAATAAAACAAGTGATGACCCTTTGGGTCGTCACAATCTCCACCTCTAAAACAACCGTTCGTCCTCGAACGGACAAAAGAAAGAAGTACCGAGTCAGGAAACAAGTGTGGGTAACGGCTCCGCATATCAGACTCGGACTCCCAGGTCGATGCCTCAGGAGGCTGACCTCTCCACTGAACACGCACAGAAGGATAACTCTTCGACCTCAACTATCGAACCTACCGGTCTAGAATGGCTACCGGCTCCTCCTCGTAAGATAGATCATTGTCCAATTGGACAGTACTGAAGTCTAACACATGTGTGGGATCGCCGTGGTATCTCCAAAGCATAGATACATGAAAAACTGGATGCACGGCTGATAAGCTAGGCGGCAAAGCTAATCTGTAAGCCACCCCTCCCACTCTATCTAGAATCTCAAATGGACCAATATACCTAGGGCTGAGCTTGCCCTTCTTCCCGAACCTCATCACGCCCTTCATAGGCGACACTCGGAGCAATACTCGTTCACCGACCATGAAATCTACATCTCGAACCTTACGATCCGCATAAGTCTTCTGCCTGGACTGAGCTGAACGCAATCTCTCCTGAATAATTTTGACCTTATCCAGGGCCTCCCGAACTAAATCTGTACCCAACAACCGAGCTTCTCCCGGTTCAAACCATCCAACTGGTGATCGACATCGCCTACCATACAATGCCTCATACGGAGCCATCTGGATGCTAGACTAGTAGTTGTTGTTGTAGGCGAACTATGCTAATGGCAGAAACTGGTCCCACGAGCCTCCGAAATCAATAACACAGGCTCGAAGCATGTCCTCTAGAATCCGAATAGTCCTCTCGGATTGGCCATCCGTCTGAGGATGAAATGTTGTACTCAGATGAACCTGGGTGCCTAACTCCTGCTGGACCGCTCTCCAGAACCGCGAGGTAAACTGCGTACCCCGATCAGAGATAATAGATACCGGCACTCCATGGAGACGAACAATCTCTCTAATGTACACCTCCGCTAACCTCTCCGACGAGTAGGAGACAGATACTGGAATAAAGTGTGCTGACTTGGTCAACCTATCAACAATGACCCAAATAGCATCAAATTTCCTCCGAGTCAAAGGAAGTCCGGTAACGAAATCCATAGTGATCCGCTCCCATTTCCACTCGGGAATTTCAATCCTCTGGAATACACCACCAGGTCTCTGGTGCTCATATTTCACCTGCCGACAATTTAGACACCGAGCGACATACGCAACGATATCTTTCTTCATTCTGCGCCACCAATAGTGCTGCCGTAAGTCCTGGTACATCTTCGCGGCGCCTGGGTGAATAGAATACCGCGAACTGTGGGCCTCCGCTAAGATTAACTCTTGAATCCCTTCGACATTGGGCACACAAACTCGACCCTGCAATTTCAATACCCCATCATCCTCTAGATTTACCTGTGTGGCACCTCCCCGCTGTACTGTATCTCTCAACTCACGCAAATGAGGATCATCAAATTGCCTCTCACGGATACGCTCAAATAAGGAAGAACGAGCGACCGTGCAGGCTAACACCCTGCTAGGCTCAGAAATGTCTAATCTCACGAACCGGTTAGCTAAGGCTTGGACATCTATAGCTAATGGTCTCTGACTGACCGGAATATATGCAAGACTACCCATGCTGGCAGACTTCCTACTCAATGCATCGGCCACCACATTGGCCTTACTTGGGTGAAATAAAATAGTAACATCATAGTCTTTTAGCAACTCTAGCCACCTTCTCTGCCTCATATTCAACTCTTTCTGCTTAAACAAATACTGAAGACTCTTATGGTCGGTGTATACTTCACATGCTACACCATATAAATAATGCCTCCAGATCTTCAATGCGTGAATAATCGCCGCCAATTCTAGATCATGCACTGGATAGTTCTTCTCATGAATCTTCAACTGCCTCGAAGCATAGGCAATAACCTTGCCATCCTGCATTAACACTGCACCAAGCCCAATACGGGAAGCATCACAATAAACAGTATAAGGTCCCGTACCTGTGGGTAAAACCAATACCGGTGTTGTGGTCAAGGTTGTCTTGAGCTTTTGAAAGCTCGCCTCACATTCATCGGACCATTCAAATTGAACACCCTTCTGGGTCAATCTGGTCAGTGGGGTTGCAATAGATGAAAATCCTTCTACGAATCGGCGATAATAACCCGCTAACCCCAAGAAACTCCAAATATCTGTGGCTGATGCCGGTCTAGGCCAGCTCTTGACTGCCTCAATTTTCTTCGGATCAACCTGAATACCTGCTGCCGTCACAATATGACCCAGGAATGCAACTGAACTTAGCCAAAATTCACACTTTGAAAATTTTGCATATAGGTGGCTATCTCTCAGAGTCTGTAAGGCCACTCTGAGATGTTGCGCATGTTCCTCCTGACTGCGGGAATATATTAATATGTCATCAATGAAGACTATTACAAACAAGTCTAAATAAGGCCGGAACACCCGATTCATTAATTCCATAAAAGCTGCTTGAGCATTTGTCAACCCAAAAGACATGACCAGAAATTCATAATGTCCATACCGGGTGCGGAACGCTGTCTTAGGGACATCAGATGCCCTAATCTTCAGCTGATGATAGCCAGATCTCAAATCTATCTTTGAAAATACCTTGGCACCCCTGAAGCTGGTCAAATAAATCATCAATTCGCGGAAGTGGGTATTTATTTTTGATAGTCACCTTGTTTAACTGTCGATAGTCAATGCACATTCTCATCGAACCATCTTTCTTCTTTACAAATAATATAGGTGCACCCCACGGCGAAACACTGGGCCTAATGAAACCCTTTTCAAGTAAATCCTACAACTGTTCCTTCAATTCTTTTAACTCTGGCGGAGCCATACGGTATGGGGGGATGGAAATGGGCTGAGTGCCTGGAGCCAAGTCAATGCAAAAATCAATATCCCTATCGGGCGGCATACCTGGCAAGTATGAAGGAAATACTTCGGGAAATTCGCGAACCATAGGCACAAAGTCAATAGAAGGAACCTCAGCACTGGAATCACGGACATAGGCCAAATAAGCCAAGCATCCCTTCCCAACCATACGCTGAGCCTTAACATAAGAAATAACATTGCGGCTAGTATGACCTGAAATTCCTTTCCACTCTATACGAGGCGAATTCGGCAGGGCTAAAGTCACAGTCTTGGCATGGCAATCTAAAATAGCATGATACGGAGATAGCCAGTCCATGCCTAGTATAATATCAAAGTCCACCATATTTAGGAGTAATAAATTAGCACGGGTCTCGAGACCCTCAATTACTATAATACATGATCCATGAACTCGATCAACCACAATGGAATCGCCTACTGGTGTAGACACGTGAACAGGAACACTCAGTGGATCACTGTGTTGAACCAAGTATGGTGCAAAATAGGAAGACACATACGAATATGTAGACCCAGGGTCAAATAATGCTGATGCCTTTCTATCACAAACCAAAATAATACCTGTAATGACGGCATCGGAAGACTCAGCCTCTGGTCTGGCGGGAAGTGCATAACATCGGGGCTGTGCCCCACCACCCTGAGCAGTATCTCTAGGACGATCAGCTGCTGGCTGGTCTCTACCTCTATCGGTCTGAGCTCCACCTCTATGACCTCTACCTCCACCTCTATGTCCTCTACCTCCGCCTCTAGCTGGCTGGGCAGGCTGTGAGGGAACTGGGGCCTGAATCATGGCGCGAGTACCCTGCTGGTGAGATCTGTCAGAAAGCTCGAGGGCAATACTTTACAATGTGCCTAAGATCACCGCACGTAAAACAAGCCCTCGGCTGCTGAAAATAGCGAAGTGGTGGTGCACTGATAGGCTGCTGATCAGAGTAGCGTGGCTGAGAATTACGATCACCTGAAGCATCATGAGAAACCTGAAGAGCTGACTGATAAGGCCTAGGAGGATGGCCTCTATCATAAAAATCTCTGTCTCCAGACGAGGTACCACTGAATCTACCCGAATTACGAGATCTCTTATCTGATCCATGTCTCGCTCCCTGTGACAGAGCCAACTCGATCCGGCGGGCTGCATTAGCCGCCTCCTGAAAAGTGATTTCAGTTCCTGCCCCCATAGCCATCTGTAGCCGAATTGGCTGATTCAAGCCATCAATAAACCTCCTCACCCTCTCCCGATCTGTGGGAAGTATGATAATAGCATGACGAGCCAGGTCCACGAACCTAGTCTCGTACTGTGTGACAGACATAGAACCCTGATGAAGACGCTCAAATTGTCTGCGCATAACCTCCCGCTGAGTTGCTGGAAGGAACTTCTCCAAGAATAATTCCGCAAACTGCTCCCAAGTCAAAGATGACGATCCCGCTGGCCTGGATAGACAATAATCTCTCCACCAAGTCTTGGCGGAACCAGATAACCGAAAAGTAACAAAGTCCACACCATTAGTCTCCACAATACCCATAGTACGGAGAACTTCGTGGCAGCTGTATAGGAAATCCTGTGGATCCTCTGAAGGAGTGCCACTGAATGTGGTAGTGAACAACTTGGTAAACCTGTCCAATCTCCACAACGCGTCAGCAGACATGGCTGCACCATCATTAGACGGAGTCGCAATAATAGGCCAAGCTGCCTCAACTGGCTGAATCACAGGAACCTGAGCCTGCTGGTGATATGATCCATAAAACCTGCTATCCGGACCAAAGCATCCTGAAGATCCGGTGAAAACAAAGCTCCTCCTGGGACCTGAGCTGGGCCTACTGGAGCTGCTGGGGTTGGAACTTCCTCCTCGATATGAACATAAGGTTCTGCCACTCGTGCTGCTGCTCGGGGCTGAGCTCTGCCCCTACCTTGGCCTCTAGTACGACCTCGACCTCGGCCTCTGCCCCTAGCGGGAGCTGCCGCTGCTGGGACCTCGGGCTGCTGGTCAGTAGATGAGGATGCACGTGTCCTTACCATCTGCGGAAGAACAGAGTAGAAGTTCAATTAACATTTAAAAGATCAAGTCGCACGATTGGAAAGAATAAAGGGAATATTTTCCTAACTCCGTAGCCTCTGGAGGATAAATACAGACGTCTCCGTACCGATCCTTCAGACTCTACTAAGGTTGTTCGTGAGTTGTGAGACCTGTGCAACCTAGTGCTCTGATACCAACTTGTCACGACCCGGATTTCCCACCATCGGGGGTCATGATGGAGCCTACTAAATGGAAGCTAGGCAAGCCAAATATTAATTACACCTCCATTAATTACCAAATTCTTATTAAGACTTATTATTAAAATATATAAATTACAGCGGAATAATCAAAATTAGTGGAAGACTTAGTCAAATATGATAAAGAAAACCCAAACATGATACACTACCCAAGACTGGTGTCACAATACTCACGAACTTCTAAGAGTAATACACATAATTGTCCGAAAGAAAATACAAGTTGTTTATCTCGATTACATGAGATAACAGAATGAAAAGCATAGATAGAAGAGACAACGGGTCCTGCGGACGCCTGCAAGGCTACCTCGTAGTCTCAGTAGTCGGAAAATCCACAAGTCGCTACTGCCGCTGCTGCTGTCCGTAACTTGTATCTGCGCAAAAAGAGCGCAGAGTGTAGTATCAGCACAACCGACCCCATGTGCTGGTAAGTGCCTGGCCTATCCCAGCGAACTAGTGACAAGGCTAAGGCCGGTCACCCACATAAACCTGTACAGTTGCAATATACATATATATACAATACATTTATAAGGAAAGACTATGCTCTGAAATAATAGTCAATAACTCGTGATATCCAGACTAATATAATCAACAGAATAAATCTTACTTTCATGTCTCAATTCCTTTCTCATTTCATATCTCGTGGTAGGCGTACCACCTGCTCCCAATTATCTCAGTAACTACATCTTGTGGTAGGCGTACCACCCGCTCCCAACTATATCAATAGGCTACCGGCAACTATGGCCAATGCCAAGATTTAAATCATTTTGTGGTCGGTGTGCCACACGATCCCATTTCTTATTATATAAGTGGTCGGCGCGCCACACGATCCCAATTCATAAATATATATATATATATATATATATATATATATATATATATATATATATATATATATATATATATATATATATATATATATATATATATATATAAGTGGTCGGCGCGCCACACGATCCCAATTCATAAATATATATATTACCGTCATTTAGCCAATAATCTTTGCATCAACAATATTAATAATTACTGGTTTTAAACCAATAATTGATAATAATTTCAACAATTTATCTCCATTACCGGTATAACACCAATAACTCTTAATCAACAATTTATTCATAACTAAATTCCTATTCCTTCGAGCTAGGATAGAACAAACACTTACCTCGAAAGTTTACGAATGATTCAATCCGTAGCAATGCCTTTTCCTTTCGAATTTGACTCCAATCCAATCGTATCTATACACGATTGATTTAATATCATCAATACTACTCAACAAACTAATTCCTAAGACCAATTACATCTTTTACAACATTCTGCCCGGAATAGTAATTTTTGACCCCGGGCCCACATGGTCGGAACTCGGGGTTAGGACCAAAATTCGGTTACCCATCCCCCACGAGTTCATGTATATGATTTGTTTCAAAATCGGACCTCAATTCGAGGTCCAATTTCCCAATTTACGAAAAACCCTATATTTTAACAAAAACAAGAAATTCTACCATGAAAACCTTTGATTTCTATTGAAAAACATGTTTAATGATGTTAGGAATTGAAAGAATTAAGTAAAAAGTGACTTACAATTATTTTGATGAAGAAGGAATCCGTGAAGAATCGCAAATGGGTGTTTTTGTTTGTAAAAAGTGAAGAAATGAACTAAAAATCGTGTTTTACAGGTCTCTGTGTTCGCATTTGCGAACATGGGTTCGCAATTGCGAACCCCGACCAATTTCTGGAGTTTGAAAAATAAGCTAATGCTGGGAAGTTCGCATTTGCGAACTTTTGTTCGCATTTGCGAAGCCAAGGCAAATCTGGGGCTTCGCAATTGCGAACATATGTTCGCAATTGCGAACTAGGCTGCTTCCAGGGACTTTCGCATTTGCGAATGTTTGTTCGCATTTGCGAACAAGGCTGGGCTGAGGGACCTTCGCATTTGCGAAGAATGCTTCGCATTTGCGAAGCATGCCTTTTCACTGGAGGCCTCGCAATTGCGAGGTTTGGTTCGCATTTGCGAACCCAAACGGTCTTGGGCACCCTTCGCATTTGCGACCAAGGGTTCGCATTTGCGAACCCTGCCTTGACCAGACAACTCCTATAAAATATCCTACTGCTGCTGTGTCACGCCCCAAATCGAGGAACATGACCGGCGCCTGACCGGGTTACCCCAGTCAAGCGGACCTGGTGCCTTTCATTCCCACGCGTTACCCCTGTGATGACTGTTTCTCATTAACCAAATATATTACTAATCATAATTGATTTCACATTAAACAAATAAAACCATACGAGTGATTCATTAACAAGTTTGTAATTTTTACAACGCCCGGCATAACATAATATCTACATAATACTGGAGTCCCACAGTTTACATGTCTACAGAGCCTCTAGGATACAAAAAGGGAAATACAATACTTGCCGGTAACAAGGCTCCGGCTATACCTTACAAAACCAAAATGAAATTTAAACCGAAGTGGCATGAACCACACAAGGCCCCGAGGAAGAAAGGGGCTCACCAAAACGGGCAGTGGAAGGAGAAGGATACTACCGCCGATGAGCTGAAGTGCCTGCTACTGATCCACCTACAATCATGACACGAATGTAGCGCCCCCGGCAAAAGGGACGTCAGTACACTTGAATTGTACTGGTATGTATGGACAAACTTTGTCCCAAGTAAACTCAAGCCATTAAATTACATCAACAATTAATTAAGCCAACCAACCATGTTTCCACATTTTTCCTTACTTCAAATAATTCTCAACACAAAGCACTTTCTACAATCAACCAATTTAACAATAACCAATCAATCACGTAAAGCACAAGTAGTCAAACAAAGGGGCAATCGGTGCCCCACAGGTTGCAAACTCTCCTGCTGTCTCCTTTCACAATTTCACATTATTGATTTATGTATCAATTTTCAATAGCGATTTCGATCGCTTTCCATCCTTATTGCCCCTGACCACCCTTATTACCTCGGCCACCCTTATCACCCCAACCCAAACCTTATTTCACCATGTTGCGGCGCGCAACACGACCCCGCCTTACAGTTGAAAACACAACAATTTCAAACAGCAGATAAGGTACTACACACAATTTCAACAAGTTCAAATAAGCAACTTACACATTGGTTCATGTTCTCAATTTCTTCTCAATTCAATATCACAACCAGGTTACAATATTTCCACAATTCAAGTGTTTCATCTCTTTCCACAATAAACCAATTCTCAAGTGTTTCGTTTGTTTTCCACAAGGTGCCATATAGGCCATCATAGTCATTATTCACAATTCTTTTGCCAAATTAAACTCTCATTTTACATTACTCATAGCTCAACAACAACTTTAAATATCCAACAACAACATCAAGAATTTCACACAATTTGTCAATTTAACACGAACAAACAAACTTCACACATACAGGCGATTTCACAAGAATCAAAATTAGCCATACATACCTGGTGATGAGTTTTCTTCCTACTTTATGATTACCCAAGATATCCTACTCTTGCCAACCTTGTTCTTGAAGACTCTTACTTCTACTCACTTCTTTTTACTAGAAATCAAGTTCAATAATCATGCATGAGTGTAAAAATTTTACTTTTAAAAGCTATTATATGAAAACCTCTCTTTACCCAATTAAAACTGAAAATCAAGAAAATAGTTAGGGTTTTTACCTTGAAAATATTGGGGAAGTTGAATCCTTGCCCTAGAATCCCTTGGAATTAAGTAGTTGAAACAATCCTTGAAGATGAAGAACTTCTCTCTCTAAAAACCCTCTCTTCTCTCTCTAATTTTTTGTAAGATAATATGATAAAATGAAGAAGAAGTGTGTTATATTAAAGAAGAGATCGGGTCAAAATGTTACAAAATCTGGGCCGGGGTCAAATATGCGGTCACTATGCGACCGCAGAATCAACATGCGGTCCGCATAGTGACCGCAGAATGGCTCAAAAAATTACGCAGGTTCTGTTAAGACATGCGGTCACTATGCGGACCGCATGTTGATTCTGCGGTCGCAAAAGTGCACCGCAGATTGACATGCGATCGCATATCGACCGCACATTTGACACGGATTTGGGCAACTCTCTGGAACGATTTGCGGTCAGAATGCGGTCCGCATGTCAGGTTTGCGGTCGCATTCTTGACCGCACATTTGACACTTTTTCGGAAAAATTATTTCTCTACATTTTTGAAACTTAAATCATTACCAAGGGTCCGAACCGCGGCGAGCAAGCTCGCCGCGAAGAATTCTACGCATTCCTAACATATCATTCGGACCATGACACCACATCTACTAGGTTTTATGCACAAAAATTTTACGGGGCCTTACATCCTCCCCCCCTTAAGATTATTCGTCCTCGAATGAGGATTTTGAAATAAATGAGTTGGTTTTTGAAAGACATGATATGCAACCATCAAAATTTTGACTAACTCTTATATTTTTGAAAAATTTCGCCAGAGTTTCCTTTGTATTATGGACATATCCACCTGTCAGAGGGCCCCCGAAACATATTACCAAACAACAATACACAAATACAATACCTTTCACAACTGGCATACACTTTCTTATCTCAACGAATGCACATATTCTATCACATTGTTACAATTGCACATAACTAGTCACCTCAATGAATTTTCACCTTATTTAACCATTTTAACACACCATGTACACTTAACAAACCATTACCAATCTACACTTACTATTAGTTGTTTATTAAACACGTAAATCTTTATAAGGCTTTCATTTATCAAGAAAGGCTCAAATGACCCAAATGTGACAACACATTAAATTCATTACAAAATGAAGGAGACTTTACTAATACTAAGAGGGAAACAACTTAGACAAGATGACGCAGTTACTAAGAGTAGGAGGGTCACCTAATTTCTTCTAGGCTTGATCAAACAAATGGGGGTACTTTTCTTTCATCTCTTTTTCTGCTTCCCATGTGGCCTCCTCAACTTGTTGACTTCGCCACAATACTTTAACCAGAGGCAACCTCCTTATTTCTCAACTTACGGACTTGCCTATCAAGAATGGCAACTGGAACTTCTTCATATGACAAATCTTCATTAACCTCTATAGCTTCAACTGGCATGATGGTGGATGGATCTCCAATCACTTTCTTCAACATGGACACATGGAATACTGGATGCACTAATGACATCTCAGGAGGCAACTCTAGCCTATAAGCAACTTGACCAATCCTTTGAATGATCTAATATGGCCCGACATACCTAGGACTCAATTTCCCTTTCTTTCCAAATCGCATGACTCCCTTCATAGGAGATACCCTCAAGAACACCCAATCGTCGACTTGAAACTCCAAATCCCTTCGACGAACGTCTGCATAGGACTTTTGACGACTCTGTGCTGTTTTCATTCTCTCCTGAATAACTTTGACCTTTTCCATAGCTTCGTACACCATATCCTGGCCCTAGCAATTCCGCTTCACCTACCTCAAACCACCCGATTGGCGATCTACATCTTCTCCCGTACAATGCCTCAAACGGAGCCATTTGAATGCTAGCATGATAGCTGTTATTATAAGCAAATTCTATCAGTGGCAAGTGTTCATCCCAATTACCTTTAAAATCTAAGACACAAGCCCGCAACATATCTTCAAGCGTCTGAATGGTCCGCTCGGCCTGTCCATCGGTCTGTGGATGGAAAGCTGTGCTGAGATTCACCCTGAGTTCCCAAACCTTGCTGAAACTTCTTCCAAAAGTTAGCGGTGAACTGAGCCCCGCGATCTTAGATGATAGAAAGTGGAGTGCCATGAAGCCTTACTATCTCTTTGATGTACAATCTTGCATATTGCTCGGCAGTATCAGTGGACTTGACAGGCAAGAAGTGAGCTGATTTGGTGAGTCGATCTACTATCACCCATACTGAATCGAACTTACGCCTGAGTGCGAGGTAACCCCACCACGAAATCCATATTGATCATCTCCCATTTCCACCTTGGTATTTCTATAAGCTGAGTTAATCCACCGGGCCGTTGATGCTCGGCCTTCACTTGTTGACAGTTCGGACATTTAGCTACAAAGCTTGCTACATCTCTTTTCATACCGTTCCACCAATAAATCTCCTTAAGGTCATGATACATTTTCGTTGAACCAGGGTGCACATAATACCTGGAAGTATGAGCCTCTGCCATCACTCTCTCCCGAAGCTCGTCCACATTCGGAACACATAGCCTAACTTGACACCGCAATACACCATCTTCGCTGCTGAGTACAAATGCTGAGGTCTTGTCATTCATGACTGCTTCCTTCACCCGAACCAATGCTGGATCCATGAACTGTTTTTCCTTGATTTCCGCGACCAATGATGATTCTGCTTCATTATGCACCAAGATATCCCCCTCGTCTGCCGCCGAAATACGAACCCCCAAGCTGGCTAATTGGTAGACCTCTCGAGCCAGGGGTCTCTGATCCACACCCAAATGAGCCAAACTACCCATGGATTTCCGACTAAGAGCGTCGGCTACCACATTTGCCTTCCCTGGATGGTACAATATGTCCATATCATAGTCCTTGAGTAATTCTAACCACCGCCGTTGTCTCAGATTCAGCTCTTTCTGCTTGAACAAATACTGGAGGCTCTTGTGGTCTGAAAACACATCTACATGAACTCCATAAAGATAGTGCCGCCATATTTTCAAGGCAAACACAACAGCTGCAAGTTCCAAATCATGCGTCGGATAATTCTTCTCATGGTTCTTGAGTTGTCTGGAAGCATAAGCTATAACCTTTCCGTGCTGCATCAATACACACCCCAAACCAACCCTGGAGGCATAACTATCACCTTAACACTTTACATCATTAGCGGAACATCTTTATTATATCCCTCTTACATAAGACCTTCCACGAATTTAGTTCTACTATAATTTCCTTGAAATAGTTACAACCCCATCTGAACCATTTCTACTAACTCTTACGATTCTTATCAAAAGGCATTACTGAGTGAGTTTTCTCATATGACCTCCTATCTCAAATGAATAGCACTGGCTAACTTGCACATATACCCCGAATAACACTAACTTGCACGGCATTGTATCGAATGTAAAGTAGCATTGTGCTCTAACTTTTCTTAACCAACCTCTTCTCCCCATATGTGCATTATAGACTTTAAGAAACTGCACTACTTCCCCTGTGAAATTTCCTACCATCCCTCATTACCGTTAAACACCTCTCAAAACGTATATCAACAACCTTTATATGCATATGACTTAGGAAGGGTCACTAGCCCGAGAAGGGTATTCTCTGAAACTTTAAATCCTCCTCAATACTTCAACAACAACTTTTGGTTTCACTCTTAAGTGTAAGGCTTAGTCCACTTGATTCTATCTCGGATGAGTAACTCGCCTTATTCCCCATGTTATAGTTACCAATAAAGTTCCCTGATATTGCCGCTTAAGAGTTATCATGCCAAACACGTCTAGTCCGTCACGAGTTTTCATCCTCTTTCAATCCATTCCGAACCTTTCATTCCCATCTTTTTTTTTTTTGCGGAAAGTGCATAATTAATAGCTTTAATGTTCCACACATTTGTCTGTCTCCTGTGAATTTGAAAAATCATTATGTCTTGTTTAATCATTTTACAGTACCACAACCTCACCAACGATAACCTCGCTTCCCATTGTGTGTAGACATGAACTATCTCTAGACCTCTTTAGTTGATATTCAGTGTCATCCAAGTCGGTTGCATTGCGGTTAATCCCTTATAACTTTTATTAACACTTGTGCTTTAGGTGAGTCCACCATTCTGATGCAAAAATTGTTTTAAATGACCATGACCATCTCAATTTAAAGGTTTTCTCCCCATTTCTTCTCACCCCATTCTTCCTAGTTAGTGAATAGCCACGCACTCTTCCATATATTACGTGGTCTCTTACCTTAGGTATTCCATCCGGCTCACCTCTTAACTCTTATTGGGACATATGTAGCAAGGAGTGTTCGTCCTGAACATCATTTAACACTTATCTATTTGTAAGGCTCTTTAGAGGCTCTCTATTAGGCCCCAATTACCATCTTGGGTTGTTGTGGCAACACATTCATTTCTCCCACTCGTTTTGGCTTTCTTAGTATCCCGAAACTTTGTTTAAATCACAAATCTATGATTAGCCCATTTTAGGAACTCACAATCTTTCACATTTGACATATGGTACCTCCTTGGGTCCCATTTCTCCCGACCTTATGACAAGTAAAAGTCTCTTTACAAACATACTCTTATTTTCTAGAATCGTTGACCCTATCGGTCACATTGCCATGCGTGAAGAATTTACATTCCTTAATCTCTTTTCTAGACCATTCATGTCTTCACCAAAATATTCAAATATCATAACTACATGGTCTCGCTCTTGTTTCATTGTATTTAAGTAGCCTCACGATGGTCCTCCCTCTCCCACATGGGGATAATATCCTGGATCTTAACACAAGTCTTGAGTTTAGAAACTTTAGGGACATATGCCTCATATATCTATCCCTCTTATATGCATACTCGACTATTAGGAAAATTTAAGTCACCATAGTATTGATCTCATAAGTTCCCTTCTCCTATTCAGCCACGTAGGTATGGGATTCCAAGTCCCCACGCATATCCTTTATGAGTGTAACGCAACTTCGTACATTTCTGGGTCCTTATAACGTTCGTAAGACAAGGGTCTTCTCACCTAGGGTCCAATTGAGTCTCATTTCATAACTTTTTACCTCATATGAGAGACTTACACTCTCCCCATTAATCTCTTAGTCATTATCTCATATATCACGTGCTTATATATAACCAATATTCTTTCACACCTTACGATCAATTATATACTTCTTACACTAACCACGCTTGCTATTTAAGCTTACATATCAATCATCAAATCAATGCCTCTTCGTGCGGGTAATCACTTCTAATCCTTTCCCCAAATAAAGTATACTTGTAGTACTATGTACTTATACTATATATATTCATACGGTTTATTCAACAAGATACATGTGCAATCTCCATAACACCCATGTCTTTTCCCATTGGTCATGACATATGACAACACTACATAAAATAGACGAAAGAGCATTTAAACTTACCTTGAATCTCAACGCACGGGTTACAAAACAATCTTATAGTCAAGCTTTATCGCACGATTTGGAGTGTTGAAGAAGGGTAATATTCCTAAATGTCCGTGTAGCCCCCTACTTATATGATGTGGTCGACAACACACCTATAAGAAGGGCACTACTAGACACGGCTCCGAGACATCCTAGGACACTTTAAAACCTTAAGCTCTGATACCTAGTGTCACGCCCCAAATCGAGGAACATGACCGGCGCCTGACCGGGTTGCCCCAGTCAAGCGGACCTGGGTGCCTTTCATTCCCACGCGTTACCCCTGTGATGACCGTTTCTCATTAACCAAATATATTACTAATCATAATTGATTTCACATTAAACAAATAAAACGATACGAGTGATTCATTAACAAGTTTGTAATTTTTACAACGCCCGACATAACATAATATCTACATAATACTGGAGTCCCACAGTTTACATGTCTACAGAGCCTCTAGGATACAAAAGGGAAATACAATACTTGCCGGTAACAAGGCTCCGGCTATACCTTACAAAACCAAAATGAAATCTAAACAGAAGTGGCATGAACCACACAAGGCCCCGAGGAAGAAAGGGGCTCACCAAAACGAGCAGTGGAAGGAGAAGGATACTACTGCCGATGAGCTGAAATGCCTGCTACTGATCCACCTACAATCATGACACGAATGTAGCGCCCCCGGCAAAAGGGACGTCAGTACACTTGAATTGTATTGGTATGTATGGACAAACTTTGTCCCAAGTAAACTCAAGCCATTAAATTACATCAACAATTAATTAAGCCAACCAACCATGTTTCCACATTTTTCCTTACTTCAAATAATTCTCAACACAAAGCACTTTCTACAATCAACCAATTTAACAATAACCAATCAATCACGTAAAGCACAAGTAGTCAAACAAAGGGGTAATCAGTGCCCCACAGGTTGCAAACTCTCCTGCTGTCTCCTTTCACAATTTCACATTATTGATTTATGTATCAATTTTCAATAGCGATTTCGATCGCTTTCCATCCTTATTGCCCCTGACCACCCTTATTACCTCGGCCACCCTTATCACCCCAACCCAAACCTTATTTCACCATGTTGCGGCGCGCAACACGACCCCGCCTTACAGTTGAAAACACAACAATTTCAAACAGCAGATAAGGTACTACACACAATTTCAACAAGTTCAAATAAGCAACTTACACATTGGTTCATGTTCTCAATTTCTTCTCAATTCAATATCACAACCAGGTTATAATATTTCCACAATTCAAGTGTTTCATCTCTTTCCACAATAAACCAATTCTCAAGTGTTTCGTTTGTTTTCCACAAGGTGCCATATAGGCCATCATAGTCATTATTCACAATTCTTTTGCCAAATTAAACTCTCATTTTACATTACTCATAGCTCAACAACAACTTTAAATATCCAACAACAACATCAAGAATTTCACACAATTTGTCAATTTAACACGAACAAACAAACTTCACACATACAGGCGATTTCACAAGAATCAAAATTAGCCATACATACCTGGTGATGAGTTTTCTTCCTACTTTATGATTACCCAAGATATCATACTCTTGCCAACCTTGTTCTTGAAGACTCTTACTTCTACTCACTTCTTTTTACTAGAAATCAAGTTCAATAATCATGCATGAGTGTAAAAATTTTACTTTTAAAAGCTATTATATGAAAACCTCTCTTTACCCAATTAAAACTGAAAATCAAGAAAATAGTTAGGGTTTTTACCTTGAAAATATTGGGGAAGTTGAATCCTTGCCCTAGAATCCCTTGGAATTAAGTAGTTGAAACAATCCTTGAAGATGAAGAACTTCTCTCTCTAAAAACCCTCTCTTCTCTCTCTAATTTTTTGTAAGATAATATGATAAAATGAAGAAGAAGTGTGTTATATTAAAGAAGAGATCGGGTCAAAATGTTACAAAATCTGGGCCGGGGTCAATTATGCGGTGCACTATGCGACCGCAGAATCAACATGCGGTCCGCATAGTGACCGCAGAATGGCTCAAAAAATTACGCAGGTTCGGTTAAGACATGCGGTCACTATGCGGACCGCATGTTGATTCTGCGGTCGCAAAAGTGCACCGCAGATTTGACATGCGATCGCATATCGACCGCACTTTTGACACGATTTTGGGCAACTCTCTGGAACGATTTGCGGTCAGAATGCGGTCCGCATGTTGATTCTGCGGTCGCATTCTTGACCGCATATTTGACACTTTTTCGGAAAAATTATTTCTCTACATTTTTGAAACTTAAATCACTACCAAGGGTTCGAACCGCGGCGAGCAAGCTCGCCGCGAAGAATTCTACGCATTCCTAACACATCATTCGGACCATGACACCACATCTACTAGGTTTTATGCACAAAAATTTTACGGGGCCTTACACAACATCTGGGTGAAAAACCAGCAGTGCAAAAACTCAGAATTTCATCCAACGGCCTATCAAATCTTTACCCGAGCTCCCCGGCTCCAAACCAAATATGCACACTAACTCAACAACATCATACGAACTTGCTCGCGCGATCAAATCGCTAAAATAACATCAAAATCAATGGATTGAGCCTTAAAACTCAAGAATTCTTTCAAATTTCATAATTTCCAAAATTTCCAATTTAAGGCCGAAATGCGTCAAACGACGTCCGTTTTCAACCAAACTTTACAGGAAGCGCTTAACCAATATATATGACCTGTACGGGCGTCGGAACCAAAATACGAGCCCGATACCAGTACTTTTTAATCAAAATTCAGTTTCATTTTCCTTAAACATTTTCAGAAAACAATTTAACAGAAAAATTCTTTTACCGGGGTTCTAAACCTCGGAATTCAATTCCGGGCATATGCACAAGTTCCATATTTTTCTACGGATTTTCTGAGACAGTCAAATCACGGATCCGGGTCCGTTTACCGAAAATGTTGACCAAAGTCAACCATATCATTGTTAATATCAAAATTCTTCAACTTTTTCACATATTTCACATATTTCAACATAAATATTTTCCACCTTTGTGCCCGGACTGTGCACGCAAATCGAGGCAACTATAAATGAGGTTTTCAAGACCTCAAAAGCTCGGAATGATTAATAAAACAAGTGATGACCCTTTGGGTCGTCACAGACTGTCAATGCCTCAACGAGCCGAATAACACCGGCAGCATTGGTACCGACGAAGAAACCCAAAAATTATTATGGGATTGATTTCAAGCACTGGCAGCAAAATATGTTCTTTTATTTGACTAATCTACGTTTCCAAAAGTTCATCAAGGAAGTTATTCCTCTGCTGTCCGATGAAACTCCAGAAACTGAATGCTTTCTCGTGATTGAGGCGTGGAAGCATTCAAATTTTTGTGCAAGAATTATATTCTAAGCGGGTTGGAGGATTCTTTGTATAACGTTTATTGTGGCATGGAAACATCAAAAGAACTGTGGATCGTGCTTGAAAAGAAAAACAAAATCGAAGATGTCGGGTTGAAAAAGTTCGTTGCTCCAAAGTATTTGGACTATAAAATGGTAGATAGCAAATCTGTTATTACCCAAGTCCAGGAATTACAAGTGATTATTCACGATCTCCTTGCTAAAGGTATAAATCAAATTAATACTGATGTTGAAAGTAGTAATCTTAGTATTTTTACTAATGAAAATTTCATTGAAGGACTTGTCATCAATGAAGCATTCCAAGTAGCAGCGATGATTGAGAAGTTGCCTCCTTTGTGGAAGGACTTCAAAAAATACTTGAAACACAAACGCTAGGAGATGTCCCTTAAAGATCTCATTGTTCGATTAAGAATCGAAGAGGACAACAAAGCTACTAAAAAACACGCCGTGGAAACTCAACAATAATAAGAGCAAACATTATTGAAGAGAACAAAAAGAGGAAGAAGGCTTCTGGAACGAAATACAACCCAAGCAAAAAGCGGTTAAGTGGAAACTGCTACAACTGTGGTAAAATCGGATACAAAGCTACGGAGTGCCATGCTCCGAAGAAAGACTAGAAGAAGGTCAAGAAAATATGATTGAAAAGCATGATGATGGTGATGACTTGCCATGCTTTCCGAATGCAACTTGGTGGGTAATCCTAAAGAGTGGCGGGTTGATTTTGGAGCCACTCGCCATTGTTGTGCTGTTAGAGAAGCTTTTCCTATATATGGTCCCGTTGGACCCGATTATTTCCCAAAATGACTTTCGGAAAAGTGGTGACTTTGAACAACGTCCTTCATGTTCCCGAGATTACGAAAAGTTTAGTCTTTGTTGGACTTCTTGTTAGGAATCATTTTAAATGTGTTTTTGTTTCCGATAAGGTTGTAATAAGTAAGAATAAAATGTTTGTAGCAAAATGTTACCTCACCGAGGGCCTTTTCGAGCTGAATGTAATGGTTGTTGAAAATAATAATAAAATTTCAGCTTCGTCTTGATTACTTGAGTCAAATGAATTATAACAAATACGTTTGGGTCATGTCAACTATAAAACCTTGCGAAAAATGATTAATTTGGAAGTATTGCCTAAGTTTGAATGTGATAAATTAAAATGTCAAATATGTGTAGAATCTAAGTTTGTTAAACATTCTTTTAAGTTAGTTAAAAGGAATTCAAATCCTTTAGACTTAATTCACACAGATATTTGTGACATAAAGTCAATACCATCTCGCGGTGGACAGAAGTATTTCATAACCTTTATTGATGATAGTACTCAACATTGCTATGTTACTTACTTAATAGTAAAGATGAAGCAATATACGCATTCAAGCAATACAAAAATGAAGTTAAAACACAGCTTAACAAGAAAATCAAAATGATAAGAAGTGATATGGATGGTGAATATAAATCTCATTTTGAATAAATATGTTTAGAATATATAATTATTCATCAAACCAATGCCCCTTACACGCCCAATCCAATGAGATTGCGGAAAGAAAGAATCGTTCGTTAAAGGAGATGATGAATGCATTATTGATAAGTTCTAGTTTGCCACATAACTTTTAGGGGGAAGCCTTTCTGACGGCTAGCCGAATACTAAATCGAGTACCCCATAGTAAAACACAATCCATATCATATGAAAAATAAAGGAAGGCAAACTTGAATTATTTTAAAGTGTGGGGTGTTTGGCAAAAGTGCAAGTTCCTAAACCCAAAATGGTAAAAGTAAGACCGAAAACCGTTGATGTGTTTTCATAGGATATTCGACTAATAGTAAAACATATCGATTTCTGATTCATAAATCAAAAAATCCCAATATTATATATATATATATATATATATATATATATATATATATATATATATATATATATATATATATATATATATATATATATATATATATAAAGGAATATGAATCGATTGGTGAAGTATCTAAACCACCTCGGGAAGAAACAAAAGAAAGTACACTTAACTAGGAGGATCCAAGATGCAGTAAACGTCAAAGAACGTCTACTTCATTCGGACAAGATTTAGTGAATTTCTTATTGGAAAATGAGTCCCAAACATTTAGAGAAGCTATGTCTTCTTCGGAATCATTATTTTGGAAAGAGGCAGTCAATAGCAAAATAGAATCCATAATGAACAACCATACATGGGAAATTGTCAATATTCCTCCTAGAAATAAACCGTTGGGTTCTAAATGGATCTTTAAGAGGAATATGAAAGATTATGGCACTCGTGACAAATTTAAGGAAAGACTTATGGTGAAACGGTATAGAAAACGAGAATGTCTTGACTATTTCAATACATACTCTCCAGTTGTAAGAATTACGTCCATACGAATGTTCGTATTGATAGCTCCAATTTATGGTCTTGAAATTCATCAAATAGATGTTAAGACAACCTTCTTAATTGGAGAGTTGGAAGAAGAAATTTACATGGAACAGCCTGAAGGGTTTGTGATTCCATGTAAAGAAAAGATGTTATGTAGACTTGTTAAGTCCCTTTACGGACTAAAACAAGCACCCAAATAATGGCATGCAAAATTTTCCCAAACAATGTTAACAAATGGTTTTAAAATAAATGAATGTGATAAATGTGTGTACAATAAAAATGTTCCAAATCGGATAGTCATTGTTTGCTTATATGTGGATGATATGCTGATAATGAGTAATGACATTGCTAACATAAATGCAACTAAGCGCATGCTAACTGGCAAGTTTGATATGAAATACTTGAGAGTTGCTGATTTAATTTTGAGAATTATTATCTATAAGACTTCTCAAGGTTTTGCATTGTCAGAATCTCATTATATTAAGGTAGTATTTTAAAAATTCAAGCACTCAGGCTTTAAAGCTGCAAAGACTCCAATTGACGTGAATCTTGTATTAACAAACAACAAACTCCAAATCATGTCATAATTGGATTATGCTCGCGTGTTGGGTTGCTTAATGTACATCATGAATTGCACATGATCAGATATAGCTTGTGCTATAAGTAAATTGAGTCGATATACGAGCAATCCAAATCAATATCATTGGATGGACATGAAATGAGTTTTGGGGTACTTAGTACATACCTAGGACTTTTCTTTGCACTACAGTAAATATCCTACGGTCATTGAGGGATACTGTGATACAAATTGGATCATCGGATCAACTGATTCCAAGCCCACAAGTGGATATGTGTTCACTATTGGTGGAGGAGCGATATCTTGGAAGTCATCCAAACAAACTTGTATTGCCCGCTCTACATTGGAGGCGTAATTCATAGCCTTAGATAAAACCGGTGAAGAGGTTGAATGGCTCCAAAATTTCTTGGAAGATATTCCAACCATCACAACCGGAGTAGTCCCCCATAGTCCAACACTTGAGTAGTCCCCCACAGTTCATAACACAATAAACCGAGTGCCCTCCTGGCATCAAATTCTAAATTTAACGACACCATCACTACCTCCATACTTGGCTTACATCTTAATCATTCAAGTTACTACATGCCACACTTATATAATCTTCCCATCGAACACACTCCCACAACCTACCTATCATGACCCCAAACCAGCCCGGTCGTGATGGCGCCTCTCGTGAAGATAAGTCCAACTGACACAACACTCATATAATCCTTTTACTCATTAAGAGTCATTTGTTTGCCTTTAATTAAACAATATTGCATAATATAAGTCTGAATGAACATTGCATAAATAACGTACAAGCCCGACATCGGGGTGTCACTAGCCATGAGGTCTGAATAAAACAAAAAAATTCTAAAATGAACTAAGTACAGTAATGGGAATAAGAGGAAGGAAGCAGCGCTGCGAGCGTCGTGCAACAACCTTGCTATCTTTGATAACTCCGAGTCATGAACAATCTACACCTGCTATCAGGTTATGAAATGTCTGAATCTGCACACGAGGTGCAGGGAGTAATTTGAGTGCTCTAACCTAGTAGGTAATAAGACTAAATAAAGTGAGAAATAGGAAACAATGAATCCACATTTATGTTAAACTCAATAAGCACACAGGCTGCCAAATTAGAATACGAGTCAATCGCCTCTTTAAAAAAATCCAGCTTTTGGTGAAAATCATTTAAAATGCCCTTCGACAGATCAGTAGGGATTCGACACCATTTTTAATAAAAAGGGTGAAAACCATAATCGGTCCCTCGAGCAAAACATAGTTCGTAAACAGCCTCGGGCAAAACATGAGTCATAAGTACCTCATAACAAAAAAAATCTAAGTGGAAATAACAAAAGCCATATTAGTGATTAAGTTCTGAACATCTCGTAAACTACATCTTAAATGAAAGTTTCTTAAAAACATTTATCTAATATTTTCGACAGAGGCTCAGTATAAAGATGAGTGAAAACATTCATTAAATAAAAATATTTGATAGAAACTCGGTCTAAAGAGAAGTGAAAATCAATAAGTTCATAATCAGGCCCCTCACACAAACATCACGCATGTGCATGTACATATCTATTGCCCCTCAGACTAGCCTATCAGTCACGAGTGACTCAACTCCTACCATTTAGCGCTCACACTCAGCTCTCATGCTCAATAGGTACCATATAGTAATCGCTTCGGCGTGCAGCCCTGTAACGACCCGGCTCGTCGTTACGGAAATTTCCACCCCGTTACCTTGCATTAAAATATCTTATGCTTCTATATCGGTGTTAGAACCTATCGGGTGAGTTAGGAGTGAATTGAATTAAAAATGAAGCAAATAGCATGTTTGAAGGAAGTTTGAATATGGAAAGTCAACCTAGAGTTGACTATCGAGTTAGATTGCTCGGAATCGGATTCGATGATTCGACTAGTTTCGGGGGATCATTTATGACTTAGGAGAGCAATCGGAATTGAATTTGGAGATCCGATGTAGAAATAGGCTTGAATTGGCTAAGGTTGAATTTTGGCGAAATCCGATCGATAGGTGAGATTTTGATCCGGGAGTCGGAATAGAATTCCGACAGTTGCAGTAGCTCCGTTAGGTGATTTTGGATGTGCCTGCAAAATTTTAGGTCATTCGGGCATCGTTTGGTCGGGTTTTTGATGGAAGTAATTTGGAAGTTTTGAAGAAACTTAGGCTTGAATCCATGTGTAATTGGTGATTTTGATGTTTAGGATGGTGTTTTTATGATTGGAACGAGTTTGTATCATGTTTTGGGGTATGTTGGTGGTTTTCGTTGGGGTCCCGGGGGCCTCGGGGTGAATCCGGACCATCATCCGGCATTTGGAAGCAAGAAATGGTCTGCTGTAAATTGCAGATCACTGGGCAAAATTTAAGCCTTCGCGTTCGCGAGGGCTATGCCGCGTTCGCGTAGGCTGGGACCAGGTGACTATTGCGTTCGCGAAGGGAGGCAGCGCGTTCGCGTAAGAAAAAGCTGGGAAGCATCGTGTTCGCGATGGTTTGGGACGCGTTCGCGTACTAGGAAAAGGGCAGGCGTCCGTGACACCACGTCGCGTTCGCGTAGAGTAAAAGTCTGGAGGCTGAGAAGTTGATCTTCGCGGACGCGTGACTTCACGTCGCGTTCGCAATGAAGGACTGGAATAAGGCATCGCGTTCGCGTGAGAGGCGTCGCGAACGCGATGAAGGAATTGGCCAGGCAGTGAGTTTAATTACAGAACAGAACCAGTCGCGGGTTTCATACCCCAAACCACCATTTTGAGCCCTAGAGAGAAGAAATCACGGGAAAATGCTGGAAAATCATCGGGTATTCATCGGAGGTAAGTTTCTTGACTCAAAAACATCATTTTATGGTAGAATTAACATCAATCTTCATGAATTTGGGTAGAAATTATGAAGGATTGTGGCCTAGATATTGAAAATGAAAATTTGGGTTTTGAAAGGCCAATCAAACTCCGATTTTGGTAAATTTTATATATATGGACTCGTGGCGAGACGAGGGTTCTGGAAATATGAGTTTCGAAATTTTTCGAGATGTGGGCCCGGGGCTCGGGTTTTGCAAATTTCGTGATTTTTTAATATTTGTCGAGTTCTTTCGATTGGGTGATGTTCCATTAGCCTATTTTGATATATTTGTGCTGATTTGTGCTAGTTTTGATGTGCGTGGATGCCGGTTCGAGGAGCTAAGGCGTCGCGGGCATGAGCTTTCGTCGGTTCGAGGTGGGTAATACTTGTAAATGATGTCCCGAGGGTTAGTAAACCCCGGACTTGCACATCTTAGTGCTGTGTTGAGGTGACTTGCACGCCGGATAACGGTCGTGGGGTAGAGCACCATTGGGGATTGTGACTTGGTCCGTCCCGCGTAATAAATAATAACACCTAATTGTTGAATTGAATTGGACTAATTATCATGTTTGGGCTTCGTGCCGATTATTTGAGTCCTTCAGGGATTGGTATCACTGTTTTGATAACACTGTGCATATTTTATTCTAAATTTAAGTTTTAAAATGGTATTTTTGCTATTCAACATTTTTATAAGGTTATGAAAAACTTGAACAAGGTCTTAATAATATTTTAGCTGTGAGCTAATATGATATTGTTGCCCGTAGGGCTTTCTTGATTATTTGTTAGACTGATTTGGGCCGAGGGCCATATGTTAGGGCATGACAATTTCATGTGAGCATATGCATACACATGCATGGATCGGACTGCACGCCGCAGTGGTATACGGATCGGGGTGCGCGCCGCAGCGGGTGTGATATTAATATTGTGCTTGGGCTGTAGGAGCCCCCCGGAGTCTGAACCCCCACAGTGAGCACGGGTACCCAAATTGGATCGGGCTACACGCCGTGGCGGTCATATGCATTGCATGGCATACATACATTGGTTTACGTGTACTACGTGGCATAACATTCAGCACTCATACATTACTGGCACACATGCATTAGTTGCCTTATTGACCATATCTCCTAGTGTAAATTGATAAGGAGTGCTGAGCCCGAGGGGCTGATTTGAGTGCGGACTTGCACTGCTTGAGATTGTTTCTAGGTATTGGTATATTATTATGAAAGAAAGTAGCTAAAATTGAGATTTCTAAATAATCTACTCACATATGCTTGAAAGGAATAAAAAGATAGTTTTGTATTGTGTAGCATGAGATAGTGCCTATCGTGGTTTTCTTCCCTTCAGCATTATTTACTTTTATTACTGCTAAGTTGGAAGTACTCACACCCGACTCCCTGCACCTTGTGTGCAGATCCAGGTACATCACAGTGGAGCTGATTCTATTGCGGCTCGGGAGTGCTTTTGGACAGTCGAGGTAGCTGCCAGCGTTCGCAGGACCTGATTCTCCAGTTTGTCTGTATTTTGTTCTGATTATCCCACACTTGTGCACGGTTATATTCACTATTTACACTTTGTATACTCTGTAGAGGCTCATGACTCTTGACCCTTCGGTCTATGGGAGTTGGCACGTGTTGGGACTTGGTTCCCTGTTTTTAATATATCTATCATTGTTATGCTTAAATTGGATAAAGTGAGCTTGTGGCTCCGTGGTTATTGTTGATTGGTCGGGCTGGCCTAGCAGTGTGCTGGGCGCCATCACGACCGGATTTGGGGTCGTGACAAGTTGGTATCAGAGCCTAGGTTTACTAGGCCTCGTGAGTCTTGAGCCGGTTAGTAGAGTCTTGTGGATCGGTACGGGGACGCCTGTACTTATCCTCGGGAGGCTGCGAACCTTTAGGAAACACTTCACATTTCTTGGAATTCTTATCGTGCGCACTTGATTCGACTTGAGATATAATTTTTGAAATTCCTTCCACACGTCTGTGTACGCATCGAGCGCTCAGTAATATAATTGACTTATGGCTTGCAATCCCCCCGAGCGAGGGGCGAGATATAATCTCTGTGAATTCATGTTGGGCTAGTCAGGATGACTTGAGGCCAGATCTTTGTCTATGGCTTGAGCACCAAGGTACTAATTTAGTGAGCCGATATTATGAAGTTCATACGATCGGTATTGATCTTTATTGTGCAAATGGCAGTTTGATAATGGATGAGCTGTTAATTGTTCGACCCTTGTCTAATCTGTTGTGTAGCCCCGAGCTATGGGCGTGGTGAATAATTATCATATCTCGTAATTGGAAGGTAAAGTGCCTTATGTGTAGTGGAACAAGTTTAAACTCAGGAAGACTAAAGTGATTTTGATATGTGTTATGATTCGAGCAGGTACAGCGCAGGTTCAAGTATAAATTGTGATAATATGATTCGTATAGTATTGAGATTTAATGTTGTTGAAATACATTGTGATACCTTGTTGAGTTGTGGATGTATTGTTAGAATGGTTTGGTGATTCTCTGGCAGGTGGATAGGCCAATTTACAAAGGAAACTCTGCCAAAATTTTTGGAAAAATTTGGGACTTAGAAAGATTTCTGTCACCTAAAGAGAGTGGGCATATTGGTGGTGCGTGTATATCTGCATGAATTGTAGAAGAGCTAAGGTCTCTGATGATTCGAGTCTCTATCAAGGCTTGTAAATGACTTGAGTTAATCTCATTGTGACATTTTCGGCATCACTTGAGTAATACTGATATGAGTGGTTGAAAGTGCTTTGATGAATGGCTTCGAGCTAAGTTGGAAAGGTTGCTATTGATTAACTGATTGCACTATTGTGTGCTATGTTGATTTTGTCTCTAAGTATGTTGGGAAATTCTGGTAAAGGTTATGGTGCTTCATAGATCTGATGAAGTACTAGGGTGTTTTGAACTGTTGTTGGTAAAGAATATTCACCGTATAGAAAATAAAGATAGCTGATTGTATCTGTAAGTAATCATGTTCTGCGATGTCAAAGTTCTAACAAAACACGATGGTTCTACTCAATAGGACAATTGAATTACAGCTGAATAAGGGTGAATGATGCCCGAGAATGGTTTTGCAGTGTTCAAGATTTTGCTTGTAACAGTCAGGTGCCTTAAGATTTGTGTATGTGGCTAAAGATGGCGGTTTCGATAGAGAAAAATCAAGACTTGTGTTATATTATGTGAATGATGGGATTCTATGTAACCGTATGGGAAGGTAATGATACTAATTCAAAAATCGCATGAAGTTCTTCAAAACCAGTATTGTAGAATGTGGTACTCCTGGGAAACATTGAGAGTGGCCTATGGGTTTTAGACCGTGTGGTCTTATGTACGAGTCTCGTGTGGTAACATGAGTTGAGTTATGGTAGTGCTACAATAAAGGCTAATACTAAGTTAAAGATGGTTCAGAAAAGAAATTGAGTAAATGGAGCAACTTGTTAATAAACTGAAGCGGTATGATAAGGAATACGATTAATTCCTGGTATGTGTTTGAAGTAATGAGTCTTGCAGATATTGTGCAACAAAGCTCTTGAGCGCTGGCAGTTGTGTAACTTGATATGGGTATAAGGATTCAGTCCTGGCAGTTTAACTTATGCAAGGTAATTGGGAGAAAGAGTTTATGATGTGTTTTACCGTGGTTTGAAAATGAGTGTATTTTTCCTGTTGGTATGCAAGGCTTGGAATGTGTAATGAGTTTTCTCTATATGGGATCACGAAAGTCCTTGACTAGTGGAGTGCGCCGATGTTGAGGCGGAGAAAAGGGATATGAATTTCCATGTTGTCTTAGTGTAATATGGTATACACGATGTGTTATGGAAAGTTGATAATGGTATATTCTAGGTTTTGAGATCAGTTCATAATATATGGGAAGTCAATAAAATTATTGAGCAGCGCGGACAGCTGCATGTGAATTAAGAATCGATCTTTCTGATAATTTAAGAAAATGGTACTGCTATTCTATTAACTTGGCAGGGAATATGATCCAAAAAGGACAAGGCAATGTAAACCGATGATATCCGGTGGTATGGTGGTATTCTCTTGTTGGATCGACTATAATAACTGAGTAATTGATGGCATAGTGAAATTTCTGAATGGCTGTCGTGGTATGAATGGACGCTTGATGTGCGTTATGTATATGTACAGTGGAGTACGGGATCGGGCATTGTGATTCATGTGTTATATATGTGTTGGAGACTTGAAGCTCTCGTTAGTCCGCCTATGCGGTGGTTGTATATCATGTGTAACGGCACCGTTTTGTGATTATTGGAGATCGGAAGCCCTAGAGGCTATCTCTTAACTTGATAAGATGAATTCGAATTATGATACTTGATTGCTGACTGGCTGTCATAAGTCAGGTTGTCTAGACTAATGTGATATGGACTATGTCGGAAAATGGCACAAATTGCATAGCGGAGAGCATCAGAGTATGCTCCAACAGAGTAGTTGTACCCAGGACCAGCGGACGGCTGGTAGGCATTGCTTTGTCAGTTGGGCCTTTGTGGCGGATGTCAGTGTAGAGGTATCTACCATTGATTCAATTCCGGTATTGAGGAACGTTGTCGGATGCGTTTCATGTGGCCGAGCTTGAGGCTATATATATGTTTGTTGTAATGAGCAACTTGATAAGATTCGACTCGATATGCATTTCCTTTTTGCGAGATTTATGCGTGGATTGGGTGGCACGCCGCCACGGGTTATTTGGATCCGGTGGCACGCCGCCATAGGTATGATATCCGGATCGGGTGGCACGCCGCCACAGGTATGTCGTTGGAGCGGGTTGCATGCCGCAACAGAATATTGTGAAAATATAGTTAGTTATATGCTGCTGGGTATACAATACTTCCTCGGTTCTGAGGAAAAGACTATTTTGAGTATCTCTTGGAGAATGGCACGTCGGTTATGTCCTTTCAGGATTTGATATTTCACCGTGGGTGAGGTTGATTGCGTGGGTTCAAGACCTAGATCTGTGCGTGGCTAACTGTTTTGAGCTTAGTGGCTTGAGGAGCTTCGTGAGTAATAACGTTGGGATAGAATCACGAATCGTAGCAAGGCCACATGATGTTATGACCTCTCGAGGAGGATTCAAGTACTCTATTTCTATAATGTGAGACGAGATCTCAGTCCTATGTTATGATGGTACGGAGGAATTAAATTACAGCTATTGTGTTTGAGTTAGTTGTCATGAATTGAGTATGTTCAGTCATTTCCTACTTGAGCATGTGTTGTGCTCGTCGTGGCTTAAGCCGGTGTGGAGGTGTCTTATCACCAGTGTTGTGTGTTATAATCGAAATGACCGTTGGAGTTATTAATGAATACGAGCATATTGAATCTTCGCTTGTTAGAAAGGTTAAAAAAAATCGAGGTTTGGCTCCGAAACCTATCGTGGTATGAGTTTTAAAAAGGGAAATAGATTCACGAATGGTTAACCTGAGAGATGGGTTCGGTATATCGCGTGCTTTAGCTGCCGGGGGGCAGGATATGGAGGTGTTGGAATAAGACTCTATCTAATGAAAGAGGTTTTCAGGTAGTATTTGGTTATTGTGGCCAGTTGTTGTGATTAGAGACTATCGTTTCGAGTGATAGGGTTGTCGATACATCATATGATCTCATCCGGAGTAGTGAATATGGGTTATTGCAGTGGATTCGAGTGTATCCTGAGTATATGCATGGGATTTGCATTTGGCATATGATTTCCGAAAGTGCAATGTGATTTATAGTTCAGATGGTCTGTGAAATTCTGACTATATGGTGTTTTCGGACTTATGTGAGATAGGGTGACGTATGATCGCCCGGATATATACTTGGTAAGGTCATTCGGCTATTGGGTTGCTTCCAGTACAACTCTGAGTCTGCTCGAGGACGAGCGTTTGTTTAAGTTGGGGAGAATGTAACGACCCAGCCCGTCGTTACGAAAATTTCCACCCTGTTACCTTGCATTAACATATCTTATGCTTCTATATCAGTGTTGGAACCTATCGGGTGAGTTAGGAGTGAATTGAATTAAAAATGAAGCATATAGCATGTTTGAAGGAAGTTTGAATATGGAAAGTCAACCTAGAGTTGACTATCGAGTTAGATTGCTCGGAATCAGATTTTGATGATTCGACTAGTTTCGGGGGATCATTTATGACTTAGGAGAGCAATCGGAATTGAATTTGGAGATCCGGTGTAGAAATAGGCTTGAATTGGCTAAGGTTGAATTTTGGCGAAATCCGATCGATAGGTGAGATTTTGATTCGGGAGTCGGAATGGAATTCCGACAGTTGCAGTAGCTCCGTTAGGTGATTTTGGATGTGCCTGCAAAATTTCAGGTCATTCGGACGTCGTTTGGTCGGGTTTTTGATGGAATGTGTAATTTGGAAGTTTTGAAGAAACTTAGGCTTGAATCCGTGTGTAATTGGTGATTTTGATGTTTAGGATGGTGTTTTTATGATTGGAACGAGTTCATATCGTGTTTTGGGGTATGTTGGTGGTTTTCGTTGGGGTCCCGGGGGACTCGGGGTAAATCCGGACCATCATCCGGCATTTGGAAGCAAGAAATGGTCTGCTGTAAATTGCAGATCACTAGGCAAAATTTAAGCCTTCGCGTTCGCGAGGGCTATGTCGCGTTCGCGTAGGATGGGGCCAGGTGACTATCGCGTTCGCGAAGGGAGGCAACGCGTTCGCGTAAGAAAAAGCTGGGAAGCATCGCGTTCGCGATTGTTTGGGACGCGTTCGCGTACTAGGAAAAGGGAAGGCATCGCGGACGCGTGACACCACGTCGCGTTCGCGTAGAGTAAAAGTCCGGAGGCTGGGAAGTTGATCTTCGCGGACGCGTGACTTCACGTCGCGTTCGCGATGAAGGACTGGAATAAGGCATCGCATTCGCGTGAGAGGCGTCGCGAACGCGATGAAGGAATTGGCCAGGCAGTGAGTTTAATTACAGAACAGAACCAGTCGCGGGTTCATATACCCAAAACATAATTTTTGAGCCCTTGAGAGAAGAAATCACGGGAAAACGCCGGGAAATCATCGGGTATTCATCGGAGGTAAGTTTCTTGACTCAAAAACATCATTTTATGGTAGAATTAACATCAATCTTCATGAATTTGGGTAGAAATTGTGAAGGATTGTGGCCTAGATATTGAAAATAAAAATCTGGGTTTTGAAAGGCCAATCGAACTCCGATTTTGGTAAATTTTATATGTATGGACTCATGGCGAGACGAGGGTTCTGGAAATATGAGTTTCAAAATTTTTCGAGATGTGGGCCCGGGTTCGGGTTTTGCAAATTTCGTGATTTTTGATATTTGTCGAGTTCTTTCGATTGGGTGATGTTCCATTAGCCTATTTTGATATATTTGTGCTGATTTGTGCTAGTTTTGATGTGCGTGGATGCCGGTTCGAGGAGCTAAGGCGTCGCGGGCATGAGCTTTCGTCGGTTCGAGGTGGGTAATACTTGTAAATGATGTCCCGAGGGTTAGTAAACCCCGGACTTGCACATCTTAGTGCGCTGTGTTGAGGTGACTTGCACGTCGGATAACGGGCGTGGAATAGAGCACCATTGGGGATTGTGACTTGGTCCGTCCCGCGTAATAAATAATAACACCTAATTGTTGAAATGAATTGGACTAATTATCATGTTTGGGCTTCGTGCCAATTATTTGAGTCCTTCAGGGATTGGTATCACTGTTTTGATAACACTGTGCATATTTTATTCTAAATTTAAGTTTTAAAATGGTATTTTTGCTATTCTACATTTTTATAAGGTTATGAAAAACTTGAACAAGGTCTTAATAATATTTTAGTTGTGAGCTAATATGATATTGTTACCCGTAGGGCTTTCTTGATTATTTGTTAGACTGATTGGGGCCGAGGGCCATATGTTAGGGCATGACAATTTATGTGAGCATATGCATACACATGCATGGATCGGATTGCACGCCGCAGTGGTATACGGATCGGGCTGCGCGCCGCAGCAGGTGTGATATTAATATTGTGCTTGGGCTGTAGGAGCCCCTCCGGAGTCTGAACTCCCACAGTGAGCACGGGTACCCAAATTGGATCGGGCTACACGCCGTAGCGGTCATATGCATTGCATGACATACATACATTGGTTTACGTGTACTACGTGGCATAACATTCAGCACTCATACATTACTGGCACACATGCATTAGTTGCCTTATTGACCAGATCTCCTAGTGTAAATTGATAAGGAGTGCTGAGCCCGAGGGGCTGATTTGAGTGCGGACTTGCACTGCTTGAGATTGTTTCCAGGTATTGGTATATTATTATGAAAGAAAGTAGCTAAAATTGAGATTTCTAAATAATCTACTCACATATGCTTGAAAGGAATAAAAAGATAGTTCCGTATTGTGTAGCATGAGATAGTGCCTATCGTGGTTTTCTTCCCTTCAGCATTATTTACTTTTATTACTGCTGAGTTGGAAGTACTCACACCCGACTCCCTGCACCTTGTGTGCAGATCCGGGTACATCACAGTGGAGCTGATTCTATTGCGGCTCGGGAGTGCTTTTGGACAGTCGAGGTAGCTGCCAGCGTTCGCAGGACCCGATTCTCCAGTTTGTCTGTATTTTTGTTCTGATCATCCCACACTTGTGCACAATTATATTCACTATTTACACTTTGTATACTCTGTAGAGGCTCATGACTCTTGACCCTCGGTCTATGGGAGTTGGCACGTGTTGGGACTTGGTTCCCTGTTTTTAATTTATCTATCACTGTTATGCTTAAATTGGATAAAGTGAGCTTGTGGCTCCGTGGTTATTGTTGATTGGTCGGGCTGTCCTAGCAGTGTGCTGGGCGCCATCACGACCGGATTTGGGGTCGTGACAAGCCCGATCCATATATATAGTCGACTACGCTCACTGGGGGTGTGCAAACTCTGGAGGGGCTCCTACATCCCAAGTGCTATATTGCTGCGGTGTGAAGCCCGATCCATATAAGTATCACCACGGTGTGCATCCCGATCCATATATATATATATATATATATATATATATATATATATATATATATATATATATATATATATATGATGCTGGGTGTAACCCGATCCATAGATATATATAATCCTCACAGTCAGGCCTCGTCCTCTCTCAATCATTAACCTCGCCATCAGTCTATCTCAGCCATCAACCTCACAATCAGACCCTCAGTCTATCTCAGTCATAAACTCACGATCACTCGGACTATCAGCAAAACAAGGAACTCAGCCCAAACAGTTTTCACATTTTTTTGAAATATAGTTATAAGGTCAAATTTAAGCAATAGCACGTAAAACATGACTGGGTATATGCTTTAAACCAATTAGAGTGAGGAAAAATCATAAAAATGCCCCTAAGGGCCTCAACAAGTCGGCACAAGACCCCAAACATGGCGTACAACCCAAAATATAATAATATCCAACAATTAGCTATTAGATACGCATTAAAATAATCATTCGTGATAGACTAAGTCACAATCCCTAGCGGTAATCTACCCCACGCTCGTCAGCTAGCATGTAAGTCACCTCAACATAGCACAATGATGTTGAATTTGGGGTTTCAAATCCCCAGGACAGTATTTACAATCATTACTTACCTCAAACTGGCGAAATCTCTAGCTCTCAAATCAGCCTCCATGTGTGTCGAATCTATCCAAAATAGAAAAAATACATCACAATATGCTAAGGGAACAAAGCCTAAGTGAAAATAATAGGAAAATACCAAAAACACCGAAATTAGCAAAACTCAAGCCCGAGGCCCACATCTCGAAACTGAAATTTTTTTACATCATTAGATTCCTTATATCCCCAGAAGTTCATACATATCAAAAGTTCTCAAATCCAACCTCAAATGGTCCTTCAAATCCCAAATTAAAAGTCCAATTTCTCAGGCCCGGGTTCTTAACTTTTAGGCTTAACTATCATGATTTTTCTAGGTGAAATTCACATAATAATCAAGTTTTCATACCAAGAAACTTACCTCCAAGTGATTCCCCTTGAATCCCTCTTCAATCTCCTTCAAAAATCTCCAAAAACGAGCAGTTATTGGTGAAATAAGCACCAAAATCGCGGACAAGATGACTTAAAAACATTCTGCCAGGCCTATATTTCCTTTATCGCAATCGCAGAACATCCCCCCGATCGAAAAGAATAATTTCTTCAGCTTCCAAAAATACTCTATGTGGTCGCGATAAGGTCATCGCGAATGTGATGGTTCCCCAACTTTACCTTTCACGAACGCATACACACTCCCGCGAACGCGAAGAATAAATAAGATCTCAAACCAACTGACCAAAAAAACCATGCGCGATCGCAACTTCACGCCCGCGAACGCGATGCACAACCTTCTCACTTTACACGATCGCAAGAACCACTTCCCAAACGCGAAGAAAAATCGGACATCCTCCTTATCCTACTACGTGATCGCGAGGCTCCCTACGGGCAAAAACCCTGCACAGCTGAACCTGTAATTTTTCCAACTTCAAATGATCAGAATGACCACCCGAAGCCCCCAGGACCTCAACCAGAGGCACCCACACATCCTAAAACCTTATTCAAGCTTTTTCCAATCATCAAAACACCTCCAACAACATCAAATCACCTAAAACATATCAGATTCAAGCCTACGTTTCAAAAATCTTTCGAAATACGCTTTTGATCAAAAGCCCAACCAAATCATGTCCAAATGACATGAAAGATTACACACACATCCCAATAGATACAACGAAACTACTGTAAATCTCGGAATTTCATTTCGACCTCTATATTAAAATCTCATCTATCGACCGGAAAGCGCCGAAATTTCAATCTTGTCAATTCAAGCCTAAACCTTCCACATACTTTCAAAATGCATTCCTATCACGCTCCCATGTCCCAAATCGCCTAACGGAGCTAACCAAATCATAAAAATTTTGATCCAAGATTATATAAGTCAATTCTGGGACAACCCTTTCAAATTTCAAGCTACAAATTGAGAATTGTTCTTCCAAATTCATTCTGTTTAAATGGAAATCAAAACTAATGATTTACATAAGTCTTAATTCACCATACGGGGCAAGTCTTGTCCGAGAGCCGACGATCAAGGTGCAAAAGTTAAAAACGACCAGTCGGGTCGTTACGTCCTCCTCTACTTAAACATATGTTCGTCCTCGAATGTGACCAAAGTTGTTCCAAAAGCCAGCTAATCGCTGAATAACCTAACCATGCATATATCCAGGGGTGATCCCACGTCACCGTATCTCATATAGGTCTGATAACACAATATGACTGAAATTTCACAAACCAAACTAGTCCATAACCCATAGAACCATATTTCCACTTCTGAAATCATCAACAAGATCAGAATCTCACATCTTTACTTTGAATAAGCTAGGACAAGCCGTAATAACCCATACTTGCAACCTCAGGTGTAACCACATAATATACCACATACCTCAACCACTTGTAGCGATAACTTTATCACAACCGCTGCACACCATAACTGACTGGATTTGCTAAACTCGAGGCCCACCATATCGGCACGAAATTTGAATTTTCAGACATTACAAAGCAACAAACTTAAATAGAGAGAGAGGGGGGGGGGGAGAGAATAGAGAGGAACAAAGAGAGATAGAGAGAGAGATAGAGAAGATGTGAAGACAACTTCAGCTGAAATCAAAGGAGGACGGGGGGTCTTTCAAATTGGAGATTTTGTTTACTTTTGACAGAGAAATTCGGATTGAAAAAGAGGAATTAGGGCTCGTAGAAGAAGAAGAAAGAAGAAAGGGATTAATATAATGTAAGGGTTTAGGATTTTTATCGTTGAAATAGCCCAGTCAGACTATATTTTTATATTCACGCGCTCATTATATGTGATTCACACGCAAAGTGCCTCGTAGGATTTTAGTTTTAAGTGACAAATTAAAGGGTCAGTTAAAATGTTTAAATGAAACAAACTAAAGAATTAGTGGTACAGTGGAAAGTGGTCTCATCTTTAAGGGATGTCGATGTTTTTAACTAAAATAAAATATACATAGAAAAAAAGTAAAATTGATAAAAAATTAGATATATTTTATAATTTAATGAGAGAAAAAATTTATCATATTACTCCTCCGTCCACTTTATCTGATTTTTGGCTTTTTTATGGTCCAAAATATTTAATTTTTCCAGATTTTAAGAGTGAAGTAATTATTATTTTTTTCAAAATTACTTTGAAATAAATAGTATTGGAGTATGAATTATATATTTTCTAATGCAATTGGATTCATCGAACTCATATTGGTGCTTCACTTCTCTAATAGTCCATGTACTACTTGTTATAAATATGATGATCATTTTATCATCTATAATTCATGTTAATTATTTTTATAAAATAACAATATGGAAAGGAAATGTTGAAAGTTTTTAGCTCCATTATATAGTTCTCTGACGTTTTTAAATTGAAATTATATGACAAATTGAGATTTCTTGCTCAAAAATTTGAAATAGTTTGATGCTCACAAAGTTTTCAATGAATTCTGCTGGTTGATTCGATTATGGGAGTTACTAATCATTATATCCCAAATTCAAAATCATTATAATTTCTTATCTATATCTATATTCTATATTACTATAAAAGTATAAATAAAATGCCGGTTTACCAAAATATTCTTTGAATATTAATTGACAAATAATACCATGTAGGGTAATATTGATATTTTAAGCTTTGTTTAATACAACGATTTTCATGGACTTCTAATATCAAACAAATTTTAGATTCTCAGCTATATGAGATATACATATCCCTCTAATTATTGAATTGGTATACTCATAAACCGACTTTTGCACTCTTTAACCAAAAATATTAGGATTCTTTCAAATATTCACATGAATAAAACATAACTCACACTAACACACAACATTTTAAAAGATGAGGGAAATATAAGAGAATCTTTTTCTTCTAAAGATTAAAACATGACACGCATTGTGATGCTCTTGAAATTTTTAATTTTTCTAAATTTTTCCTCTAAAAGTAAGTTGATTCATTAATTAGCTTAATTATATTCTCATACAAAATATTTTATTGAATATTGAAATTAAACTTTTAGTATTACTCTGAATTTTAACCAATGCCATGAATGGTTATTGTTAATTATTACACAGTACATTCTCCCAACAGAAGAGTGTCAAAAAATTAAGGGGTCGTTTGGTACGAGGTATAAGTAGATATAGTGCTAGTATAAAAATTTAATATCACCTTAATACTTGTTTGGTTAGCAAACCTGGTATAAGTTATTCTAGGATTAAAATCAGTACAGGGATAACTTATAACTTGTAGGGGTAGGGTAATTAGTGCTGGGATAACTTGTACATTCTTCTTAGAAATTATGCAAAACATTTTTAATACAACATATCAAACGGTGAATAAAAAATAATACCATGATATTTAATCCTAGAATAAGACATATTTAAACCAAACGACCCCTAAGTTTGTACCATGTGTCAGTGTCTATTGGTTTTATGTGTAAAGATATTTTTTATTTTTAGGTTGGAGATTTGAAACGTGAAAGCCTATAATAGAGTTGCAAATTATTAGGTTATTCAAATTCTCACTATAAAACGATACTAAAAACCGATTATAAATGAGCATGAAAGTTAAATGTTAATTACATTATTTTTATCATAGATCTATATGATATTTTGGTAAAAGAATAAAAATAGATTTCTAAACAAATTCTACTTCAGAATTAAAAGAAATAAATCGGATAAATTTAAATAAATTGAAGCAATTTAAACTTGAATTTAGAGCCCGTTTGGCTTAGTTGATTTAGAGTGGCTGATACGCATATATGCTGAAAAACACTTTTAACTGCTGAAGCTGATTTAAAAAATAAGCAGTTACGTGTTTGGATAAAAGTGATAAAATTAATAATAAGTGGCTAAAAAATTGGGTATACAAGGAATTTTGTTTAAAAAAAAATATTTTAAGGATATAATAGTAAATATTTTGGTCATATCTAAAGTGTGCTTATAAATTAAAATTTAATAAGTTGGAGGAGACCAAGTTATGAAATTCTGAAGCATCTGTCAGATAAAATATTTCCCAACTACACTCTGAGTGCTCTCGTATTTTGGTTTAAATTACTTTCATTTGTACATAGTTACTTGGTATAGTTTTTATTAGCACATTTATACATAGTTAAAGATTCAAGTAGGATAATAGCATATGGATATACAGGAATACATGTTATTTTCTTTTCCGTTAAATTTTTGAAAGTTTGCGAACATAACACTATTAATTGGTGAATCTCAATATTTATCTCCTTAATGCATAAAATATTTATAACTCTCAATGAGCAGTACACAAAAGTTATGGACATAAAATTACTCGGCTATTGGAGATAAAGCGGGTCTGAATATAAATTTTGTGGGTCCAACCTTCAAGGCTCTTAATATGAAACGTAATATATTTTTAATCTTTTAGATTTCTAATTATGTATTTAAATCTACTATTTGTGTGCAATATTAATAAATTTCTTAGCATATACTCATGTCAGAATGCTACATCCACCCCTTATTGGAGATTTCATTTAAATTATACGGGGTAGCCTTACTGCTATTCATCGCTTTCGGAGGCTACAAGAACGTGGGAAATTTCTTGATTTATTTTTTACTATTGTGCTTCTTTTCTGCGCTAGCGAATGTTTGAGGAATACTAGGAAGAAAACTCTATGTTGAACACTTCAAATTTATTAGACCTCGCATAGAACTCTTTGATATTTAGCACATGCTTCGCACCGCCATTATTTTTTTATATAGTATATTGTGTTTTTTAATTTAAAAAAAAAACACTTTGAAATAATGTAGTAACACAAATTATTACGATATTTATTATATACGACCCTCCTAGCTAATATTGTTATCTAGTTGATAACTTCTTACCAATTTTAATATAACTTCAAGTGTATATAATCAAAACAAATAAAACTAACAAGAATTAGAACTCTCACTATTTTTATGCTTTAATTTTTACTTATAAATTTTAGTATAATTTAGAAATATATTTAATTAACAATTAAAGCTAATAAGATCTGGAACTCGCACTACCTATATGCTTTAGTTTTAATTTATAAGTTAAATAAATATTTTTGAATGATATATTATGGAAAATGTTTATTATTTTTTACATATAAATTTAGTATTAGTTGTCTAAAAGCACGAACGTTAGAATACTAAATATTGGTAGACAAAAATATCCTCAAAATATTAATTGACTTTTATACCCTTTCAAATTAAATTATCTCTTCACAATAAGATTATTCCAATGTAAAAAGACGTCCACTAAAAATTTGTGTTAGAATTCAATTAATTTTTGGATTACTATTATGTATGTCAAATAGAGATGGAATTGAACCACAAAATAATTGCCATAGAATTCAAGATAGTACTTTAGGAGTCCTCTACGTCATCAATTAATGTATTTTTAAGCACAACATATAATTTAAGATTATGATATAGATCCATAGACTATATCAATGGATAATATATTAGATTGGAGTTTGTGGAAGGGGGACCAATGACGACGATTGTATTTATAGGTTTAGAGGGTGTGAGAAAAAAATAATGATAAAATAAAGGGTGTGCAAGGAGTAGAAGTGACATATTTGATGCTATATATGCGCTTTAAAAAAATTGTGCATGGTTGTTCTTTTAAAAGTAAGCCATTAAAATAAATTTTAACTTTCAACAATTTTTTTTAGAGTTGTTATACGCACGACTATAGAGACTAGTTATATAAAAACAAGAGCAATTATCATTGTTGGTCGCTCGGGCCAAACTTTTAACATCCACTAGCCAAAACTTAATTAATTACAATTTATATCCCTTCTCTACAAATTTCCGTTGTATTGCTTGATAGTCCGTCTCCCATGCATTTTCAGATGCATGATCAAACTCCGTATCACTGAACACAAACAACCTCTTTATCATTTGATCCTCACTTAGTTTTCCTTCTACTGCCACTTCCAAAATTCTATCAAACACTTTCATTTGTGTTCATACCCCAATCCATACACCTGCCAAATTCAGTCTTCTCTTTTAGATATTTTACTACATCATTACGTAGTAAAATACACAATACACATTATATATATAAAAGTTATACATTGTAAAACAGTCTATACCCTTTGGAAACATAAAAGCACTCGCGATATACTAATGATATATTATGGATACATTGCAAGATGCACAATACACTTTATATATATATTATTTTTAATTTATTGTTATTGTTAACTCTTAATTACCTAAATGAAAGTAGTCGGTCATCTTTAAAAGTAATATATACGCAATAATATATTTTTTACTCTTTAAATGAAATATCCTATACAAAGAGTAAAAGCACATTCAAATAATTACTATATAATAGGCATAAATTGTCAATAACTATCATCATAATTTTTAACACAATATTAAATTCTAAAAAACTTTCATATATACATTTTACTACATCATTACGTAGTAAAATGCACGATACACTTTATATATATACTTTGTAGAATAATCTATACACTTTAGATACACACAAGCGCACGAGATACATTAATGATATATTTTGGATACATTGCAAGATGCACGATACACTCTATATACAAATTTTATGCAATTATATATACTAAATAGAATGTTAATATATAAAAAATATACAAAGATAGGCTGTTATCATATAAAATAGACTGTCACTATACAAAATAGACTGTTAATATACAAAAAATTAAAAGCAATGCTTTTGATCTATTGAAAGCTTTTATTTCCATGGCTGAAACCCAGTTTCATACAAAATAGACAGTCACTATATAAAATAGACTATTACCGTACAAAAAATATACAAAATAGAGTGTCACTACACAATATAGACTGTTACTATACAAAAATATACAAAATAGACTGTTACTATACAAAATAGACTATCACTATACAAAACATATACAAAATAGAGTGTCACTATACAAAATAGACTATTACTATATAAAAAATATATTTGGGGTACACAAATATATATACAAGTACACTCAGATATGCTCAATATACACCAAAGATACATTGTCAAACTTAGGAAATAATATTTATACATTGCAAAAAAATAATTACTCTATTGCGCCAAGCAAGGGTCGAACCCATGACCTTCAACTTAAGTAACAAGTGCTCAAACCACTGGACTACATGCGTTTATCTTGTAATATTCATCCTTTCGGCTACTATATGCAATATATTTGAGCCGATGGGCCATTTTTTTGTAAGTAAGATAAAACATGGGTTATTAAAAAGTTTGAGGGGCAATAGAGGATAGTTTCTCTAAAAAGAATCAAAAGAAAAAAACAAAGGGTTACTCATTACTCATTCAAACCTACCATATTTTTAAAAATATAAATTTTAAAATACTTTATTAATTAATACTCCCTCCGTTTCAATTTATGTGAATCTATTTCCTTTTTAGTCCGTGCAAAAAAGAATGACCACTTTCGTTATTTGGAAACAATTTACATTTATGTAATGATTTATAGCCACACAAAATAAATGTGCCTCATTTTACACCACAAAATTAAAAGTGTTCTCTCTTTTCTTAAACTACTAGTCTTAAAGTACGCGTTTTGCGCGTGTAACCAACTCTCAATACTATATTATAATTAATATTGCTCTAATTTATTATTTATTTCATATTTAATGATCTTCTTATGGAAATAAATTTATTACGGTAAAAGTTTGTAATTACTTATATGATTAACTTGTAAAACAATTGAATTTGATTCTTTAACAAATTAGTTGATTTAAAGAGTTTTGTTAAATCAGTTAAAACATTAATTACTGTTTCTCAAAGTTAGAGCAAATAATTTTTCTTGATTAAAATTCTTAATATATAGCTCATTCCAAGCTTTTAACATTTAACTATAATAATATTTATTTAAATTAAACTTATATGTTCAAAAGATAAAAAAATTGATCTGACAATTCACTTTAAAGATTTATTTAATTTTTAAGTCTTAAATATTAAAAAAGATAATTAAATAAGAAAATCAATGTCAAATTTGTTTTTAACGGATAAAAGATTGACCAACATGTCATTGTAATAAATTATAAATTTTAATTATATTTAACTACTGAATTAGAGTGTAAAATGTCAAATCCTTAATATATTTAAGGAAAATACTGTGTAATATTTAGGATTCATATTGGTTGTCTACAAAGATTTATATTATTTTATTATAATTAATAAATTAAAAAAAAACTATATAAATATGATCTCATCCATACCAATCTATTTTTAAACTTGGACTTTGAACAATTTTGATTTAGGGTTTTAACTTTCGTGAGTTAGGCATTCTTTATATAATGATATGCTTATAGTTTAAATTACGAAGTAAAAAATTAGACATTTCTTTTTCATGCGTCTCCTTTTTATTTCAAATATGGGATTATACTGGGCCGTTGTCGTTTGTTGTTGTTGTTGTTGTTGTTGTTGTCTCCTTTTTATTTCAAATAAAATTTGGTGCTTTCAAATAATAGAAAATACAATTTCACAACAAAATTTAGACAGCTGAAATCAGATTATTTTGCTAGTAAACTTTGTGAATTTGTTGATTAGTACAATTTCAATGCTAATAAATTCATAGTTGTAGTCGTCCGTCATTATTTACCAATAATATAATTTTTGATATTGAGCAGTTACTTTTTTAGTTAGAGTTTTTTTGGTTAAAATATAAATTTCATATCACTAATGAATTCACAATCTTACAACCAATTAGAAGGCTTTTGATTATTAATAAATAAGAATTATTTCTCTTATATTCATCATATATTGGCTTATTTTAACGCTTATTTCTCGTCTAGTTTCACTTTTGGAATAATCATTAGTATTGGATCCAAAAATAAAAAGAAGAATAAATAGTAGTAAAAAATAAATAGTAATAGCACTTCAATGTTTAGGGTTCATACTAAAATAACTATTTTATTCAATGTGAACTCTAATTTAAAGCGGTGATAGTATGTGTATCCCGTATATACACAAATTTAAAAAATTATGTAAATATTATTAAATTATATATTTGAGCTATAACTAATTAAAAAAGAACATAAATTCATAATAAGTCGGATATAAGATGCCTTATTGTGATTTCATGCGTTGCCTCTAATTACTAAAGTTATCCAATTCTCTTTTTTTTTTTATGGGATAAATGAGAAAAATCTAATTACTAAAGTTATCCAGTTCTCTTTTTTTTTATGGGATAAATGAGAAAAATCTACTTGATATAAAGAATTAATGATAAAATTATTATAATAATTTATTCATTGTCTCTAAAATTATATTTTGATTTGACATCAAATTGTTGTGTCATTTTGTAATCATTTCTACACGATTTTTTTAGAAAAAAGTAAAAAAATAATTCAGTAATCATAACACGTTGGCATATGTTATATATGAATTCAATTGTTGAATTATTATTTTTGATTGAATGTATTTACTTGAACCCGTTTTTTGTACAAACATGTAATAAAAATATTAACCGTAAAAGAAAAGAAATTAGTACGCATGGTAAAATAGAATTCAAAAGGCATATATCTTTTACAATAATTCTAGTAAGGCAAACTTCATAATTAAAAATCTTATCATCTTCAAAAGGAAATAAATTCTTCATAATTCAATCATGCATTAATAGTTTAGCATCCTGGCACTTCTATCTCGTCGAAGAAAGCTTCAAAAACAAAGTCTAGGAACTATTTTACCTAAAAGGGAAGAAAAGTTTTTTTTATATAATTGAAATAAAGAAAGATTTAGAACAAGGAATATAATTAATTTTAAATCTTAAATATTAGTAAAGTTAAATTACAATTTTGTCCTATATAAAATCAGTTTTTAAAGGGTAAAAAAGACGAACGACATTTCATTTAGGGCCTTTTTGTTTTTAATATAATATAGATATGTCCAGTCAAATGGATTCACATAAATTTAAAATGGAGGGAGTAGTATATACATATAAATTATATTTATATTTTTGGAGCCTTAAATATTTGGGGCTTTAAGGCAAGGGTTTCGGCTGCCTTTACCCTAGAGCCGCCGTTACTGTGCTTAAGATTGACCGGATTATCTGATTCTGCAGCTTAATCCGTGTAAGAAACAAGATTGACAATTATGGCGGAAGAATTACAGTCAGTTAGAGAAGCTGGAAAAATGTTAGTAAGGAAAAGAAAAAATACGGGGCACAATAAGAAAGGGGGTAAGGCAAAGAAGAAGCAAAAAGGTGTACCATTTAATGAAAAAAGGGTAAAAGTAGACAATAAAATGAAGAAGCTTTTTGAGAAGAGAGCAAGAGATTATAACTCTGATAATGAGGATGATGAGAATGATGATGATATTGATGTTGATATTCGGGAGCGTGTCCCTGTAAATCGAGGTAAATTCACATCATATGGTAAAAAGGAGGATGATTTTGAAGAGGAATGGGTGGATGATGACGGAGGAGAGGATCGTAATGAGGAAATTGAAGTATCCGAAGACGAAGATGGAGAAATTCAGCCGGGGATTACTAGGTTTATAGATGGTTGTAGAGCATTCAGATTGGCGTTCAAGAAGATATTAAAGAAATCTGCTTCTGATGATATATTGGTGAGCAACTTGCTTTGTCCATAACTTTTTTGCTCATCTGCCTTGTTTTAATTTCATGTTTCGAAGATAATATAATTGGTGTGCATCATGCTCTTATACTTTTTTAAGTTTAAGGCCTCAAAATAAAATCTTTTCGTTTGTTTTTACTTTATGAGTGTTTGGTAAGGGTTAAAGCTGCATATATCTCCCAGACCCCAATTGTAGGAAAATACTGGGTTTGTTGTTGTAGTGTTTGGATGTGGTTTTAGGGGAACTACTTTTTTGTGAGTGTTCGGATTTGGTCGAGGGACAAAATGGGACGTGTTTGGAAGAGGAAACAAAACAACTTTGCTGGAAAATAAACATTTTGTTCCCAGAGAAAAAGATTTTTTCTACGCCTTTTAATACAATATTCCATTACTAGAAAATAACACTATCGGAAACAGCCTCTCTAAGCCTCTCTACTTCCTCTGGCGTAGGGGTAAGGTGTGCCTACACACTAGGGGAGTAGGGATAAGGTATGCATACATACTACCTATTCCACTGGGGTGCTGTTGTTGTTGATTACTTGAAATTAAGCCGGATGCTGATGAACTCATAGGTTAAAAGTTAAAAGCATTTGAAGCTCATACTAACTGAGGATAGGAATTGCTTGGAGAAACTAATGGTGAATAACCTGCAGGGCCCCGTCTTATCAGCATACAAGAAGCTTGTTGCTGAGAAGCTTGCTGAAGAAGAAGTAGAACGAAAGGTTAAGGGGGAGGCAAAAAAGGAGAAACACTTGGTATTTATATCTGGTTTCGTTTAATTGTTACATTTCTTGAGTAACTTAATCTCCCATGTTCAATGTATTAATGGTTGTATTCTTAACTTTGACATCTGTACAAAAGATAGGAGAAAAGGGACATGTGAAACCTGCAAATTATTTGGACTCCCATGAAAAGTTTCTAATAGGAGTTGCAACAAAGGGAGGTAATTAACTTTATCTTTTTGTTTTGGAATTTGTAATAGAACTACAAGTGCATTAATAAGCTTTCTACCAGACCTTCTAACTAACTTGGCTCTTTATTTTTGTATGGGCACTGTGGGATTATCAGTGGTCAAGTTATTCAATGCTGTAAGTGCAGTACACATTTCGAAGTTGATACTTCTGTTTTAAAAAAGTTTTGTGCTACTTTCAGCTAGCTCAAATTTATCTGCGTATGTGATACAGGTTAACAAAGCACAACATGCTCAAAAAGGCTTAAATCCCTCTAGGTCAAAAGATGAGAAAGGTAAGGACAGAATACGGATGTATTGACGATGTGAATGTTGCTTTAATTTTTTAATGGTTGCTATTGTCCCTATGTTGGTAATTCTAGTACAATTATAAAACTTGGAGATTCTGTGGAAAATTATTTGGTATTCAGTGCCGATATCAAATTCCTAATGTCGGTGCTCATTATGGTCTTGAATAGGATTTTCAAATTCTTATTTCCAAGTGAAATAACTTGCATTGCGAGATCATAAGGGGTTCTGTTGCTTTCGCTGAGTTACACTGTCCCAAATTTCCTATATAGGTGCTTTCAAAGACGTCTATAAATGTCTTGGGTCAACCCACCTATTACGTTAAGGTTTAGGTTGGATATATTCTTTCACCGGGTATCGGAACTGATTTTCGACAAGCCCAGTCTCACACTCATAAGTCCACCTGTGAATCCTTTAATCAGATTACATGTGTTGGACTGTGTTGAGTTATATAAATGAACAATAGCAATCAACTCTTTTTTGGTTTTCACGCAGATGAAGAGTGCTTATAGTACATCGTGAAAATGCGTTTAAACTACAGAGCAGATAGGAAAAGAACACATGCTAGCTTAGTGAAATTCAATTTTCCTTCACTCTGGCCATGATAATAAAAGATTGAATGGTGAAATTTATACCTCGCATTTATTCAAATTTTCCGCTTTTCTTTTGTTTTTCACATGCACTAATGAAACATAACCATCAAGAATATTATCTCTTTTTTGTGCATTAAGGTATATAGCCTGCTACAGATTCTCATTTGTAATTTAAAACTATGGTAAAAACATAGAGTAATGCCCTAAATACCGATGTTATCATGGTGTCACACAGTTTATCATATGCATTAGTATCGAGGGGAAGTGAACTCCGAGCATGCCGTTTTACCGTTTACATGATAGAAGTAAGAAGCTTGTAATGGAATTAATTACCTTATTTTATCTTTTGATTATGGTAACTATTCTTTTTATGATGGGGAACTACCATTTAATCTTAATAATTGCAACTGATAACAAATTCTTGATAATTCAATTTGGAATAGTTCAGGTAAGATTAACCTTAAGAACTTTTATATTGTCCCGTACAATAACTTCTATTTTCTGATGTGTAGTAATAAAGAAGCGACGAAGAGAAGTCTTTTTCTCCGAATTGGGCAAGACACCATCACAAACAGTTGCGGCTGGATCAAAGGTCAACTCTCTCTCTCTCTCTCAACTAAGCATTATGATCATTTGGGAAAATTTCTTTAATTATTTGTAAAATCTTTTTCATTTAGTATCTTGTCTTGGGCTACTGCATTTTTTTGGGGAGTCGGGTGGGAAAGAGACAAGCCATGTTGGCTCGTATCAGAAAACAGAGAATTTTCATGTTGCCTCTGGGTGTCTTTTTTTCTTTTTCATTTTTCTCCTGTCAAATTTGCTTCATAGTTGAATGAGTTGCTCATATATAGGAAACAACATATCTGATAATGTGATTTATTAGCGGTGTTTCAACAGAAACAATTATTTTGAACAGAAGGCAAAAACAACTTGAACATGGCGGAATTGATATTTTTCAAGTTCTTATCCAAACAAAAAAAGAAAAAAAAAGCATATTCAATATTCAACCATGCAGCCCAGTCATCCAATGTTTCCGGTCTTTTCTTATTATGTAGCTTAATTTCATGCAGGCCGGTGCATCGAATGATGAAGGTCCCTCATGGGCTCCTCTACGTGATAGTTACATGCTGACTAACCCCAAGTTAAAAGACTGGGATAAGAATGCGGTAAGGATAACTTAAATTCTGCAATTACCGAGAGATAACCTCCGTCTCCCTCTTTGCAAATGATCAATGTCATCTGATGTTAATGCAGGACACAACAGTCGCAGACGATGTGAGGGTGCCGGCTGATTCAGATTCATCTGATGATGAATAAGTTCACTGAAAGTTTGATGTTCAACTATCTGCTTCAAACATACTGGGATGTCCAACACAGAGAATCATATCTTCATTGCAGGGAAGTGGATGCCTAGGCATAGTCAAAGTAATGCTAGGGCAACTTTCTTTGACTGTACAGAGATCCTCCTGTTGTTAGACTGATGCTATTTATTTATATTAAAGAGGAAGTTTTATCCTGGCTTATGCAATCCTCTTTAAGATATGACTTTTTAAGATATTATTTCTGAATTCTCTTCTTTTGTTATCCGTTCTTCCTGCTAGTGGGGATATAACTGGTCTGTAAAATACCCCAGTATTCAACAAGGTTGATTTTGCCATGCGGAATCAGGTTGTGTTTTGTGTTTTTCAAGATCGTGTAACCAAAGATATTGTCTTTAAAAAGCTAGGATGCCACTTATGTTTAGCTTACATGGAGAAGTAAGGATTCATAGCCGATCTCAGACTTGTTTGTGACTGAAATGTAGTTGTTGTTCTATTAATGGTTCGACTAGGCTGATTTGGCACTGTGGAGTGTGGTCTGTGGACTCACTTTGCATAGCAGCATTGTCAAGAATTGTTTAACCAAATATAGTTTAGCTTTTATAAGTTGGGATACCACTGCTCGGTCAAATTTCCCACTTCTTTTGTTGGCAAAATCATTAATCTGACAGTGTTTAGCTGAAAAACAGTCCCTTACAGGATGAACCTTGTGTATCAAAATAAAATAAACACTCTCTGCTCTTAAGGTTAATTTAGTCAAAATTATTTGTTTTCTAGAAGTTTGTATTTTATTAAGGGGTGTGTCAAAGGTAAAAAAAAGTCACTAATTGAGAACCGGATGAAACTCATTTGACAAACTGCCTTTGTTTTGAGATATTTTTTAGAAAAGTTAAATCATTTATTATTTTTGGAATCTAATAAGACAACATGAAGAAGCTGGTAAAGTTGTTGCTACAGGTTCAAGCCGTGGAAACAGCTTCTTGCTGGCCCTTCTTCAAACTTCACGCATAGTGGAAGTTTAGTGGACCGGAATGCCCATTTTCTTTGTCCAATGACAAAACATGACATTTTATATCCAAACTACATTTAACCAGCTAAATTTCGTGGCAAATCCATTACAATATTCAAGAAAGAATAAGGTTGTAGATACACATTGTGATTATTACATAATGAGCAGAAAATGGTTTCCACAATATGAATAGTATTCCCCCATATGTTATACATTTCATAGGACAATAAATGAAAAACTTACAAAGGTACATACATCTATCATATGGGGAGCTCATTGTATCTTCTTATCTTCTACACGCTGACTAATAATATACATGACAGTATTACATAATAGCCAAGAATCTCTGTCCTTAAACCTAAAAGGACAGCTGAATTTGTGGGGATTTAAAATGTGTTGCTCATTGTATCTCTTTATCTTCTATACACTGGCTATAATATACATGACAGAGTTACAAAACAGCCAAGGGATCTCAGTTCTTAGACCTTAAACGACAGCTGAACTTGTGGGGACTTAAAATGTGTTAAATCCACCTAGTTAGAATTGTAAGGACAGAAGTAAACTAGACCAAACCCAGTGTTGTCGACCTGCAACATAAATACATTTGAGAAAGCAAATCTTGACTGGTAGATCATGTCGTCTACAAATGACTAAGCTCTTTCTCTGCAGCTCTCTTAACTTGGTTGACAAAACAACTGCACATTGACCTTTTTTTCCCCTTTCGGATGATGTAGTTGGACGCTAAGAGGAGCAGCGGCAGAGAAATCTGCGTCCGGATCCCGCTTCCTTGTTTGACAACATTGCAATCCCCAGAGAAACAACCTACTCTTTGTCATTGCAACAATAATTACACCATCCTTTCATCCAGTTGCATGAAACCTCAACCAAATTCCCCTATTTAAACGGTCCATTTTTTCTCCTTGTATGTATTGGTAAAATATTTTACAATCAATAACTTCTGGTCTCGCTCAGTGGATCATAGTCATAAACATCACCAGCCTTGACAAACCGACCATTCACACGCCTTCTCACATCTGCTCTTGCCTTGCGAGAAGCATATCTTATTCGCTTATCAAATCTGTGAAAAGGAAGTTATAAAAAAAGGTGAAAAGAGAACCAGTGAAAAACCTACAACCCAAACAGAGCTTCTTGAACCATGGTATATATAACCTACACGGCCACGACATTTCAATGGTGGGGCAGAGTTTATTCCTATTTTAGTGTTGGATAGAAGGACTTGAAATGAAATGAGGAAAACTTGTGGATGAATAATATGCTGAAAGAAATTCTGGTGCTTTGTGTCAAACCAGGGAGCGCACAATTACCAAAATAGCTTTTTGATATACTTATTAAAAGAAAACTTACTGGCGCGTCTTCTTCTTTTCCATGTAGCGTAAAACAGCATCGCTCCGACTAGTTGATGGCATTGAAATTTCAGGACATGGGGAACACCAAGGTGGCTCTCCCGTGAGAAGCATTGAGGAGGCTCCACAGTCTTGATAATCTCCGGCGCTGCTCTCTCCAGTGAGGTTAGAAACTGAGAGGTTGGACTGTTGCCTCGCAAAGCAAACGGCAGGTTCTGTCTTGCTGCTCATCATGGATTCTGCGGACGCTGCATTGCTACAAGCTGGCTGCACTGTATTTACCCTTCTCACTGTTGACCCCTGGTACATAAATACAGATTTAAGTTCACCCCTTTTTTGAAACAACTATGTAGAGAAAAGTCAGTCGTATGCACATCTTTTTAATCTGTTCAACCTCCAATCATCAGGGGCGGACCTACGTGTTAAGTTGAGGGTCACGTGCACCCGTTAGTCTCGGCAAAAACTCTATATATGTATTATATACTATATATTTGTACATACAGTTGGGACCCCTCAAGTAATTTCCTTGTGCACCCAAACAAAGAAAGGCAGACAGAAGAAATGGTAATGAGGGCACACTTTGTTTTCCTCCCTTTTGCAGGAGGTCCTGGGTTCGAGACTTGCTAAGGTTTTCCACCTTTCTAGTTCAAGACTTACCTAAGCATTTTCACCTTATCCTATTACTAAATAATTTTATTTATTATTTTTATATTTTGTTGAAGCTAATTATAATTTAGTATTACTTAATTAATTTTATTTTCTTCAAATTCCCCCCTTAAAATTAAAAAGCTTCAAATTGCTACTTATTACTCCATAAACAGAAAAATACAAATTATTTTGTCACCACCTTTTTTTAGGAGAAGAAGGTTGTGGCTTTACTTATTACTTTTATATTTTATTGAATTCAAATGTAGTTTAGTATTCATGCATAATAGTCAAGTTAATTAATTTATTATTTTTCAAATTCCTCTCTTAAAATTTAAAGCTTCAAATTATAAATTATTGCTCCACAAATAGATAAATATAGATCATTCTACCACAACTTTCTTTAAAAATTATTTTGACAATGTTGCGGATATAAAATCCGACTTAGCAATGAAAACTAAGAGTTTGAGACTGTTTTTTAGTACTTTGACTATTAATATGCCCTTAATCTTGATTTCTTTCGTTAATTTTTGAAGTTTGAACGCCCTTTTGATCACTCACACTTTTTTTATTTGAGAAAATAATCTAAAATTTAAAGCTTGAAACATGTTTAAATCAACACTTTTACTTCTTATAGCACCCATTTTGCAAAAAAATCTCCCCCTTTCGATATTTTCTCCTTTTAGAACTTTTTTTTGTTTATACTTGGATGATTAGTCATCATACTTGTTCAAAATTTTAAAGAGTTGCACATTAAATTTTATTGCTAGTAATTAGTATATAATAGTGCCCCCGCTGTGCTAAAATCCTGGATTGAAAGTCGGAACTATTGTAATCACTGAAACCAGACAATCTTATTAGATATCAGATTTGGTGTCATTGATTTGACAAATACCAAATACTCAAAGTTGATCTATTTATGATATTCCTACGCATATGAATCCTCTCAATGCACCATCAGGAAATAGTGAATTTTATTGTTTTGCGACAAGTTAGCTCCCAAGCCCTACCCACCTCACCCAGTCAGTATATATTTTAATATATACATGCAAATACACACACACACACATATACATATAGATGCGTGTATGTATAAACAGGTATATAAATAAGGATCACACCGTACAAGTTATAAGATGATCTCAAAATATTTATACAAGTCTGTCCTACGACTCTTATCCATGATAAATTCAAGCTTGGAAGGGAGTAGAATGCAGAGGCAAGAGTTCTACAAAATATAGGAGTGGGTCGTTGCGTACAAAATCAACAAGCCAAGACCAATTACAATGTCCAGAAATTAACTTTATAAAACAAGTTAAATTATGGCCAAATCTAAAGAAGAGGGCATGCTTCACAAAATATCATAGAGGAACATTATACCATTTGATGAGCATCTTTGCCTTATAAAAAAAACATGCTTCAACAATTAAAAAGTTTGGTAAACTATCTAGTTCATAACTAAAGAGAAAGAAAACATCAGGAACAAACACATTTATTTGTAGGGTAAATTTCACAAATGGTCATATAACTATGACATTTTTTCACTAAAGTCATATAACTTTCTTTTCTCACACAAAAATCATAAAACTTTCACTTCTTTACTCAAAAAATCCCAGTGACCGGCAAAGACCATTCACCGGTCATTTTTTGAAAAATATTTTTTTTTTCATTTTTTTCATTTTTTTGAAAAAACTGAAAATATTTTTTTTTAAATAAAAACTGAAAAAGTAAGATAAAACTAAATGCTTTAAAAAAACTGAAAAAAAAATATTTTTCAAAAATGAAAATATTTTGTTGAAAATATTTTTTTCAGATTTTAAAAAACAAAAATATTTTATTAAAAATATTTTTTCTAGTTTTTACAAAAGAAATGCTTTAAAAAAACTGAAAAACATTTTTTTTTGTAAAAATTGAATTTTTTTTGTAAAAATTGAAAAAAAAAACTTTACTAAATTAGTGGACTATTGTTGCATTAGTTTAAAAAACGAAAAATATTTTGCATTTCTTGAAAATGTATCTTTGTTGGACTTTATTTAGTTTGCAAAAAATAAAAATATTTTGTTGAAAATATTTTTTTCAGCTTTTAAAAAATGAAAATATTTTATTAAAAATATTTTCTCTAGTTTTTACAAAAGTAATGCTTTAAAAAAACTGAAAAAATAATTTTTTGTAAAAATTGAATTATTTTTTGTAAAAGTTGAAAAAAGAAGAAGAATAAGACTTTACTAAATTAGTGGGCTATTGGTGCATTAGTTTAAAAAAATAAAAAATATTTAGCATTTCTTGAAAATGTATCTTTGTTGGACTTTATTTATTTTGCAAAATATTTTTCGTTTTTTTAAACTAATGCACCAATAGTCCATTAATTTAGTAAAGTCTTTTTTTTCCAGTTGTTACAAAAAATAATTCAATTTTTACAAAAAAAAAGTATTTTTTTCCAGTTTTTTTAAAGCATTTAGTTTTATCTTATTTTTTCAGTTTTTATTTTAAAGAAAAAATATTTTCAGTTTTTTCAAAAAAATGTAAAAAATAAAAAAAAATATTTTTCAAAAAATGACCGGTGAATTGTCTTTGCCGGTCACTAGGATTTTTTGAGTAAAGAAGTGAAAGTTTTATGATTTTTGTGTGAGAAAAGAAAATTATATGACTTTAGTAAAAAAATATCATAATTATATGACCATTTGTGAAATTTACCCTTTATTTGTACTTGGTCAACCCAAAAGTAATGATGATGGCTAACTCACTCGTCAAAAAACTAAAAGTCCGTGATAAGTCTATTTTAGTGTTCACAAACACAGAGAAAGTAGATAATGTTTACACAATGCAGTACTTCTATAAAGTACGAACCACCTCGACAGCATTGTCACCCTGGCAACTGGACTCAGTAACTGGCATGCCCTTCATCCCAAATAAGCCATCAATGTCTTCATTCTTAAACAGCTGATCAGGATTATCAAGAGAAACACCAAACAGCTCTTCATAATTTCCAATACTCAAGTCCACTTCATCCATATTGAAATCATCATAATAAGGATTATCATCAAATAAATTTGAGCCTTTTGTTCCAGAATTGCACGCCTGAACGTATATAAAGATATGAGCTAAAAGAAACTCTCAACAAGTGAGGAAAAGAAAAACAGTCATGCTTCGAGTAGATATAAGACATCTTTATGGTCTTGGGAAGAAGTCAACCTCTATAATCCCCCCTCCCCGCACTTCTATTCCTGGAAACAACAACAACAACAACAACATCAACAACCCCGTATATTCCCACAAAGTGGGGTCTAGGAAGGTAATATGTAGACAGACCTTACCTCTACCCGAGAGGGTAGAGAGGCTGTATCCAATCTGTCACGACCCGGATTTTCCCCCAATATCGGGATCGTGATGACGCCTACTCGTAGTAGCTAGGCAAGCCACTGTATTCATACTATCCTGTTTTTAATAATATTTCATAATTAATTTATCAACAAACCATAACTTTAATTAAATAAGTGCGGAAGACTTTATCGAAATAGAAATAACCAGTTTCAAGGTAAAATCATACTGAAATCCTCTACCCAAGACGTGGAGTCACCAACTCACGAACTACTACTGAATACTACACATAAAAGTCTGAAAGAAATATAACATAATCTGTTTGTCTCGGAACAAAGAGACTACAACTAATAACATAAGTAAAGGGAGAGACGCCGGGCTTGCGGACGCCTGCAAGCTACCTCGGTCTCAAAGTGTTCAACTCCCACGCAAAAGATTTACTGCTGTTGCTCCTGATCGTAAACTGGACCTGTGCAAAAACGCACAGAAGTGTAGTATCAGCACAACCGACCCCATGTGCTGGTAAGTGCCTGGCCTATCCCGGCGAAGTAGTGACAAGCCTAGGACCAGACACCCACATAAACCTGTGCAGTTCAATATATATGTATACCACAAAATAACGAGAAATAACCAAGTAATAACACAATAAGGGATATCTCAAAAGAACTCAACAATTAACAACAGTTAATAAGTCCACAAGGAAAACAAAGTATAATGGAAAATAATTAATATCAAGTCAAGGAATAGCAAGTAGTTGCACGGCATCCCCCTTCGTGCTTTTACTCTCATCCTCACCAAATAAGCAAATAAAGTGCACGGCATCACCCTTCGTGCTTTTACTCTCATCCTCGCATCCATAGTACGGCATGATCCTTCGTACATGGTTCAATAACAAGGCACGGCATGATCCTTCGTGCATAATCAATAAAACATGGCACGGCATTAACCTTCGTGCATAATCAATAAAATATGGCACGACATTAACCTTCGTGCATAATCAATAACAAGGCACGGCATTAACCTTCGTGCATAAATAATAAATCAAGGCATGGCATCACCCTTCGTGCATTATCACTCTTCCTCACCTAAATAACAATCACAGTTAAGGGCAAAGAATGAAACAGTAAATCATAAACCGTCCCAACAAGGGCAATCAATAATCATCTTCACAACAAGTCCCGACAAGGAAGAACAATAACAATTCTACAACCCGGCAAGGGTTCAACAATTTATCTTCAAATATGTCTCACAACAAGTATTAACAACGACTCACGGTCATGCTAGACGCCCGTGTATGGATGCTCGTCACCACAGCCCATACACCGCACTCGATCACATAGCACATAATCCTATTCCCTCAAGCTAGGATAGAACAAACACTTACCTCGAATGTTTATGAACAATTCAATCCGTGGCAATGCCTTTTCCTTTCAAATTTGGCTCCAATCCAATCGTATCTATACACGATTGATTTAATATCATCAATACTACTCAACAAACTAATTCATAAGGCCAATTTCAACTTTAACAACATTCTGCCCGGAATAGTGAAATTCAACCCCGGGCCCACATGGTCGGAACTCGGGGTTCGGACCAAAATCCGGTTACCCATCCCCCCACGAGTTCAAGTATATGATTTTTTTCAAAATCGGACCTCGATTCGAGGTCCAATTTCCCAATTTATGAAAAACCCTATATTCTACCAAAAACAAGAAATTCTACCATGAAAACCTTTGATTTCTATTGAAAAACATGTTTAATGTTGTTAGGAATTGAAAGAATTAAGTAAAAAGTGACTTACAATTGTTTTGAAGAAGAGGGAGTTCGTGAAGAATCGCAAATGGGTGTTTTTGGGTTGTGAAATGTGAAGAATGAAGCTGGAAATCGTGATTTACAGGTCTCTGTGTTCGCATTTGCGAACATGGGTTCGCAATTGCGAACCTCGACCAATTTATGGAGTTTGAAAAATAAGCTAAGGTTGGGAAGTTCGCATTTGCGAACTTTTGTTCGCATTTGCGAAGCCAAGGCAAGTCTGGGGCCTTCGCATTTGCGAACAATTGTTCGCATTTGCGAACAAGGCTGGATTGAGGGCCTTCGCATTTGCGACAAATGCTTTGCATTTGCGAAGCCAGACTCAACATTGAAGGCCTCACATTTGCGAGGTTTGGTTCGCATTTGCGAACGCAAACAGTCCTGGGCGCCCTTCGCATTTGCGAACCCTGCCTTGATGTGCCACCTTCGCAATTGCGAGAAATGCTTCGCAATTGCGAAGCCAACAACTGGGTGAAAAACCAGCAGTGCAAAAATTCAGAATTTGATCCAACGGCCTATCAAATCTTTACCCGAGCCCCGGGCTCCAAACCAAACATGTACACAACATCAAAAACACATTACGAACTTGTTCGTGCGATCACATCGCCAATATCACATCGTTTTCATCGAATCAAGCCTCAGGTTCATGATTTTCATACTTTTGGTTTTAAAAACTTTCAAACTTGGAACTCAACGTCCAAAACATATCAAACGACATCCGAATGTCACCAAACTTTGCAGAAAGCACATATATAATATTTAAGACTTGTACCGGGCATCGGAACCAAAGTACGAGCCCGATACCAAGGTCAATTAATTCATTTTTCTTTAACAATTACATCAAAAACAATTTCACAGAAAAATTCATAACTTGGGCTCTAGGCCTCAGAATTCGACTCCGGACGCATGTCCAAGTCCCATATTTTCATACGGACCTTTCGGGACCATCCAATCTCGGTCCGGGTCCGTTTACCAAAAATGTTGACCGAAGTCAACCATATCAATATTAATATCATTTTTCTCCAAATTTCTCATAGAATTCATATTTTCTATCACAAAAACTTTCTTGCCACATGCCCGGATCGTGCACGTAAATCGAGGCAACATAGAATGAGGTTTTCAAGGCCTCAGAAGCTCGAAATGATTAATACAATAAGTGATGACCCTTTGGGTCGTCACAATCTCCACCTCTAAAACAATCGTTCGTCCTCAAACGGACAAAAGAAAGAAGTACTTGAGTCAGGAAACAAATGTGGGTAGCTATTCCGCATATTAGACTCGGACTCCCAGGTCGATGCCCAAGAGGCTGACCTCTCCACTGAACACGCACAGAAGGATAACTCTTCGACCTCAACTGTCGCACTTGCCGGTCTAGAATGGCCACCGACTCCTCCTCGTAAGATAGATCATTGTCCAATTGGACAGTACTGAAGTCTAACACATGTGTGGGATCGTCGTGGTATCTCCGAAGCATAGATACATGAAAAACTGGATGCACGGCTGATAAGCTACGCGGCAAAGCTAGTCTGTAAGCCACCCCTCCCACTCTGTCTAGAATTTCAAATGGGCCAATATACCTAGGGCTGAGCTTGCCCTTTTTCCCGAACCTCATCACGCCCTTCATAGGCGATACTCGGAGCAATACTCGTTCACCAACCATGAAATCTACATCTCGAACCTTACGATCCGCATAAGTCTTCTGCCTAGGCTGAGCTGAACGCAATCTCTCTCGAATAGTCTTGACCTTATCCAAGGCCTCCCGAACTAAGTCCGTACCCAACAACCGAGCCTCTCCCGATTCAAACCATCCGATGGGAGATCGACATCGCCTACCATACAATGCCTTATACGGGGCCATCTGGATTCTGGACTGGTAGCTATTGTTGTAGGCGAACTCTGCTAATGGCAGAAACTGGTCCCACGAGCCTCCGAAATCAATAACACAGGCTCGAAGCATGTCCTCTAGAATCTGAATAGTCCTCTCGGACTGGCCATCCGTCTGAGGATGAAAAGCTGTACTCAGCTGAACCTGGGTGCCTAACTCCTGCTGGACCGCTCTCCAGAACCGCGAGGTAAACTGGGTACCCCGATCAGAGATAATAGATACCAGCACCCCATGAAGACGAACAATCTCCCTAATGTAAATCTCCGCTAACCTCTCCGACGAGTAGGAGACGGATACTGGAATGAAGTGTGCTGACTTGGTCAACCTATCAATAATGACCCAAATAGCATCAAATTTCCTCCGAGTCAAAGGAAGTCCAGTAACGAAGTCCATAGTGATCCGCTCCCATTTCCACTCGGGAATTTCAATCCTCTGGAATACACCACCAGGTCTCTGGTGCTCATATTTCACCTGCCGACAATTTAGACACCGAGCAACATACGCAACGATATCTTTCTTCATTCCGCGCCACCAATAGTGCTGACGTAAGTCCTGGTACATCTTCGCGGCGCCCGGGTGAATGGAATACCGCAAACTGTGGGCCTCCGCTAAGATCAACTCTCGAATCCCTTCGACATTGGGCACACAAACTCGACCCTACAATTTTAATACCCCATCATCATCTAGATTTACCTGTGTGGCACCTCCCCGTTGTACTGTATCTCTCAACTCACGCAAATGAGGATCATCAAATTGCCTCTCACGGATACGCTCTAATAAAGAAGAACGAGCGACCGTGCGGGCTAACACTCTGCTAGGCTCAGAAATGTCTAATCTCACGAACCGGTTGGCTAAGGCCTGGACATCTAGAGCTAATGGTCTCTGACTGACCGGAATGTATGCAAGACTACCCATGCCGGCATACTTTCTACTCAATGCATCGGCCACCACATTGGCCTTACACCTGGGTGATATAAGATAGTAACATCATAGTCTTTTAGCAACTCTAACCATCTCCGCTGTCGTAGATTCAACTCCTTCTGCTTGAACAAGTATTGTAGGCTTTTGTGATCAGTGTACACCTCACATGTCACACCATATAGATAATGCCTCCAGATCTTTAAGGCATGAACCACTGCTGCTAATTCAAGATCATGAACTGGATAATTCTTCTCATGTATTTTTAACTGCCTCAAAGCATAAGCGATAACCTTACCATCCTGCATCAATACCGCTCCAAGCCCTGTACGAGATGCGTCACAATAAACTGTATAAGGCCCTGCACCCGTAGGTAGTATCAACACTGGCGCGGTGGTCAAGGCTGTCTTGAGCTTCTGAAAGCTCGCCTCACACTCCTCTGACCACTGGAACTGGATACCCTATTGGGTCAACCTGGTCATCGGGGCTGCAATGGAAGAAAACCCCTCTACAAATCGACGGTAGTAACCTGCTAATCCCAAGAAACTTTGGATCTCAGTCACTGAAGCTGGTCGAGGCCAATTCTGGACTGCCTCAACCTTCTTTGGGTCTACCTGAATACCTTCCACTGATACAATGTGACCTAGAAATGCTACCGAACTTAGCCAAAACTCACATTTCGAAAATTTGGCGTATAGTTGGTTATCTTTCAGAGTCTGAAGAACCACTCTGAGGTGCTGCTCGTGCTCTTCCTGGCTGCGGGAGTATACCAGGATGTCGTCTATAAAGACTATCACGAACAGATCTAAATAAGGTCTGAATACCCGATTCATCAACTCCATGAATGCTGCTGGGGCATTGGTCAACCCGAAGGGCATGACCAAGAACTCATAATGCCCATATCTAGTGCGAAAGGCTGTCTTAGGAATGTTAGCCGCCCTGATCTTCAGCTGATGGTAGCCTGACCTCAAGTCTATCTTTGAGAATACCCTCGCTCCCTAGAGCTGGTCAAATAAATCATCAATCCTCGGCAGTGGATACTTATTCTTTATTGTCACTTTGTTTAATTGCCGGTAATCAATACACATCCGCATCGAGCCATCTTTCTTCTTTACAAATAATACAGGTGCTCCCCAGGGGGAAACACTAGGCCTGATAAAGCCTATTTCTAGAAGGTCTTGCAACTGATCTTTTAACTCCTTTAAATTCGGCGGGGCCATACGATAGGGTGGAATAGAGATGGGTGAGTGCCCGGTGCCAGATCAATACAGAAATCAATATCCCTGTCGGGTGGCATGCCCGGCAGGTCTGAAGGGAAAACCTCAGGAAACTTCCGTACAATAGGGACTGACTCAATGGAAGGAACCTCTGCGCTGGAATCACGAACATAAGCCAGATAAGCTATACACCCCTTCTCGACCATGCGTCGAGCCTTAACATAGGAAATAACAGTGCGAACGGAGTGGCTTGAGGTACCTTTCCACTCTAGTCGGGGTGATTCTGGCCCAGCCAAGGTCACAGTCTTAGCATGACAATCTAGAATAGCATGGTAAGGGGACAACCAGTCCATCCCCAAAATGACATCAAAATCCACCATATCCAAAAGCAACAGATCAACACGGGTCTCAAGACCCCCAAATATAACTACGCACGAACGATGTACTCGGTCGACTATAATGGAGTCACCCACTGGTGTTGCCACATAAACTGGAATATCCAGAGCATAGCTGGGCACGGCCAAATACGGTGCAAAGTAGGAAGACACATATGAATATGTAGATCCGGGGTCAAATAATACTGAAGCACCTCTGCCACACACAAGAATAGTACCTACAATCACGGCATCTGATGCCTCTGCCTCTGGCCTGGCTGGTAAAGCATAGAATCGGGGATCTGCACCTCCCCTCTAAGCTGCGTCTCTAGGACGACCATCAACTGGCTGACCTCTACCTCTGGCCGGACGGTCTCCACCTCTACGGTCTCGACCTCCACCTCTATAATCTCTACCCCCGCCTCTGGCTGGCTGGGCAGGCTGAGGGTCAGCTGGGGCCTGAATCATGGGACGAGGGCCCCATTGCTGAGTGTTGCCCGTCGCTCAAGAGCAGAACCTGACAAGATGACCTGGGTCACCACAATTGTAGCAACTCTTAGGCTGATGGGGCTGCTGGCACTGACGACCTGAATGGCCTCTACGAACACTCTGAAGAGGCTCAGCACTAATAGGAGGCTGATCTAAATACCGCTCACGAAACCCACGATCACCTGGTCTACCCTGTGAAGCTTGAAGGGCGGAATGAAAAGGCCTGGAAGACTGGCCCCTATCAAAAGATTCCCTGCCTCCAGAAGAAGAACCACTAAATCTGCCGGAATGACGAGGCCTCTTGTCTGAAGGATAACCACCTCCCCGAGCAAGAGCCATCTAAACTCTACAAGCTGCATTAGCTGCCTCCTGAAAAGATATATCACTCCCAACTCCCATAGCCATCTGAAGTCTAATCGGCTGATTTAGCCCATCTATAAACCTGTGGACCCTCTCCCGATCTGTGGGGAGTATCACAACCGCATGACGTGCCAGATCGACAAATCTCGTCTCATACTGAGTGACAGTCATAGTACCCTGCTGGAGGCGCACAAACTGCCTCCGAAGTGCCTCCCGCTGAGAATCAGGGAGAAACTTCTCCAGAAATAACTCTGCAAACTAGTCCCATGATAAAGCCGGGGACCCTTCTGGTTGAGTCAAATAGTAATCTCTCCACCAAGTCTTGGCGGATCTTGAAAGCCTGAATGTGCTGAAGTCAACTCCATTGGATTCTACTATTCCCATAGTCTTGAGAATCTCGTCGCAACTGAATAAGAAATCCTGAGGATCCTTTGATGTGGCACCGCTGAAAGTAGTGGTAAACAGCTTGGAGAACCGATCAAGTCTCCATAAAGCATCAGAAGTCATGGCCGCTCCATCTCGGCCTTAGTTGTAGTGCCTGACTAAGTGGCCACTGCTGGCTGAACTACTGATGCGTGAGGTTGGGTAGCTACTGGCTCCGGAGTACGTGCAACAGAAGTCTGGACACCTTCTCCAGCCTGAGAAGTGGTTGGTGCAACTGGTAAGCCTGCTCTGGAAACACTGTCCATAAAACCCACTATTCTGACCAAAGCCTCCCTAAGATCCGGGGTAAATAAGACCTCCCCTGGGACCTGAGCTGGGCCCACTAGAGCTGCTGGGGCTGGAACCTCCTCACCAATCTCAATATGAGGCTCCACCTATGGAATCGCTGCCTGTTGCTGAGCTCTGCCCCTACTACGGCCTCGGCCCCTGCCCCTCACGGGAGCTGCCTAGGGCTCGGGCTGCTGGTCAGCGGACGAAGAAGCTCGTGTCCTCACCATCTGCGAAAGGACATAATATAAGTTCAATCGGTATTTGAGGAACAAGTCGCACGACAAGAAAGAACAAATGAGAGACTCTTTCCTAACTCAATAGACTCTGGAGGACAAGTACGGACGTCTCCGTACCTACCTCTCAAACTCTACTAAGCTTGTTCGTGAGTGGTGAGACCTATGTAACCTAGAGCTCAGATACCAACTTATCACGACCCGGATTTTCCCCCAATATCGGGATCGTGATGGCGCCTACTCGTAGTAGCTAGGCAAGCCACTGTATTCATACTATCCTATTTTTAATAATATTTCATAATTAATTTATCAACAAACCATAACTTTAATTAAATAAGTGCGGAAGACTTTATCGAAATAGAAATAACCCGTTTCAAGGTAAAATTATACTGAAATCCTCTACCCAAGACGTGGAGTCACCAACACACGAACTACTACCGAATACTACACATAAAAGTCTGAAAGAAATATAACATAATCTGTTTGTCTCGGAACAAAGAGACTACAGCTAATAACATAAGTAAAGGGAGAGACGCCGGGCTTGCGGACGCTTGCAAGCTACCTCGGTCTCAAAGTGTTCAACTCCCACGCAAAAGATTTACTGCTGCTCCTGATCGTAACCTGGACCTGTGCAAAAACGCACAAAAGTGTAGTATCAGCACAACCGACCCCATGTGCTGGTAAGTGTCTGGCCTATCCCGGCGAAGTAGTGACAAGCCTAGGACCAGACACCCACATAAACCTGTGCAATTCAATATATATGTATACCACAAAATAACGAGAAATAACCAAGTAATAACACAATAAGGAATATCTCAAAAGAACTCAACAATTAACAACAGTTAATAAGTCCACAAGAAAAATAAAGTATAATGGAAAATAATTAATATAAAGTCAAGGAATAGCAAGTAGTTGCACGACATCACCCCTTCGTGCTTTTACTCTCATCCTCACCAAATAAGCAAATAAAGTGCACGGCATCACCCTTCGTGCTTTTACTCTCATCCTCACATCCATAGTACGGCATGATCCTTCGTACATGGTTCAATAACAAGGCACGACATGATCCTTCGTGCATAATCAATAAAACATGGCACGGCATTAACACCTTCGTGCATAATCAATAAAACATGGCACGACATTAACCTTCGTGCATAATCAATAACAAGGCACGGCATTAACCTTCGTGCATAAATAATAAATCAAGGCACGACATCACCCTTCGTGCATTATCACTCTTCCTCACCCAAATAACAATCACAGTTAAGGGCAAAGAATGAAACAATAAATCATAAACCGTCCCAACAAGGGCAATCAATAATCATCTTCACAACAAGTCCCGACAAGGAAGAACAATAACAATTCTACAACCCGGCAAGGGTTCAACAATTTATCTTCAAATATGTCTCACAACAAGTATTAACAATGACTCACGGTCATGCTAGATGCCAGTGTATGGATGCTCGTCACCACAGCCCATACATCGCACTCGATCACATAGCACATAGCACATAATCATATTCCCTCAAGCTAGGATAGAACAAACACTTACCTCGAATGTTTATGAACAATTCAATCCGTGGCAATGCCTTTTCCTTTCAAATTTGGCTCCAATCCAATCGTATCTATACACAATTAATTTTATATCATCAATACTACTCAACAAATTAATTCATAAGGCCAATTACAACTTTTACAACATTCTGCCCGGAATAGTGAATTTCGACCCCGGGCCCACATGGTCGGAACTCGGGGTTCGGACCAAAATCCGATTACCCATCCCCCCACGAGTTCAAGTATATGATTTGTTTCAAAATCGGACCTCAATTCGAGGTCCAATTTCTCAATTTATGAAAAACCCTATATTCTACCAAAAACAAGAAATTCTACCATGAAAACCTTTGATTTCTATTGAAAAACATGTTTAATGTTGTTAGGAATTGAAAGAATTAAGTAAAAAGTGACTTACAATTGTTTTGAAGAAGAGGAGCTCGTGAAGAATCGCAAATGGGTGTTTTTGGGTTGTGAAATGTGAAGAATGAAGCTGGAAATCGTGATTTACAGGTCTCTGTGTTCGCATTTGCGAACATGGGTTCACAATTGCGAACCCCGACCAATTTCTGGAGTTTAAAAAATAAGCTAAGGCTGGGAAGTTCGCATTTGCGAACTTTTGTTCGCATTTGCGAAGCCAAAGCAAGTCTGGGGCCTTCGCATTTGCGAACAATTGTTCGCATTTGCGAACAAGGCTGGATTGAGGGCCTTCGCATTTGCGACAAATGCTTCGCATTTGCGAAGCCAGACTCAACATTGAAGGCCTCGCATTTGCGAGGTTTGGTTCGCATTTGCGAACCCAAACAGTCCTGGGCGCCCTTCGCATTTGCGATCAAGTGTTCGCATTTGCGAACCCTGCCTTGATCTGCCATCTTCGCAATTGCGAGAAATGCTTCGCAATTGCGAAGCCAACAGCTGGGTGAAAAACCAGCAGTGCAAAAATTCAGAATTTGATCCAACGGCCTATCAAATATTTACCCGAGCCCCCGGGCTCCAAACCAAACATGTACACAACATCAAAAACACATTACGAACTTGTTCGTGCGATCACATCGCTAATATCACATCGTTTTCATCGAATCAAGCCTCAAGTTCATGATTTTCATACTTTTGGTTTTCAAAACTTTCAAACTTGGAACTCAACATCCAAAACATATCAAACGACATCCGAATGTCACCAAACTTTGCAGAAAGCACATATATAATATTTAAGACTTGTATCGGGCATTGGAAGCAAAATACGAGCCCGATACCAAGGTCAATTAATTCATTTTCCTTTAACAATTACATCAAAAATAATTTCACAGAAAATTCATAACTTGGGCTCTACGCCTCAGAATTCGACTCCGGACGCATGTCCAAGTCCCATATTTTCCTACGGACCTTTCGGGACCATCCAATCTCGGGTCCGGGTCCATTTACCAAAAATGTTGACCGAAGTCAACCATATCAATATTAATATCATTTTTCTCCAAATTTCTCATAGAATTCATATTTTCTATCACAAAAACTTTCCGGCCACATGCCCGGATCGTGCACGTAAATTGAGGCAACATAGAATGAGGTTTTCAAGGCCTCAGAAGCTCGAAATGATTAATAAAATAAGCGATGACCCTTTGGGTCGTCACACAATTGACCCTCGGCGCAGGGAAAAGAAAGGCAAACAAAAACAAAAACAAAAACAAAAACCGCATTAGTTACTCCAGCATAACTCGCATAAAAATTTTCTAAACATAAGAGACGTATGTATCATAAATAAGCAGGCATGCAATGATATTAAAACAGTAACTACCAGAAATGACTACCATAAGAGAACACAAACTAATCCTCTATGGGCGGCCCTACCACGCCTCACCTACCCCGGGAAAGAAGTACGAAAAATCTCGAAGCCCTATCCTACAACCCTGATACTAGACCTCCAGACTTTCCTATCAAGGGTCATGTCCTCGGAAATCCGCATCCTAGCCATGTCCTGTCTAATTACCTCTCCCCAGTATCTCTTAGGCCTCCCTCTGCCTCGCCTCACACCGACCACCGCTAGCCGCTCGCAACTCCTCACCGGGGCATCGGGGCTTCTCCTTCGCACATTCTCGAACCACCGAAGCCTCGCCTCTCACATCTTCTCATCCACTGGGGCCACCCCCACCTTCTCCTGAATAACTTCGTTCCTAATCTTATCTAACCTGGTGAGTCCGTACATCCACCTAAGCATTCTCATCTCCGCAACCTTCATCCTCTGAACATGAGATTTCTTCACCGGCCAACACTCCGTTCCATACAGCATGGCAGGTCTAACCACAGCTCTATAAAACTTCCCCTTGAGTTTCTGTGGCACTTTCTTATCACACAAGACTCCTGATGCAAGCCTCCACTTCGACTACCCCGCCGCTATACGGTGAGTGACATCCCCGTCTATCTCTCCGTCCCCCTGGATCACCGATCCAAGGTATCTGAAACTATCCTTCTTGGCTATGGCCTGAGATCCAATCATCACGCTCCCTCCCACTTCGCTCGGCTCAGCGCTAAACTTGCACTCCAGATATTCTGTCTTAGACCTGCTTAGTTTGAACCCCTTAGATTCGAGAGTCTGTCTCCATTCCTCTAGCCTCTCGTTGACACCGACCCTCGTCTCATCTACCAGGACTATGTCATCAGCAAATAGCATACACCAAGGTACATCCCTGTAACGACCCGACCGGTCGTTTTAGAAAATTACGCCCCAATCCCTAATTTAACTGTTCCCCTAAGTTCATTTCTGCTATTGTGGGTTGCCGGGAGAGTTGGTTCCAAAAATTTGAGCATTTTGGGACACTTAGTCCCTAAATAAGAGCTTTGAAACTAGAAAACGGTTCGTAGCCGGAACAGTGTTAAGACGATCTCGGAACGGAAATCCGATGGTTCCATTAGCTCCGTTAGGTGATTTCGGGGTTGGGAGCGCGTTCGGAATATATTTTGGAGGTCCGTAGCTCAATTAGGCTTGAAATGCCGAAGGTTGAAATTTTGGCGAATCCGATCGATAGGTGAGATTTTGATCCGGGGGTCGGAATGGAATTCCGACAATTTCTGTAGCTTCGTTATGTGATTTTGGGTATGTCCGCAAATTTTCAGGTCATTCGGGCGTCGTTTGGATGGGTTTTTGATCGAATATGCAATTCGGAAAGTTTTAAGAAATTTAGGCTTGAATTCGATGAGAATTATGTGTTTTGATGTTGTTAGACGTGTTTTGAGGATTTGAGCAAGTTCGAATTAGGTATTAAGATGTGTTGGTATGTTTGGATGAGGTCCCGGGAGTCTCGGGTGAGTTTCAGATAGGTTTAGACTATGTTGCGCTTGTTTTGGATACTTTGTCATCGTTTCTTCAAAAAAAAATGATATCATATTAAGCAAATGATATCCAAATTTAGTTTTGTTTGAAACATTAGATCCGTATCGAAATTTTGGAGCCATAGGAAAAAGAATCATCGAATTTGGACATCGTATGAGGAAGTTATGCTCATTTTCGTGTCAGGAAAAATTGCTGGTTCTGCTATGTTCGCAAATGCGAACTTTTTATCGCATTTGCGATGCCCGGTTCGCAAATGCGAACTTTTTGTCGCAAATGCGACCTCTGCCAGCCTTGTTTTGTTCGCAATATCTAAGGGTTCGCAATTGCGAACCCTGGGTCGCAAATGCGACATCTGAGGCCTGTTAAGTGAGGTTTTTGACGGGATTTTCACCCATTTTTCAATTTTCTCAAAACCTAAACCTCCATAGCCGATTTTCCAAAGACCCAAACTTCTGCAAATCATTGGGTAAGTGTCTCTAATCCTTTTCCAACTATATTTTGTGATTATATCTTAGATTTAACATCAAATTCATGAGAATCTAAAGGAAAATTTGGGGAAAATTGTGAAATCTTTCAAAAATGCAAAATGATGATTTGAATGACCAAATGGTATCGTAATTAGATAATTTTTGTATGGGTGAACTCGTAGCGAAATGGGTGTTCAGTTTTTGGTAATTTTTTTGGGTTCCGAGGTGTGGGCCCGAGGAGTTGACTTTTGTTGACTTTTTGCAAATTGTGTAAGAATCATAGTTTTGTTAATTGAAATTGTTTTCTCTTGCATTGTTTGATGTATTCAAGTTATTTTTGGCTAGATTGAGCCAAGCATTGATGAATTGGTAAAGGAAAAGCTAAATTGAGTATTGAATTGGCCGGATTGAGGTAAGTGGCTTGTCTAACCTCGTGTGGGGGAACTTTCACCCCTAGGATATTATGTGATAGTTTAAATGCCTTGTACGCGAGGTGACGGGCGTGTACATGCGCTCGTTGTTGTAACACACACTTTACTTGAATTGTCTGATTAGTGATATTCCTGCTCTTAGCTGATAAAAGCGTTACCATTACCCGATATTACTTAGAAAAGCATGATTAGCTAGGATTCAACATGTTTAATTGCCTAGTTGATTTACTTAAACTCTTGATAAATTGTTGGCACTAATTTTGATGAAGTTGTAATTTAACATATTATATTCTCTTTGTGTGTTTTCTTTATTTGATGTGTTTGTGGACTGCGGGTTCAATTCCCGGAGATCCCAGGGCTGTGGGTTCGATTCCCAGAGACCCGGAGTGATATTGTTTGTGGACTGCGGGTTCAATTCCCGGAGATCCCGGGGCTGTGGGTTCGATTCCCAGAGACCCGGAGTGATATTGTTTGTGGACTGCGGGTTCGATTCCCGGAGACCCAGGGCTGTGGGTTCGATTCCCGGAGACCCGGCGTGATATTGGTAGGGACTACGGGTTCGATTCCCGAGATCCTGAGTTATTGGTAGGGACTACGGGTTCGATTCCCGAGATCCCGAGTTATTGGTAGGGACTGCGGGTTCGATTCCCGGAGATCCTGAGTTATTGATTATTTATTGAGATATGGGCTGCGGGTTCGATTCCCGGAGACCCAGAGGTACTGTCAATGGGACTGTGGGTTCGATTCCCACAGGTCCTGGACTTGCCGATTGAGTTTTTATTTAGTTATTTACTTGCTGCTAGCTTACATTGTAGACGGTTGCAGAAATCACTTTACTGTCGTCATTCGGATTCATAATTATTTAAACTGCTTATTATTGTTATCATCATTATATTATTGTTCTCTCAGTAGGGCCCTGACCTTCCTCGTCACTACTCCATCGAGGTTAGGCTTGGCACTTACTGAGTACCGCCGTGGTGTACTCATGCTACTCTTCTGCACACTTTTGTTGTGCAGATCCAGGTACATCAGGACATGCCCATACTAGGTGATATCAGCAGCACACTTGGAGACCTCGAGGTATGATCTGCTACGTCCGCGGATCCGGAGGCCCTCCTTCTATTCTGATAGTTCTAGTAGATGTTTTCCTTCATTTCGTTGTTTTAGATACTCTTTACACATAGAGCCACAGTTGTATTTCTTTTAGTCTGTGTTACCCGTGGGATTCCGGGTCTTGGTGGTATTTTTATGCAGTGTGTTGACGAGTGTATGTGCCAAGCGGCACGGATTACATTCCTATTTATATCATTTTCTGCTATTTCTTGTTTAAAGTTCATAAACTTGTACATTCCGCAAAGTGTTAGGCTTACCTAGTCGTGGGGACTGGGTGCCGTCATGACATGTTCACGATTGGTGAACTAGGGTCGTGACAAGTTGGTATCAGAGCTCTAGGTTCGTAGGAGTCACGGGACACAGACCGGTTACTTAGATTCTCGCTGATCGATACGGAGACGTCTGTATTTATCTACGAGGGGCTATGTAACTGTTTAGGAAACTCTTCAATTCTTTGAATTCCTTATCGTGCGCCATTTATTCGGTTGGAGCCTATGTCATATGTTCTTTTGCATCCACTCGTGTATTGAAATTTCGCACTCGGTATCAAGTATGCGCCAACGGTTCGCGACGCTGCAGAGAGATCTCAAGGAAGTCAAGAATTTACTCAACCATTGTTACCGCGTGTCATCCATATCGATAATGCAATAGAATTGAGAGATCTTCAACTGTGCACGTGGGGGTGCACTAGGTTCTGACATTCAGTTGATAAGTATGGTCTTGAGAAGGTTTACTTAACTGCCTAATCGTCACAATAAAGGTAGAATCACAAGGTGGATGTAGATCTAAAGATAGTTAGTGGTAATAAAGACTATATGGTTCATATGAGATATCTATTTAGCGAAGAATTCAGCCAGCAGAGATACTGGGGGAAATGAGTTTAACTGTCTTAAGAAGGACATGTACCAAACCAATGTCTTGGGTTGTCTTATGATGAAGACGTACATATGATAAAGGCTATTATCGTGGATTAGCAAGATGTATCTTTAAGGCTTCGTGCTAACTAAAAGGATTTCACTATCAACGACCAAATTATGGGTCATGTATCATATCAGATTTGGCTCGCACTGTATTTAGGTGCTATTCAAAAAGTTCTTTGAAACTTGTGGAAGAGTAAGAGTTGAGACTCGTATGGTATGACGTTGGGACTTTTGATGTTCCCGTGTCCATAATAATTCTACATTTCATTATCAACAGGGAAGACTTCGGCGAAGGCTACATGGTGCTTCGTAGGTGTGAGAATCACAGTATGTCTTAATCTGTCGTGGTAAAGAATGCTCGATACATAGAGCGGGAATATGCTTGGTTGTATTGGGATGAGTTCATACCCTATGGTGTTAGAGTGCTAATATAGCACAGGTGGTTATATTCGTTGGACCAAGTGAGTTGCAGTTGAATAATAGTAAACGACTTGAGAGAATGGTTATAATGTGTTCGAGAGTCGTGTAATAGTGGCTTTGGGCTAAGTGGGAGAGTCCCACCGCTTAAGATTGGGTCGCATGGTTAATTACCTGTGTGAATTCTGGATACTAGCGTATTATTGTGTTATTGCAGCCACGGAAAAGGGCCATGAGTGGTAATTTGAGTATATGTATTGTTGAATGCGTGTTATGTTTAGCCTTACTGGCTCATGTTCAAACTTGAGGGGAAATTCATGATTTATGCCTCGTATAGGTGCAGACTTCGCGGGAAGTGATTCCGCTGGATGCTTTATCGAGAGGGTATTCATATGTTATAAAGAAATTCAGTAGAGTTGGTTGCGTACTGGGGAAAGTTAGAACCGGATGGTTCTTAGTAGCGGTCCTAGTGAATTCAAGAGGTAAAGTGTGGTGCCCTGATAATTCTGAGTCTATAAGTACAGTTAAGGCTCAAGCTTTTGAAGCAACTTATGAAGAAAGGCACAAAACGATCTATGATGTTTTGACTTATGGTGTAGTATTTGAGAGACATGAAATGGTCGTCGTTCTTGAGATAGCATGGCCTTATGATTTAAGGTCACTCGGGGTAAGTGCGGTTGAAATAAGTTAGGTATTGAAGGAAGATATTAACATTTCTAAGGTAATCAAGGATAACCTGGAAGGAAGTAGATTGATCAGCCATAGTTGAGTTGGCGTACTGGTGTCAATGATCGGTTCATGCAACGAGTTATGCATGTGATTTGTGGCGGTGCATTTGAGACTTGTCGGCCGCAGTGATTGATGTCATTCTGAAGTATTCGTCTGTTAGGGGCCTGTTATGAGTAGGCAGACCTCGGAAAGGGTTATGGTGGCTTGGACCACTACTTAGATATTGGCATATTCGATGGCTATGAGAATTCGCCGTGTGTTGTTATAGCTCTCCTGTAGTGAGCTAAATGGAAAGTATTATGTGATGAAGTATTAGTCTATCGTCAGTTCTAGAGCTATGATGGAAATTGTGTCTATTGTATATCGGCACGTGAGGTGCAGTGAGTAGTATGAAATTTGAAGTAAGGACCAAGGTCACAGTTTGGTCAATGAATGTGATATAAAGAGCTCGGATGAGCAGAAAAGGAGTTTCGGTGTTTTGAGTAAGATGGGTATTAACATCGGTATCATTTGAGATCGGTGTTCTGTGAGAAAGGCTTTGCATCCCGGTTAGGGACTCCTGATCGCTTTCAGTGTCAGTGCAGCCGGTGGGTTGAATGTGCAAGCCCGTTTAATTATTCGGAGGATGGTGGGAGCTTGACCCACAAGAAGATTGTATAGGTGTGACTTGTAGTCACTTGATTGGTTAGAAATTTAAACCAAGTATGAGGATTTTGGTGATATCATTCATTGGAGAATTTATGCCTGGAGGGCACTCTGCTTATTGGGTTATAGACCTGTGAAATATTATTGACTTAGCTTGGCACGACCAGGATAGACCTAAGGTCGGTGGATAGATTTAAATGTGGAAGTGAGCCTTGCATCAGGCCGGTTATGTTTCTTCCAGCAATGCGCCCTTTGTGGAGGGATAGTCGCGGTCTTATTTTCGCGGTTAGTTAACTCATGTAAAGATATATTGCACCGTATGAGTGTGAGACGGCTTGGTAAGTTCCTTATGTGTTGGGGTTCCGCTCAGCGGTGATGTTATATGAGCATGATGGCTCTTGAGACTCGGATCTTATATCGCACCTCAGTTGTGCTTGAGTTTGTAGCCTATAGCGCTATATGTTTCATTGAGTCTGATATCATGCACCTTAGTGTGCTTATGATCGATATTCAGTATTTTGATGTGACGAGCTATTCAGCTCGACATATGACTCCTTGTGTGAGTCTATATTATTGGGATCGGGTGGCACGCCGCCATGGTTATATTATTGGGATCGGGTGGCACGCCGCCATGGTTATATTGTTGGGATCGGGTGGCACGCCGCCATGGGTATACTGTTGGGATCGGGTTGCACGCCGCAATAGTGTGATGTTTATTTCAGTGTCTATAATTGCTTTTATGTGTTTTGCTTCCTATTTTTATGAGGAAGTCCATGTTTATGTGAGAGTTGAATAGTTCTCTCTAGTGTTCGCCTTCCTTTTGTATCACGTACGAATCAGTAGCCTACTGGCACATTGTGTCATCTTGTGGGACTTTTGATTATGTCTGATGTGGCTTATCGCCTGAGCAGTTCGTACTGGGTGAGATGAGATTATGTGATTTGGGGTCAGTGCAAATTGATTATATGAAGTATATTATAGAGGAAAGGATCATCCTCTGGTTTAGGACAAGGTAATGGATCTTGTCGGGAGTATAGACCCAATGAATTGTTGATTCAGTAGTTGGTTATGGATATCGGCACATCTCTTCCGTCGTGTCAGTATTGTAAAAGTTGGAACGAGACCTATGTAGATCGTGAGGTGCAATGGGAGCATCTGATTCGTCGAATTTTTTTTTTTTGTTGGCTAATTTGATCATAAAATATTATCGTGGTCCTGTGGATTTTGTATTGCAAGGTAAGGATCTAGCAAGATTATGCAGTCATGTTTGAGGACGGCGTTTGAGGAATATTGAGTGATCTCTTGATGAAAACAAGCCTGACATAGAATTCCGGATGTTGGAATTAGGCTCTAAGACTTAATTGTTTGAACAAGAGGGAATATCTTCAAACTATATCAGGCTAATGTGCTCAGCTGAGTCCTAGATTTATTGGCCCTTTTGAGATTTTGAGGCATGTTGGGGAGGTTGCTTATGAGTTGGTCTTACCTCCCACCCTAGCCGGAGTCCATCCCGTATTTCATGTCTCTATGGCCCGGAGGTACCATGGTGACCCGTCGCATGTGTTGGATTTCACTTCTGTTCAGCTAGACGAGGATCTGTCTTATGTAGAGGAGCCAGTAGCCATTCTAGACAGGCAAGTCAGAAAGCTAAGGTCAAAGAACATCGCTTCGGTAAAGGTTCAGTGGCGGGGCCGGCCGGTCGAGGAGGCGACTTGGGAGACCGAGCAGGATATGCGCAGCCAGTACCCTCATCTTTTCACTACTCCCAGGTATGTTTTCTATGCTCGTTCGAGGACGAACGAATCTTTAAGTGTGGGAAGATGTAACGACCCGACCGGTCGTTTTAGAAAATTACGCCCCAATCCCTAATTTAACTGTTCCCCTAAGTTCATTTCTCCTATTGTGAGTTGCCGGGAGAGTTGGTTCCAAAAATTTGAGCATTTTGGGACACTTAGTCCCTAAATAAGAGCTTTGAAACTAGAAAACGGTTCGTAGCCGGAACAGTGTTAAGACGATCTCGGAACGGAAATCCGATGGTTCCATTAGCTCCGTTAGGTGATTTCGGGGTTGGGAGCGCGTTCGGAATATATTTTGGAGGTCCGTAGCTCAATTAGGCTTGAAATGCCGAAGGTTGAAATTTTGGCGAATCCGATCGATAGGTGAGATTTTGATCCGGGGGTCGGAATGGAATTCCGACAATTTCTGTAGCTTCGTTATGTGATTTTGGGTATGTCCGCAAATTTTCGGGTCATTCGGGCGTCGTTTGGATGGGTTTTTGATCGAATATGCAATTCGGAAAGTTTTAAGAAATTTAGGCTTGAATTCGATGAGAATTATGTGTTTTGATGTTGTTAGACGTGTTTTGAGGATTTGAGCAAGTTCGAATTAGGTATTAAGATGTGTTGGTATGTTTGGATGAGGTCCCGGGAGTCTCGGGTGAGTTTCAGATAGGTTTAGACTATGTTGCGCTTGTTTTGGATACTTTGTCATCGTTTCTTCAAAAAAAAATGATATCATATTAAGCAAATGATATCCAAATTTAGTTTTGTTTGTACCATTAGATCCGTATCGAAATTTTGGAGCCATAGGAAAAAGAATCATCGAATTTGGACATCGTATGAGGAAGTTATGCTCATTTTCGTGTCAGGAAAAATTGCTGGTTCTGCTCATTTTCGTGTCAGGAAAAATTGCTGGTTCTGCTATGTTCGCAAATGCGAACTTTTTATCGCATTTGCGATGCCCGGTTCGCAAATGCGAACTTTTTGTCGCAAATGCGACCTCTGCCAGCCTTTTTTTGTTCGCAATATCTAAGGGTTCGCAATTGCGAACCCTGGGTCGCAAATGCGACATCCGAGACCTGTTAAGTGAGGTTTTTGACGGGATTTTCACCCATTTTTCAATTTTCTCAAAACCTAAACCTCCATAGCCGATTTTCCAAAGACCCAAACTTCTGCAAATCATTGGGTAAGTGTCTCTAATCCTTTTCCAACTATATTTTGTGATTATATCTTAGATTTAACATCAAATTCATGAGAATCTAAAGGAAAATTTGGGGAAAATTGTGAAATCTTTCAAAAATGCAAAATGATGATTTGAATGACCAAATGGTATCGTAATTAGATAATTTTTGTATGGGTGAACTCGTAGCGAAATGGGTGTTCAGTTTTTGGTAATTTTTTTGGGTTCCGAGGTGTGGGCCCGAGGAGTTGACTTTTGTTGACTTTTTGCAAATTGTGTAAGAATAATAGTTTTGTTAATTGAAATTGTTTTCTCTTGCATTGTTTGATGTATTCAAGTTATTTTTGGCTAGATTGAGCCAAGCATTGATGAATTGGTAAAGGAAAAGCTAAATTGAGTATTGAATTGGCCGGATTGAGGTAAGTGGCTTGTCTAACCTCGTGTGGGGGAACTTTCACCCCTAGGATATTATGTGATAGTTTAAATGCCTTGTACGCGAGGTGACGGGCGTGTACATGCGCTCGTTGTTGTAACACACACTTTACTTGAATTGTCCTGATTAGTGATATTCCTGCTCTTAGCTGATAAAAGTGTTACCATTACCCGATATTACTTAGAAAAGCATGATTAGCTAGGATTCAACATGTTTAATTGCCTAGTTGATTTACTTAAACTCTTGATAAATTGTTGGCACTAATTTTGATGAAGTTGTAATTTAACATATTATATTCTCTTTGTGTGTTTTCTTTATTTGATGTGTTTGTGGACTGCGGGTTCAATTCCCGGAGATCCCAGGGCTGTGGGTTCGATTCCCAGAGACCCGGAGTGATATTGTTTGTGGACTGCGGGTTCGATTCCCGGAGATCCTCAGGGCTGTGGGTTCGATTCCCAGAGACCCGGAGTGATATTGTTTGTGGACTGCGGGTTCGATTCCCGGAGACCCAGGGCTGTGGGTTCGATTCCCGGAGACCCGGCGTGATATTGGTAGGGACTACGGGTTCGATTCCCGAGATCCTGAGTTATTGGTAGGGACTACGGGTTCGATTCCCGAGATCCTGAGTTATTGGTAGGGACTGCGGGTTCGATTCCCGGAGATCCTGAGTTATTGATTATTTATTGAGATATGGGCTGCGGGTTCGATTCCCGGAGACCCAGAGGTACTGTCAATGGGACTGTGGGTTCGATTCCCACAGGTCCTGGACTTGCTGATTGAGTTTTTTATTTAGTTATTTACTTGCTGCTAGCTTACACTGTAGACGGTTGCAGAAATCACTTTACTGTCGTCATTCAGATTCATAATTATTTAAACTGCTTATTATTGTTATCATCATTATATTATTGTTCTCTCAGTAGGGCCCTGACCTTCCTCGTCACTACTCCATCGAGGTTAGGCTTGGCACTTACCTGAGTACCGCCGTGGTGTACTCATGCTACTCTTCTGCACACTTTTGTTGTGCAGATCCAGGTACATCAGGACAGGCCCATACTAGGTGATATCAGCAGCACACTTGGAGACCTCGAGGTATGATCTGCTACGTCCGCGGATCCGGAGGCCCTCCTTCTATTCTGATAGTTCTAGTAGATGTTTTCCTTCATTTCGTTGTTTTAGATACTCTTTACACATAGAGCCACAGTTGTATTTCTTTTAGTCTGTGTTACCCGTGGGATTTCGGGTCTTGGTGGTATTTTTATGCAGTGTGTTGACGAGTGTATGTGCCAAGCGGCACGGATTACATTCCTATTTATATCATTTTCCGCTATTTCTTGTTTAAAGTTCATAAACTTGTACATTCCGCAAAGTGTTAGGCTTACCTAGTCGTGGGGATTGGGTGGCCGTCACGACATGTTCACGATTGGTGAACTAGGGTCGTGACAATCCCCTTGTATATGCCGTGTTAAAGCATCCATCAACAAGGCAAAATCTGCTAAAGTTGCTTGATCTGGAAAAATGATGTACCGAGGTGAAAAAAAGAGAGAAGTGATCATCGTTAAGAATGGCAAATAACAAATGATACAGAGGAAAGCATGTCCTCAAGGAAAGGAATGCCCTAAATTTGAGATGAAAATTTCTTTGAAACTGCATCTTTTCACTTTGTTGGAAATGAACAAGAAATAGAGAGTTAACAAATCTAATGATTTCATAGCAGAACGAAATCATCCTTCGCCAAATTATGGGAATGCAACACGCAAAAACATTTGAATGCACAAGGACGAATGTGTAATCATTGTTTGAAGACAAATGAAAATATCAAATATTATATTTTTTTGATGGAAAGGTAAAAATAGCAAATATTAATTGTATCTTTACATTTTGGTATTTGAATCTCTTAGAACTCCGCTTATCTCCTGTTTAGCATGAGAAAAAGGGAATATAGCACTTGCAAACCCATAAATGAGTTTCTTGGTATATCGTGAGGAAAAGTGAGGAGCAAGACAGCCTTAGCTTCAGAGCCAGTAGCAAAATAGTCAGAAGAACAGCGACTTACTCACTGCTATTCAGTTCTATACAATCAAAAGACAGGATAGTAATGCTTTTTGGTGAGTAAAATTGGAACCACAATATATTTAGCTAAGTTACTTTACTTCTGAACAAAATGCATGCTTAGAGTATTCCCTTCCCCAGACACCTACGAAGTAAATATTGAACTGGGTCGGTGATAACGTCCATTTCCACCGCTAAAAAGCAATAGACACGGTCGTATGCAATATATTTACCCAACTATGAGTCGGGGTCGAATCCCACAGAGAACAATATGTAGGCGATTAGGAATGCAAGAAAATTATCGCTAGTCGCGCTAAGCCAAACACTTAAGATTTTGGTTTTTGGAAAATGTTTATATCTAAATGCGGAAATGTAAACTAACCTAGAAAGCGAATAAAATTATCAATGGCTACAAGTATGAATGCATCGGGAATTACACTCAAGTAACGATCCAATGTATTTCATGATTTTACAAATATGAATGAGTTTATGTTAATTAGCCACGGATAATAATTCTTAATTAGCTTCTTCCGAAGACTAACAAGACTTCCTAATTGAATTATCCCTAATCTCAATTAGAAGATTAAGCGCACCCGATAGGCTACAAGTAGTCAATCCTATCCCTAGGTTGAATCTATAAAGTGAAGGTTAACGCTTCAAGTTCTTGTTAATTAATCTTTCCCAACTTCGAATTATCTTTTCCAAAATTAATTCAAAGTAAATGGGCGAGTCCTAGAGTTAGCTAATCTCTTTGGAAACATTGAAGAACAAGAATAATTAAAGCAACAATAACTCAATTCATAAATATATAAAAATCATTCAATACATAAGCACAACAAGATATTTAATCCACACTTTAAATATGAATATTCCCATAAACAAGATTCAAGTGTTGGAAGTAAATACTACACACTTAGATATACAATACAAAGCAAGGAAATGAAGAAATAAACATAAATGGGTAAGAAATCCTTAGCCACAAGCTTTAAAGTGTGTGTGCAAAACCCTAGCCTTCTCTCTAAGCCAAAGAGTAAAAATATGTTCAAGATTGTAGAAATTGATTAGAGATTCAGAGATGTCCCCTTAATCTCTGTTTGGACGAGTATAAAATGATTTGGGGTGAAAAATATGTGAAATGCCGGAATTGCCCAGATCTGGCCCAGATGCAACACATCGCGATCGCGTGTTTTGGCTCGCGATCGCGTAGAGCTTTGGTTTAACCTTCCGCGATCACGTGAACCATTACTGCGATCGCGTAGCTTTAGGTATGTCGATTCTGCGATCGCGTGTTCCATTACTGCGATCGCGTAGCTTTAGTCGTTTCACTTCTGCGATCGCCTGGTAGCTTCTGCGATCGCGTAGCTGTAGTCGTTTCACTTCTGCGATCGCGTGATAGCTTCTGCGATCGCGTAGTATTGTTGCCTGGTCTTTTGCGATCGCATGATGGTGTCGTGCGATCGCGTAGAGTTGCTGCCTGATCTTCTGCGATCGCGTGATGGTGACCGCGATCGCGTAGAGTATTTCGCCCAGCAGTCATTTTTCCTTTAAATTCCAGTCAAAAATACCCAAATTCCTTTCAACACACCTCATAGCATCATGTACCTGAAAATCTCACAATAACCACTGTAAACAATCTCATTGCATACATAAAACGACACAAAAGCTAAGGAAAGAAGGCTAAAATGGGTGGTAAAATCACCACTCATCAACACCCCCAACTTAAAGCGTTTGCTTGTCCTCAAGCATATCAAATTCACAACTTCAATGAGGATTCATCATTTAAAATACAAGTGGCATTGCTATTATGTACATATCACATTCTTTCATTTAAACACCCTACTTATGGATTTGGTTGGTACTAAAAATTAGGCTCAAATATGTATATCTTTTTCAAATAACTCCCTCCTAAAAAAAAACTTCTACAACGTGCAATGGAGTTCTAAAACAATCAAGTGACAAAAACAAGCCTCAATGAGTGACTCAAGGGCACTAGTTCACTATAACAATTTCACCGGTCTTCTCTAATTCATGCGCCCTCACAAGAAAGAAAGTCCCAACAAAGAACATTATATTTACAACAAACACAAGGGACAAAGTTTTCGAAAACACTCGCTCTCACAAAGAAACTTCAAGTGTTACGACACCTCATACCATAAGCTTGCCCTTATTTTAATTCAATGCTTATTCAAGAATGCTTAGTTGGAGGTCCCATAAGGACTTTTTAAGCTTGTAATGTAGGTTTAGGGAAGGTTGGATAAGCATTTGGGTACAAGTGACTTCATCCTCCTTGAACACTACTCACAAGTTTCATTCTTTTGTATATTGACTCTCTTTAACTTACATAGCCTCGTTGGCATCTAGCTCCCAATATAGAACCACTTTACATACCTCTCCCAAATTTTATTCAAGGCTCCATAATGTACATATTTACATGTATATGTAAAAACTAACTCTTTTTTTTTTTTTTTTTTTTTTTTTTTACTTATGGAGCTTGAATATTTCAATACAAATACTTTGAGGTATGTGGATACTCAATGCACAACCTTACCAATTTCCATTTTGACACCACCCCCAACTTAGGCTTTTAGCCTCATTCTTAGTGTTCAAAGAGGGACGGGTTCAAGAGAGGGAATTATTATACAAAAAGGGAAAGGTTTGTAATGAGTTGGCCAAAGAAAGGTTTAAAGGCTCAAAATGGGTACTAGTGACATTATTTATGCAACGGTAGGCTTGAAAGGCTAAAGAGATTTTAAAATTAAAACAAAGAATGCCTAAGATCATTCCTCCAACTGGGCATAGTATCATTAGTATTGAAAAACTAACCGGGCAAGTTCTAGATGATGGAAGTAAACACAAGATTTATTTCAACACTCGCTAACACACATGGCACATGAATTAATGAAGACGGATCAATTCTATAAAACTAGTGAGCTAGAAGTCACTAAAAGAGCCAAAAATTTATCACCAAAATTGTTTCACACCAAGCAACTTACTTGTTTTTAACACTTTAATACAAATTTTTGGAGGGGTATTCTTAATTCATAATTTACATACAAGAGGCTAATTTTATTAGTACCAAATAATCCAAAATCCTCATCCTAACAAAACAAGACTAATTCCCTTAAGAAGGTTGTCACACTATCTCTCATCGGGAAAAGTCACCCGGTTCACTAAATTGTTCCTTGGGAAAGAACCGTAGCATGAAGAAAACCCAAGGAAATTAACAACTACTACAAAGGTACTAACATTAAAGAAGCTACTAAAAAAAAAATATAATCAACAAGAAAGATAATAACTAACAATGATTTACTACTAACAAAATACATATCCACCCAAGTTCAAGGTTACACAATTAATTCATGCTTCAATGTTCAAGGACCACCCCCAAGTAAGAATATTGCAATGTCCCCATTGCAATTATGCAATTCAAGAAAAAATAAAGGAGGTGCTCCCTGAATGGTATCAATCTCCACTTGAGGAACTGGGAGGCTCAAGCTCAAAGTCATCATCCTCTGTCTCATCAGGTCCACAGAATTTGCGCAACGTGCTCATGATCTTGTTGAGGAACTTGCTTTTCTTCCTCTCATACTCTCTATGCTTCCGTTGCCTTCTTTCAATTTTACCCAGCTTTGCTTTGATGCTCTGTTGCTCCTTTGCAAGGTCGGACAATGTAGGGAGCCTTTCTGAGCCAGCTGGGCCTGCAGAGGTGCTCTCTCCGGATGGTCCAGACGGAAGACCAGCTACAAGCTGTCGTACCTGAGTGTCCATACCATAAACCTGTCGAGAGATGTACCTGAGAGTAAGAGGTCCCTCCTCGAGTGGAATGATAGCTGTGGAAGTGCTGGAGGTATCTTCATTAATCTCTGTTTCTGTGAACCGGCCAAAACTGGGAGATGCTACATCAATTCGTCTCTTCTTTGGTGGCGCTCCTGCTCTTGACCTTAGTAGGGGATGGATAAGCTTCTCCGGTTGCTTCTCATTTTCAGTAGGTTTGGGTTGTACCCCAGCCTCATAGCATAGGTGAGTGATCAATGATGGAAAGAACAAACTCTTGGTCCGCTCTGCCACCACCTCAGCTATCTCATCAACAATAAGTTTTCCTACATTCACCTGCATCCCCTCTAGAAGTGCACAAATCACTCTTGCCTTCTCAAGTGTCACCTCTGTTTCATTCTTTGAAGGCATGATGCGAGCACATATTATGGAAAGCCAAGTCTTGGCCTCCGCAGTGAAATCCGAAGACTCGATCCTGGTGTGATTCTTGATCCATTTAGGCACCTGACCACCGTGCAAATGAGTGATGAACCATTGGCTACCCAACTCTTTGGCTCTCTCCTGGTACACCTGATTATCAACATTGGCAAGGTTGTAATGAGCATTTATCCTCTCTGGACTGAAACGGACTTCGCCTTCTCAGGTGTCACCTCTGTTTCATTCTTTGAAGGCATGATGCGAGCACATATTATGGAAAGCCAAGTCTTGGCCTCCGCAGTGAAATCCGAAGACTCGATCCTGGTGTGATTCTTGATCCATTTAGGCACCTGACCACCGTGCAAATGAGTGATGAACCATTGGCTACCCAATTCTTTGGCTCTCTCCTGGTACACCTGATTATCAACATTGGCAAGGTTGTAATGAGCATTTATCCTCTCTGGACTGAAACGAACTTCGCAACCTCTGACAGTGACTACCAGCTCATTGTTGAAGTCTGTCTCTACAGCATTTGCATAGAATTCTCGGACAACTTCATAGTTGGCCGGTCTGGGCTCTGCGGCGAAGCATATCCAGCCACTAGTAAGCAGCCTGCCATGGAATTCAGGCCATCTATCTTCCAGGTCGACCAATTGTATGCCTCTTTCCCTTATCATACTCTTAGAAAGTTGTTTGTCATAGCGTTCATAGCACCTGCGTGAGGAGAATGTGGTAGCATCATAATATTCCTCAGCTGCCACTTGTTCGGCATATTGTTGCACATTTTCATTAGTCGCCGAATCCATTTTTTAGCTTAAAACACCTACACACAAAGTTTTAATGTCAAACAAACATATAGTGACATTCAGCATTGCATTTATAGGTAATTATGCCAAAGAAATAGGTTAGAAAGCTTTCGGGGCAGAATACGCGAAGTTACTGGTTTGTGCACTGGGCAAGTGTGAATCGCGATCGCAGACAAGGTCACGCGATCGCGGAGAGTAAACCAGTTCCAGTCACGCGATCGCAGACGGAGTCACGCGATCGCGTAGAGTAAAGTGCTGGGAAGCCAACGCGATCGCAGAGGCAGTCACGCGATCGCGATGAGTAACTTTTTGAACGGCCAGAATTTGACTTACGCGATCGCGGAATTGGTCATCGCGATCGCGTTAGTCTTCTTCTCAGTCCCAGAACCAGTGTCTTTGGGGCATTTCGTTGAACAACTGAAGCTCTTGATTTTTAAGAGTTAATTTACACCAACAAAACATGCTGATTTACCCCAAAATTTTCCATATAAAAACTCCCTTTCTCTCAACCAATCACTCACAGCAAGCAAGCATGACAAGAGATTAAACAATGGCTTTTCATACTACCACCAATTTTAAACCCCAATTTTTGAAAAATAAGGCAGCCCACACCCTAATTTTACCATTAAACTACAATTAAACAAGCTTTAGGGGTGGGGGAGTAACATACCTGAGAGAGCAATGAAAGACTTATGCTATTGAAGTTAAATCAATTTGATTTCTTGGTGAGTTTTTTCGGAGGAAAAATGGGAGCAGAGGTCTGTTCTTTTGTTTTAATGAGAGTGGGCAAAATGTTTACAATTCCGGTGTATTGCAAGTCTGAAACTGCTGCGATGCTACGCGATCGCGTGTCTATTACTGCGATCGCAGTACACAAAATTTCCAACTCATGCGATCGCGTCCTTGTTTATGCGATCGCGATGCATTGGCCAAAAGCCTACCTTACGCGATCGCGGGAGTTTTATTGCGATCGCGATTCATTGCCTTTTCTGGCAGATTCCTTCAGCTACTGGTTTGTGTCTGCCCGGATATCCCGACCTGCTCAAATCAACTCCAAAAATTCTCAAACTTGGCAGATTTATCAAAAATTATATCCTAAGCAATTCTAAAAAAGAAAATTTTCAAAATGATGAAAAATTTTGAAAAATTACTAAAAATTTTGAAAACGATGGGTTGCCTCCCACCAAGCGCCGCATTTAATGTCGTGGCACGACACAAACAACATTACCACTTTTCTCGCCACTTGGATGATATGAATTGGGTCCCTAGCTTGGAATCAAGCTTATGACCACGAGCAATGGGGGGTGGTAATTGGATGTTCGAGCCAACGCTTAAAATTTTCATTTTGCACTTCTTGGCTTTCAAGTGAGGAATGTCGTTTTGATTTCTTGCCTCCTCAAACTGTAAAATGTATGGCCAAAGTTGTTCCTCCTCGCATTTCTTCATTGATTCGTGTGGTTCAACTCCCGTGTCACCACACAATTCCAAGGTTGAAAAATATTTGGAATGTGACTTTAAGCCCACACTTTGCAATTCTTCTATGTTGACATTCTCTTTTTCCCCCGGATTAGAGTCAACAACAACCACATTAGCATTTACACCGGTTGACTCCAATTCCATGTTTTTGCTAGCATCAACAATACTCATTGAGTTGGTTGGCGGATGTTCAATTATTGACTCCTCAAAGTAAAGCTCACTCTCTTCCTCGGAATTGGACTCTTCTTGGCTTTCATCCACACACAAAATTTGTTGGGCATAGTTAGCCTCAACCAAAATTTGCATTTGATCCTCCAAAGTGTGGATGTGTTCACCATTGTAATTTATGCATTGTTTCAAGTCCTCGAGTGCAAAGTTGCGCTTCTCCTCATTTTCAAGAATGATCTCCAACATGAGCAATTTTCTCTCATTTTGGGCATTAGAGAATTCTTCTTGGTTTTGATCAATTTCCAAGGAAGGATTTTCATTTTCAACATCCAAGATGGATTCTTGGTTTTCATCTACTTCCGAGGCTTTGATCATTTCATTCATTTGTGAGTGTAACCTTTCTAGTGCTAAACCATTTTGGAGACTAGTCTCCAAAAGATGTTCCAAGGCATTTTCTTCCTTGTTTCCTTCTTCAAGTAAACACTCCAACATGAGCTTGAATTCTCCATTTTGACTATGCTCAAATTCTTTCACCTCCATAACCCTATAATTCTCATCAAAACAAGTAGAACCATCATAGTAGGGGCTTGGGGAAGGGAATAAAAAGTAAGCACAATCATCCCAATGACCATTTTGGAAACCACACTTATCACAAATACTCCTCTCATGGGTTTGAAATTGTGCGCACAATCCACCCCCGGGAGAATTTAAACAATTTTGCCATGAGTGTGGTCCTCCACAATAAGGACAAGGATCATCAAAATATGAACAACTACTATCCGACCAATTTTCGTTATATGATGCCATTTTTCAAAATTAAGAAAATAAACAAGAAACAAACACTAAAAATAGACCCAAGATAAGAAAAATAATTACACAAATATTCACAAGTTTGGACCAAAGCACTTTCGCTTACTTCTCAAACAACCTAAATTACGCCAAATTGTTCCCCGACAACGGCGCCATTTTTGATAACGTCCATTTCCACCGCTAAAAAGCAATAGACACGGTCGTATGCAATATATTTACCCAACTATGAGTCGGGGTCGAATCCCACAGAGAACAATATGTAGGCGATTAGGAATGCAAGAAAATTATCGCTAGTCGCGCTAAGCCAAACACTTAAGATTTTGGTTTTTGGAAAATGTTTATATCTAAATGCGGAAATGTAAACTAACCTAGAAAGCGAATAAAATTATCAATGGCTACAAGTATGAATGCATCGGGAATTACACTCAAGTAACGATCCAATGTATTTCATGATTTTACAAATATGAATGAGTTTATGTTAATTAGCCACGGATAATAATTCTTAATTAGCTTCTTCCGAAGACTAACAAGACTTCCTAATTGAATTATCCCTAATCTCAATTAGAAGATTAAGCGCACCCGATAAGCTACAAGTAGTCAATCCTATCCCTAGGTTGAATCTATAAAGTGAAGGTTAACGCTTCAAGTTCTTGTTAATTAATCTTTCCCAACTTCGAATTATCTTTTCCAAAATTAATTCAAAGTAAATGGGCGAGTCCTAGAGTTAGCTAATCTCTTTGGAAACATTGAAGAACAAGAATAATTAAAGCAACAATAACTCAATTCATAAATATATAAAAATCATTCAATACATAAGCACAACAAGATATTTAATCCACACTTTAAATATGAATATTCCCATAAACAAGATTCAAGTGTTGGAAGTAAATACTACACACTTAGATATACAATACAAAGCAAGGAAATGAAGAAATAAACATAAATGGGTAAGAAATCCTTAGCCACAAGCTTTAAAGTGTGTGTGCAAAACCCTAGCCTTCTCTCTAAGCCAAAGAGTAAAAATATGTTCAAGATTGTAGAAATTGATTAGAGATTCAGAGATGTCCCCTTAATCTCTGTTTGGACGAGTATAAAATGATTTGGGGTGAAAAATATGTGAAATGCCGGAATTGCCCAGATCTGGCCCAGATGCAACACATCGCGATCGCGTGTTTTGGCTCGCGATCGCGTAGAGCTTTGGTTTAACCTTCCGCGATCACGTGAACCATTACTGCGATCGCGTAGCTTTAGGTATGTCGATTCTGCGATCGCGTGTTCCATTACTGCGATCGCGTAGCTTTAGTCGTTTCACTTCTGCGATCGCCTGGTAGCTTCTGCGATCGCGTAGCTGTAGTCGTTTCACTTCTGCGATCGCGTGATAGCTTCTGCGATCGCGTAGTATTGTTGCCTGGTCTTTTGCGATCGCATGATGGTGTCTGCGATCGCGTAGAGTTGTTGCCTGGTCTTCTGCGATCGCGTGATGGTGACCGCGATCGCGTAGAGTATTTCGCCAGCAGTCATTTTTCCTTTAAATTCCAGTCAAAAATACCCAAATTCCTTTCAACACACCTCATAGCATCATGTACCTGAAAATCTCACAATAACCACTGTAAACAATCTCATTGCATACATAAAACGACACAAAAGCTAAGGAAAGAAGGCTAAAATGGGTGGTAAAATCACCACTCATCAGTCGGCCCTTTTACTTTACTTCTGAACAAAATGCATCCCTGAGTACTTAGAATACCTTCGACCAAGTTAAATTTGTGGATCCAACAGGCGGTTCCACATTGTGTAGCTTGTTATCAAGACTCGCATAGATGATCTCATAAAATCATTTGCTTCAACTGCAACGGACATATCTTGAGATTTGTCCTTTGTTTGAGAACCTCGGCTATCTCCAGGCCGGCAATCAGTAATGCTCACTGAACTCATCCCCTGCTCACAAGTCGAGTCTCCTACTGAAGGGTTATCTAATAAAAATGACCAAATAGTAGAGAGCTCTACCGTGGAAGGACACCCAGTATAACAACTAAGTGCTTGTCTCTTATGTGTTGAACCTGAACTAGAATTAGCACGACCTATCCAATCACAATTTTGGCATAGAGAAATCCTCTCTTCAACACATCTAAAAATAGCTGGCTGTGAATTACATCTTTCACATACAAGTGTCCGAGAATGACGTTGCGACAGGGCATTTGCAGAATGGACATTTCGATCACACGATAAACACAAGCAAGCTGCATCAGATCGGCAATAAACAATTGATCGTTGCTCCCCGCAAAATTCACATGTATAACCCATCACCTTCTTTTCTCCACTAGTTATTTCTTAACAGCGTACAAATCTTCAGGGCTCTAGCACAAAGTTCTAACTTTTTGATAAAGTTATTACTTTTGAGCAATAGAAATTGCTCTCCTTCCAGCAGAAATGAATTTGTGCTACTAACTGTTACAAGGAAAAAGAATCTGCGAAGCAAATTGAAAAAGAAGAGAATACAAGCCTATCCAGCATTTCTTAAGATGCCTAATCCAAAAAAGTATTAAAATATATTCTCACTTAATTCAAGAGTCCAAACTGAGATCTTGGTAAAAAAAATTCTATTCTGAAACATTACACAGTAGCAGTTAAAAAAGAAAAGGCAAGGGATAAAAGATGCCATCTCAATCAGTGAAGGAAAAAGTGCTCCAAACAAATTGGGAATCAAGAATCCAAACCCTTTTTAGGTCACTGCTCTATTTTTTTTAGGCATTATTATCAACAACAAAACCTTCTTTAGCCCGGTTCTATTGGAATCAGTCTCGCTGCCGTTCCAGAGTCAGGGGCGGACCTACGTGTTAAGTTGAGGGTCACGTGCACCCGTTAGTCTCGGCAAAAACTCTATATATGTATTATATACTATATATTTGTACATACAGTTGGGACCCCTCAAGTAATTTCCTTGTGCACCCAAACAAAGAAAGGCAGACAGAAGAAATGGTAATGAGGGCACACTTTGTTTTCCTCCCTTTTGCAGGAGGTCCTGGGTTCGAGACTTGCTAAGGTTTTCCACCTTTCTAGTTCAAGACTTACCTAAGCATTTTCACCTTATCCTATTACTAAATAATTTTATTTATTATTTTTATATTTTGTTGAAGCTAATTATAATTTAGTATTACTTAATTAATTTTATTTTCTTCAAATTCCCCCCTTAAAATTAAAAAGCTTCAAATTGCTACTTATTACTCCATAAACAGAAAAATACAAATTATTTTGTCACCACCTTTTTTTAGGAGAAGAAGGTTGTGGCTTTACTTATTACTTTTATATTTTATTGAATTCAAATGTAGTTTAGTATTCATGCATAATAGTCAAGTTAATTAATTTATTATTTTTCAAATTCCTCTCTTAAAATTTAAAGCTTCAAATTATAAATTATTGCTCCACAAATAGATAAATATAGATCATTCTACCACAACTTTCTTTAAAAATTATTTTGACAATGTTGCGGATATAAAATCCGACTTAGCAATGAAAACTAAGAGTTTGAGACTGTTTTTTAGTACTTTGACTATTAATATGCCCTTAATCTTGATTTCTTTCGTTAATTTTTGAAGTTTGAACGCCCTTTTGATCACTCACACTTTTTTTATTTGAGAAAATAATCTAAAATTTAAAGCTTGAAACATGTTTAAATCAACACTTTTACTTCTTATAGCACCCATTTTGCAAAAAAATCTCCCCCTTTCGGTATTTTCTCCTTTTAGAACTTTTTTTTGTTTATACTTGGATGATTAGTCATCATACTTGTTCAAAATTTTAAAGAGTTGCACATTAAATTTTATTGCTAGTAATTAGTATATAATAGTGCCCCCGCTGTGCTAAAATCCTGGGTCCGCCTCTGTCCAGAGTAGAGGTAAGGCTGATTCCAGAGTAGAAGTAAGGCTGAGTAAATCCTACACTCTTCAAACCTCACTCGACAAAACTAAGATGGTCAACACCCCACCTACAAGTGTAGGGTCATGGTTCGAGTTATCAACGGAGCAGTAGTTTTAACAAAGGAGGATTAAAGGGAAACAAAGGGGAGTAATAAAAAACAATTTTTTTTCATTTCAAGACATCCATAAATCCATCATTACTAAATATTTTGGAACTGAACAATATTCATCGGTAACCAAAACAACTAGAAATACATAAAAAAAATTACTTCAAACTAAACAAAAACAGTTTCAGCACGTTAAGAAAAACAAAGAAATTATACAAAAAACACAACCAAAACACTTACAGAAAAATAAGTCTAAGTAACTTATAAACAACAAAATTGTCACATGAACAGTTATAGTGTGAGGTACCTACAAACTTTGAGGAATTTAAAAACAGATCAAAGAGCAGAAACAAAGCAACCCCATTTCAAGGTAAAAGAAAATGAAGAAAGTAACTAACTTTTTACCTAAAATAACTGTGAAGTTGGCAGAAAATGAATTTACACGATACACGAGAAAACAAAGTACAGTTAACCCCTTTTTTAGCTTGCAGCTACCATAAATTCGATTTATCGATTCGATTTTAACCCTTACCGATAATTACTTATCGATTATCGATTTGTACATATACTTATCGTTATCGTTTCAATAAGGTTTCGATTTTTTCGATTTCGATTTATCGATTTTTGGGGCTTATCGATTCGGTTATCGATTACACCAATAAGAAATTTGCGGCATTCAACGGAAAATATATCACCATAAACACGCCTAACTAATATGGACCAAAAGAAGCTAAAATAAGACAAACTCCGTTTATAACATAAAAATTGTGTCAACATGCACATGCAACGAAACTAAAATAAGGGATCAAATGTATGACACCAACACTCCAACGGTATAAAAAAAATACATCATGACGACCAATTTTGATTTTCATTAATTTGAACTTTATTCACTTGAGCTTTTAATATGATTATTCCTTAAATGTGGTAGATAAAATAATAGGGTTGAGGACTTAGGGTAAAGGAAATGGTATTATAGAATAAGACAAAAAAAAAAAACTAAAAAAGTATTTAAAAAAAAATTTCTTTTACTATTTTTTATCGGTTTATCGAAAAACCGATAAACCGAAGAGGACAAAATCGAAATTAAAATCGATAGCTCGATTTCGAAATCTCGAAACCGATAAATCGATAACAAATAATCGATTCGATTTATCGATAAACCGATTCGAACACACCCCTGACCAAAGGTACACCTCAAAAACCCTAAAAACATAGAAAAGTTCAGATCGTTTCACACACTCTCTCTCTAGTGTTGTGTTTTTGAAATGTTTTTGGTGTTGTATGCTGAGAGAATTGAGGGGTTGCTGATAATAATTAAATATAGTGAGCTGTCAAAAAGTTCATGACAGAGAAGGAAGAAGTGGGACCCACCTGGAGTTGTGTGATGTGGGACCCTGTACTTTCTTGAAAGGATAAGTCTGCCCCTACTCACTTTTTACATTTTTGACAAATAAAAACCGAAAGAATTACCGCCATTGTCAGTTGACCTAACTGAAAATGATCCAAATTTAAAACTTTTATCCTATTTAGATTATATTGTATATAATTTTAAAAAATAGATAATACATAAATTACTTATCAAACTTGTCCGAAAAAATTATTTACATACCTAATTTTTACGGGCAACCTTTTATCTCACTATTCTAAACTTAAGTGAATTTAATACCCCCTTTGCGCAAAACTTATAGTTCACGTTGTAGCTGCGCGTGAAGGCAAAAAAAAAAAAACTTAAAACTAATTTAGTGGTCCACGTGTCACTTTCTAATAGGATATTATAACTAATTAACTTAATATTTATTTTTTTCCCTTTTCTTTTTTGTTTTTTCCTTTTTAACATGAAAATATTATGGTAAAAAACAAAACAAAAAATTCTGTTTTTATAAAATTTATTTTTCCAGCTTTTGAAAAAAGAAAATCTTTAAAAATTTGAAAAACTATCCGAAGAAAAAAAAATTCTCAAAAACGAAAATATTTTGTTGGAAATATTTTTTTTTTAGTTTTTAAAAACAAAAATATTTTGTTAAAACTATTTTTTCCTCTAGTTTTTACTATTTTTCAGATTTTAAAAAATAATTTTTGTTAAAAAAATCATTTTTTTAAGTTTTTACAATTTGTTATGCAAAAATTTTTTTAGTATCTAAACTAAGTAGATACAATTTTTTCAGTTTTTAAACTGAGTAGATACTCAAAAGATTTTGCAAAACAAATTGTAAAAACTTAAAAAAATAGTTTTTTAACAAAATATTTTGTTTTTTTTTAAATTGAAGGAAAAAAAATTCCAGCAAAGTATTTTTGTTTTTGAAAAATGTTATTTTTTTCAGTTTTTTAAATATTTTTTTGTAAAAACTGAAAAAACAACTTTGTATAAACTGATTTTTTTTGTAAAAACATAAAAAGAAAAAAAATCGTTTTTAAAAAACTGAAAAAATTATTTTCAACAAAATATTTTTGTTTTTGAAAAATATTTTTTTTATTTTTTTAGATTTTTAAAAGAATTTTTTTTTGCAAGTCACCTCAATACAGCACTAGAATGTGCAAGTTCGGGGTTTACTAACCCTCAAGGAAATGAAATTTGTAAAAACAATTTTTTTTCGTTTTATTATTTTTTAACATAATATTTCTGATTTTTAAAACTAAAATTTAAAAAAAGCATAGAAAAACTGAATATATGGGACTTTATGGCACGCGTAAACACAGCCACCACAAGACTTGGTTCAGTTTTTAAAGAAGGTATTAAATTCACTTAAGTTTTAAATAGTGGGGTAAAATGTCACCCATAAAGTTTAGGTGAATGGTTTTTTCAGACAAGTTTGACGGGTACTTTATGTATTATCTCTTAAAAAAAATTCAGCCTTTAGCCCATTATTAAAGACACACTTTTAGGATTTTCATTATTTTCTTTTTTTTTCATTCCAAACCTCTCTCACCGCCTTCCGCTTCTTTCTTTCCAACCCATATAGATTCCTCATCTTCTCTTAACATATCCCCCGCTATTCCTCCTCCCCTACCACCTACGCAGTTTTTTCATCGATGGCTCCAAGAAGGCTCGGGCTCCTGCTCCGTCGTCCATGGTGGCAAGTAGAAGAATATTGAAGATTTGTGAAATTGGGTGTGACCCTTTGTAGTTTGAAACCTTAATTTCTAATGTCTGGTCGAGTTCCGAGGAGAAAAGATCGGAAGCTAAATCAATCTTCAACACGATGAAGCAGAAAGCTCCAGACTTGCTTGTTCTTAAGCTTGTTGACCTTCTTAGCTCATCGCAAGTTATAGATTCACGTGATATGTGTGTTGTCCTCCTTGAACTCTGGAATCTGAAATTGGATGTATCGTATATGTGCGTTGAATTTCGAATCGTTGGCACAAAATTGCTAACCTAGACGAGTTGAATCATCCAATACCTTCTAGTACAACTCGAGACTTAGATAAAAATCATAACTATGTATCAGTTTGTATAAACAATGTATAATTGTGTATATGAATATACAAATACCTCTTATACACAATTATACATGTTTATACAAGCTATACAATATTGTATAATTATGTATAAATGTGTATATTTGTGTATAATATTATATAATTATATTTTGTTTTTCATTTTATAAGGATGTATATACACTATTAGTGTGTAAGATGCCTCTACAGAAGTTTGACACTTCTTTCTCTTCTTAATTTTCGTGTATGTGGTGTATAAGAGAGATTTGTACGTGTTGGAGGGACTCTACAAATTCATTTACTAAGTTTTTATTTTTCTTTTATCCTTTTGGATTGCTTCAGAAATTGCACATAATCGTGTATCAAAACAACTGGTTGTATAAAGAGGAAGCAATAACCTTAGTTGATTGTGTGAAATAAGCTGTCTTTCGGGAATTAGCTTATTATTAGCTTATTATTTTTTGGCTATAGATTTGCAAAGTGATATCTAGGCTATTATGTCGCAAGTCAGGTGTGTGAGTTGTGTTTATGTGAAACTATCCTCGTATCATTTAAAAAATAATTATTAGAACCTATATATATATATATATATATATATATATATATATATATATATATATATATATATATATATATATATATATATATTATAACATATTCCATAAAAAATTTTATTTTTTAGTAATTGATTGTTATATAATGATGACAGATATTATTATAATTATGTCTGACTATATATAAATTAAGTCATGTTATGATTTGTGTAACTTGTTCTTATGAGTTGCCATAACCTCCATTTTATGGTCCAGAGATCTTTTTTTCTCTTAGTGTTGTTTCTTTCAAATAATATCTTTCATATATAAAATCCTATAACTTGTTGAAGTTTAAAGACTTATATGAATTTTTCTTTTGTTATATTGCTTATTCAAACTTTTGTCAGTGAGATGTTGATGAAAGAGCTATTGTATATTGCAATTAATGTTTCTTAGATAATTAGTTGGCCTATATATATTTGAACGAAAATGCTGTGTCGTCCAACGAAGCCTAGAAGAAGGTAGCTCGCGCATATAGACTAAGCTTCAAGAGAATGATTTGGAGTTCTTGTAGATTTTATTTAAAAGCTTGATATTCGTTTATTTTCTCGTCCACACCTTTTTTCTTAGTTGTATTTTAATCGGAAAACTTACATAAATACTCAAAATAAATCTCAACTTACCAACCTCTAGCTATTAGTCATAGACTTACCAAAACTATCCAACAAAAATTAAAAAACCAAATAATAGGGTTCTTTTCTCAGAGAATCACATGCAAAAATTACCTTCCATATTTTTAAGCTTGATTAACAACATTAGATACAAGACAAAAAGAAAATTTCATGGATGGGGTAGCAAATATGGTGATGAAATATAAAAGTCTATACAATATTCCAAAAATCTAAACAAAAAAGAAACCTTTTCAATTGGTATAACTAAAATTCAATGAAACTATATAGATAATACAAATTTTGAGGAAGATTGTAACGATCCGACCCGCCGTTACGCGAGTTACCGCCCCATTTTCTCTATTTTATACCTTAATATGTTCATTTATATGTGTTTGGAGAGTTAGAAGTAAATTGGATGGAATCCAGTTAGAAATAAGGCAATAAACCTCTTTATGGGAAGGTTAGTTTGGAAAAAGTCAACCGAATGCTGACCGATGAGTTAGAAAGCTCAGAATGGATTTCTGATGATTCGACTAGTTTCGGGGGATGATTTATAACTTAGGAGAGCAATCGGAATCGAATTTGGAAGTCCGGTGTAGATTTAGGCTTGAATTGGCTAAGGTTGAATTTTGGCGAATTCTGGATGGTAGGTGAAATTTTGATCCGGGGCTCGGAATGAAATTCCGAGAGTTTCAATAGCTTTGTTAGGAGATTTTGGATATGCGTGCAAAATTTCAGCTCATTCGGACATCGTTTGGTTGAGTTTTTGATCGAATGCGTTTCGGAAGTTTTTGAAGAACTTAGGCTTGAATCCGATATGAAATGATGATTTCAGTGTTGTTAGGTGTGTTCTGATGATTGAAACAAGTTTGGATGATGTTTTGGGATATGTTGGTACCTTTGGTTGAGGTCGCAGGGGCCTCGGGTGTGTTTCGGGTTGTGCTCACGCTCTTATTTGATATTTCATCGTCATATCTTTGGACATAAAGGGATATTATATTGAACAAATAAGCTCCGATTACTATTTTGAATAAAGAATTAGATTTGTATTGTAATTACGGACTCGTAGAAAAAAGAATCATCGAATTTGGACATCGTATGAGGATTTTATGGCCATTTTACTAAGGTTGCCCTGATTTTTAGGTTAATAACGAAATTGCCCCTGACGGCGTATTAAAAACCTCCACTATTTGCAAATCTTAAAACCTACATATCTCCTTCATTATACGGTCAAATTGAGTGATTCAAAAGCCTAATTTCATTAGAATTTCACAAGGAATCCATTGGGATCAGTAAAACATGTGAACAGTGTCACACCTCCTTTTTACGCACCCGCGGGAGCGCGAGGGAGTTTTTCCAATTAAAGGACAATCGAGACGGGATTGATTTATTTAATTCAGAGTCGCCACTTGGGAAAATAATGGTGTCCCGAGTCACCGGTTTAATCCCGAACCGAGGAAATTTATGACTCTGTAATACAGTCTGCGAAACTAGAAACCTGGATAAGGAATTCTGTTAACCCGGGAGAAGGTGTTAGGCACTCCCGGATTCCGTGGTTTTAGCACGGTCGCTCAATTGCAATTTTTGTTTCTATCTGATTCTTTTATATATTTTAATTATGTGCTTTTAATGTTCCGCTTTTAATTTTAAGAAAAATTGCGTCGTCACGAAAACACATTTCGAGTCACACCGCAACCAGTACGCCTGTGACTTTAATGTATTTCAGTTTCGCCGAGAGTAAGATTTGGGTCACATAAATGCGCACCCGTATTTAGGGAAGTGATTTATTTACAAATCGTGCCTAAAGAGTCTATCGTCTTATTAATTTTTGGAAAAAGACCGTGAAATTCGCTAAACGGTCTTCCCGAGTCTATGTTTTTATTACAATTGATTGAGGGCCCCGCAAATGTGTATTTAGTGCGGCGAGGCTCATCTCATTTTATTAAAGGCCAATCTTAGGATGGACTATATTGTCTACTTTTGTTATTTGTCTCTAATATTAATTTAATACCTAGTCCTACATGCATTATAATGAATAATTTTACGATTCAAAAAAAACTCTTTTAATAGTTTTTAATTCCAATTTAATAACAACGGATATGGCATCCACAATGCGATTGAGCCTAATACAAAGGAGAAACCAATAAGCTGGGCTTGAGGCCCATACGTGTGCCAGCCAGTTGAATGGGTAGACAATTACGAACCCTAATTAGTAATCAACAAATTCTTTGCTGAAGGTGAATGTGTCTAAGTAGTAATGACATTTTTTGCTTCTACCTCTTTAACACAAATTTCTATAACATAACATAGCTCTTGGATTTTGCAGCTTATCAACACCAATTAAAACCATGTATTGAATGTATTATATACGAAATTGAGATAGGATTATTAGCTTTGTGAATTCATTCCTAAGTGTAACCCTATAATCAACTTCAAAGGCGTAAGCCGAGACTAAATTAATTCTATAAGCACTAGCATTGAACAACCCAAATTTATTATCTAACTAAGCAATAGCACAAAGCTTCTACCATTAACCAACCGCTACCAAATATTTCAATGACATTCTAAAACATGAAATCCAAACAGCTTGTGTTTTTAGTGAAATTTCAGTTTTCAAACACATTAGTCTTGCTATATTTGACAATCAATCATTCATTACCAAATATTTCAATTACATGTGACAACTAACATCTGAAACAATATTATTCATAGTCCAGTATTAACAAGCGTTGAATTTGAACTATCTTATCTAATATCAAATGCAAGTTCATTTATGATGAGTCTATCTCTTCAACATTACAGATATCAAATGAAAACAAAGGCATCATATTGTAAAACTAGCATCACTTGATTCTGCAAAACAGTATAGGTGCAATTGTCGAACTTCCTATTGCCAAGGGGTAGAGTATACCTGGAAAATTTGAAAACAGTGAAGCAAAGACAGAGTCAGCAGTAACAATGGACAACAGCAACAACAATGCAAGCGTGCACCAACAACACAATCCAAATGCAGTTCAAAACAGTCGATAACCCAGGGCCAATTGTAACAGAACCCAAACAGTCACACCAAGTAACAACCAGTAAAAGAACCACGACCAGCAGTAACAACAACAGCAAACAGCACAAGAACAACAGCACCAACAGAACAATCACAACCAAACTCGACTACCACAGCCTCATAAATAACAGTAGTGACAGAAAAACAAGAAGCCAAAGCAAGAGCCACCAGTCAGCAGTCAATGCCAATGTGTTTTATGAGTGTATGTAGATATCTAGGTTGTGAATGTCTATCTCCAGTGTTCTCTCCCTAAGGTTTGTGTGTGTGTCTCTATTTATGTCTTTCAGAATGCTCTCTCGAGTCTATCTCTATCCCTGTATCCCCTCCAATTTAAGTTAAGTATCAATGTCCCCCCTTTTTGGAATTCTCTCCCTTCTTTTTAATATCTTCCCATCTCCCCTTTTTCAGACCTCCCTCTAATGTCCGTCCCCTCTGTTTTTTATTCCCCTCCCATTCCCTGCCATCTCCCTTTTTAATTCACTTGAGCATGGGCCTCCTATAGTATTCCATCTTTCTCCCATATCATTATGTTTCCCAGCCCCACTAAGTTTTAAATAATGCATTAGTTTAATATTATCTAAACACTTAGTGGACAGGCATTCAACTTTGAACCCTTCTGCAAACTTTCCATTACCAAACTATCCCCTGAGTTGCCTAGAATTACTGTCCTACCCTAAATCAACCATCATTCTGAAGCTATAACCAATTCCTTACTCTAAGTCAGTCAGTAATTATTGCTAAGGGGCTCAGATCAAATTGAGTATCATTAACAGGGATCAACATTCAGAATTTGGTGCAAGTTTTATTAGCTTGAACACAAACGAACAAGCAAGGAATCAGTTAATGTAATGAATAACGAGGATCAACTGAAACCATATCATGACTTAACTGAATCAAAACTAAAACAAAAACAATACACAAACAGAGACACAGGTCTGTGCAGATTCGAAAACAGGAGGCTTCCAATTTCAACTTCGCAAAGACTAACGGCGAACAACTATATATGACTAAATTGATTGAATACCAACTGAATTTAAACAAACAAATAGACTCCTAGACTTATGAACTCTGCATTTGAACTAAGGCATGACAGAAGAGATGAAGGTTGCTACTAAAATATGAAACAAACGAAAACAGAAGAGAAATTGAAATCAAAGAAAAGAAGAATAAAAAAACAACAATTGTAAATACCTAAAACCCAACCCGAGCCTGCTTCGAACTTGAAAGTTATACTTCTCTCATTTGAAGTTGAAATAAACATTAATCGAATGTTCTCGGCTGAGAACACACGATTAAAGTCGATTAACAACCTCAAATCTCTAGTCTCGCGTCAGTTCTTTGAGTTCGAGTCTTTCAATCATTTGAACGATTCGATAATATCCAGGTTGAATTGAATGGTCTGTATGCTAAGTTTGGGATGGGGGAGGTTCTATGGTTGTCCGGTGTGAACTTGGGACGGGTTGGGTAATTTTAGGGTTTTTCTCGAACATTCGAGTGACGATTCGAGATGGCCTGGTATGATTCGAGGTCGACGGATAAGGGGTTCGTGTTCAGGGGAGTGAGGAGGATTAGGGGTGTTGGTTTGGGTGGCCGGCGACGTCTGGCCGCCGGGTTTCGAACGGTGGAAGTGGAGGGCGGCGCTAGGGTTTCTTGGGAGCGACTGGTTCATCTCCCAGAGACAATTGGGGATGGACTTTGGTAACTGACCGGGTAGTGGGCTTTGGGGGGGGGGGTTTGGTATACCAAAATACATAGATTAATTTCAGCCGTTGGATCACAAGAATCCAACGGTTTAGATTAGAAGAGATGGGGGGCGGTTCGGGTGGACCGGGTCAGGTACATGGGTTGGGTAATGAATTAGTTTGGGCTTGGGTAGGGGACCGTTTGGGGCTGGTGTATGGGCCTGGGGATTTTGCAGATTGGCCCAAAGCTTTTGCCTTTCTTTTTTCCCCTCTATAATAACTTGTATTGTATTTTTCCTCCCCTTTTTTGCATATTTTTTTTTGTATTTTGTATTTATTCTACTTTGTGATGATTATTAAGCACTAATAAAAAAAAACTAAATTAATTACCTCTCTTTGATAATTTTCAATTTAAAAATTAACTAATTTTTTTGATTTTTCTTTAAATTGCTAGAAAAACGAATTAATTCCCTAAAGATGCAATTTTTTGTATTTTCATTTATCACACGCAAATAACATGCAATCAACTAACACAAAATTCACACAAAATTATAACAATGAGGAAAATCATTTATTTTGGATTTTATAGGCATAACTCATATGTAGGGTAAAAATCACGTGCTCACAGCTGCCCCTCTTTGCTCGGGGACACGAAGAGTTTCCGTGCAAAGATAAGTGAGCAACTATGAACGATTATTTACCCGCTCGAGTATTCCATTGCAAAGCATTTTGAAAAACTTTGACCGCACCCTGCTTCAGAGGTTGCCTACATATCCTGGGCTAAACAGGAATCAGGTCAGTGTAGTTCGGGAAGTTTTGGTAGCTGGGACTACCATGATTGCTGTGGTCTTGCTGTTACTGTTGTTGCTGCTGTCACTGCTTACCGATCTCCTCATTACATCGTGCTAAAATAAAACAAGAAACTAGGCTAGCCTACGGATCACATGATCCTATCTATCTTCAACTTGCTTTTGCCACCTTGCTTTTTGTTGGCTTGATCGTTCCTTCTGATGTTTCTTCTCTTCCGCCAATTGTTATTTCGGCCTATCTTGATTGCCGAACTCCGACCGTTGGTCCCTTCCTTATGATCTTCGAACTATTCTTCTTCGAAGTCTGAATCTATCTTTCTGATCCTTGTTGCCTTCCTTCTGATTTTGAACTTGAATTCATGCTGGGGATTTCTGTTATACTCTACTGCTTTCCTCAAACAACTTCGAAAGTAAATTGCCACTCCATTCTCCAGGCGGGCTCCCTGACTTCAACCATGACTTCAAAATAAAATCGCCACTCTATTCTCCAGGCGGGCTCCCTGACTTCAACTACTACTTCAAAATAAAATCGCCACTCCATTCTTCAGGCGGGCTCCCTGACTTCAACTACTACTTCAAAAATAAAATCGCCACTCCATTCTCCAGGCGGGCTCCCTGACTTCAACTACTACTTCAAAAATAAAATCGCCACTCCATTCTCCAAGCGGGCTCCCTGACTTCAACTACAACTTCAAAATAAAAGTGCCACTCTATTCTCCAGGCCGGCTCCCTGACTTCCACTACTACTTCAAAAATAAAATCGCTACTCCATTCTCCAGGCGGGCTCCCTGACTTCAACTACTACTTCAAAAATAAAATCGCCACTCCATTCTTCAGGCGGGCTCCCTGACTTCAACTACTACTTCAAAAATAAAATCGCCACTCCATTCTTCAGGCGGGCTCCCTGACTTCAACTACTACTTCAAAAATAAAATCGCCACTCCATTCTCCGGGCGGGCTCCTTACTTCAACTACTACTTAAAAATAAAATCGCCACTCCATTCTCCGGGCGGGCTCCCCTGACTTCAACTACTACTTCAAAATAAAATCGCCACTCCATTCTCCAGGCGGGCTCCCTGACTTCAACTACTACTAACTCCATCCCATCCACGTCGCCTTCCTTTGCTTTCTGTACCATTTCTTCTTCCTGCATCGCCTATCGGGCCACCTTTCTTCTGAATTATCTTGTCCTGGAATTGCTTTCCCCTGGGTCGTATTACTTTTCTTTTGGCTGCTGGGGATATCTTTGGAACTGTTTACTCACCTGCTGGGGATGATGCTGCTGAGGAAGTATTCTTTGTTTCCTTCACCCCTCATTCTCTTCCTTCTTCCCATACCTCCTCTGGAACTCACGCTTTTGCTTCCTCGAGCAAATTATGGGATATAATACTGCTGGGGGAATCTCGAAGCCATTGTTTCATTTTTGCAACAACTGCTGGGGATGATACCAGGCTCAAAGATCATCCCATCGTGTTGTCTGGCCTTTCTCAAAACTATTCTGCTCGGAGCTGGTATTTCCCGAAGTCTTGTGTTGCTTTCTACCCTTATCCACTGGTCTTTGCTTTCAAGAAAATTTTCGCAACAGGAGAAAATTTTCTGCCCCAGTTTGATAAACTTCTGGATGATATGCTTTTCCACCAACGAACCCTCTTTTCCTGCTTTAAATCAAAGAAAAATTGTTAGTTTCAAAATGCAGTGAGTGGTCGTGCCACTCTTGTTGGGGCCATTCTCTTTCAGCTGCTTGGCCTTTCTCGAACTTTGAGGACGACGTTGACGCTTGCTGGGGACGATGTTCTTTCCACGAACGGTTTCTCATCTTTCCTTTTATTCCAATCTTTGGTTTGATCCGGCCCTTTTTGGCCGGTGATCTGTTGCGTGAGATCATCTTCCGGACGTGCCATATGTGTCCATCATACTTCATAATTCCTGTGAACTTTCCAATCGACCTGTCGTTCCAATCTTACTATCGGAACGATTTCTGCCTTATTGCCTCGTTCCACGCCCATTCATTTTCATTATACTGCTTTGGGAGACTTGGTAGTAAGCTTTGAAAAATCAATTTTCGAAAGAGAAAGAAAAAGAGTGCTAACCGCAAATGACAAAAGAAAAGGAAAACTTTTCTGAACTCAAAAATAGGAAAAACTTATCTGAATGTGTGACTGATCCAATGGTTATGCTGCGCCTTTGAGATTAAACTACCCAGTCTATTCATGTCAATCATTTTCTGATGCCGCGTTCTGCTAGAGGTAAACGGATGTCCAAACCTTGTCTCGTGCAGACATCTTGTAACCATCTCGCCCTGTCACCTCACAGTGCCCTTCAGAGGGTTTTCACTAATGAGACTCTCTCATTTCTCTCTATCTCCCGTCGCCTTAAGGTGCCCGTAAAGGTTTTCACCGTAAGACTCTCTCATTTTATTTCTCTCAACTTTCTTCGCCTTAAAGTGCCCGCGAGGGTTTTCACCGTTAAGACTCTCTCATTTACGCTTTCTTTCCTGTGGTGGGGTATCACCCCTGAGATTCCCTCTAGAGCGTTATCCCCTTTTGGCTTGTGCATCCTGGATTCAATCGAGGGTCGGAACGTCACTTTTGGCTTTCATTCACATGACTTGGAATTTCTCAAATACTGATCGAGAGGTCTTTCTGGTTCTTAATGTGGTTTCTGCGCGTGAGGCTAAAAGGGTTTAACCTCGGCGGTTAGCTTATTACAACTTTCGGAATCCACACTATCTTTCAAACGAAACAATGACTTCGGCCCCAATTTTGTTGCTTGGGGATCTTTGATTTTTATTTTATTATGACCGAGCCGTGTGGCGCCTACGTATCCTTCTTGAGGAATCAGGTCGAACGTAGTTCACTTTTTCTTGTATTTTTCTTTGTTTCTTTTTCTATTCTGTTACACATCTTCCTTGATGATTTCGAAAGAGGGTATATGAAAGAATAATTAAGGCTCAAATGGGGAAACAAAGGTTAAAGTGTTTGGGTAGTAGAAAAATTGCCTCTGTCATTTCATTCTCCGAAAAATGCCAAATACACACAAACGAAAACAAACGTTGACAAATGCATTAAAGAATTACACATAATATCTCTTGACTGCATCGGAATTGATAGCCATATCGGTGCATCTTCCCTCAACATCAGTCAGACATAGAGCGCCGTTGGATAATACTCTAGTCACCACAAATGGTCCCTGCCAATTTGGAGCGAACTTGCCTTTCGCTTCGGCCTGATGTGGTAGAACTCTCCTCAGCACATGTTGTCCCACTTCAAATTTCCTGGGACGTACCTTCTTGTTATATGCTCTCGCCATTCTCTTTTGATACAATTGGCCGTGACATACTGCTGTCAACCTCTTTTCATCGATCAAGCTCAATTGCTCTAATCGGGTTTTGACCCGCTCGTCGTCATCAATCTCAGCTTCAGCGACAATTCGGAGGGATGGAATCTCAACTTCTGCGGGTATTGCTGCTTCAGTCCCGTATACCAACAAGTAAGGAGTTGCACCTACCGAAGTCCGGACGGTAGTGCGATAACCCAACAGCGCAAATGGTAACTTTTCATGCCACTGCCTAGACCCTTCTACCATCTTCCTCAATATCTTCTTTATATTCTTGTTTGTTGCCTCAACCGCGCCATTTGCTTTGGGACGATACGGTGTGGAATTTCGGTGTGTGATCTTGAACTGTTGGCAAACCTCCTTCATCAATCCACTGTTAAGATTTGCACCGTTATCTGTGATGATTATCTTTGGAATTCCAAACCTGCAGATGATGTGGGAATGCACGAAATCCACCACCACCTTCTTGGTCACTGATTTGAATGTTTTGGCCTCCACCCACTTGGTAAAATAATCGATCGTTACCAGAATGAACCTGTGACCATTGGAAGCCGCGGGCTCTATAGGTCCAATAACATCCATGCCCCATGCAACAAACGGCCATGGTGCTGACATTGTGTGCAATTCAGTTGGTGGAGAATGAATCAAGTCTCCGTGTATCTGACACTGATGGCATCTTCGCACGAAATTTATACAATCACGCTCCATCGTGAGCCAGTAATATCCTGCTCGAAGAATCTTCTTTGCCAATACGTATCCGCTCATGTGTGGTCCGCAAACTCCCGAGTGTATATCTGTCATCACTGTTGTGGCTTGATTTGCATCTATACATCTCAACAATCCCAAGTCCGGGGTTCTTTTGTACAGCACCCCTCCACTAAGGAAAAATCCGTTCGCCAACCGCCAAATAGCTCGCTTTTGATCTCCAGTTACTTGCTCTGGGTATACTCCTAACCTGAGGATTCCTTGACATCATGAAACCACGGCTCACCATCCACCTCTTCCTCTATCACATTACAATAAGCATGTTGATTCCGGACCTGGATATGTAACGGATCGACACGAACCTTGTCCGGGTGATGTAGCATCGATGCTAAAGTAGCCAACGCGTCGGCAACCTCATTATGCATCCTTGGGATGTGCCTGAATTCTACCGATCGAAAGCGTTTGGTCAAATCATGCAAACATTGACGATATGGGATAAGCTTTAAATCTCTGGTTTCCCATTCTCCCTGAATCTGATGTACCAGAAGGTCCGAGTCCCCCAAGACCAAGACGTCCCTGTACATCCATGTCCACCGCTAATCGCAACCCCAAGATACATGCCTCGTACTCGGCCATATTATTGGTACAGTGAAAACGCAGTTGAGCAGTAACAGGATAATGATGTCCTGTTTCAGATATGAGCACAACCCCTACTCCGACTCCTTTTGCGTTCGCCGCTCCGTCGAAGAAGAGCTTCCACCCTGGATCCTTGGTTAGTTCTAACCCCTCGATTTGCAATACTTCTTCGTCTGGAAAATACGTCCTCAAAGGTTCGTATTCGTCATCAACAGGATTTTCAGCTAAGTGATCGGCCAGGGCTTGAGCTTTCATAGCCGTCCTTGTCACGTATATGATGTCGAACTCCGTAAGTAATATTTGCCATTTTTCTAACCTCCATGTAGGCATAGGTTTCTGGAAAATATACTTCAACGGATCCAAACGCGAAATGAGGTAAGTGGTGTAAGAAGACAAATAGTGTTTCGGCTTTTGGGCTACCCAAGTCAGGGCGCAACATGTCTTTTCTAGATGAGTGTACTTGACCTCGTGGACTGTAAATTTCTTACTGAGGTAGTAAATGGCCCGTTCCTTCCTGCCGGTAAGATCATGCTGCCCCAGTACGCAGCCGAACGAATTCTCCAAAACCGTCAGATAAAGAATTAGGGGTCTACCCGGTTCAGGCGGAACTAGTACGGGTGGGTTTGACGGATACCCTTTGATTTGGTCAAACGCTTCCTGACATTCTGTCGTCCATTCTATCGTAGCGTCTTTCTTCAACAGACGGAATATGGGTTCACAGGTTGCTGTAAGCTGAGCAATAAACCTACTGATGTAATTTAACCTTCCCAACAGACTCATTACCTCTGTTTTATTCTTTGGCGGGGGTAGCTCTTGAATGGACTTGATTTTGGATGGGTCCAACTCAATGCCCCGTCGGCTGACGATGAATCCTAGCAATTTTCCTGATGGAACTCCGAATGCGCATTTGGCCGGATTGAGCTTGATGTCGTACCTTCGAAGTCTTTGAAAGAACTTCATGAGGTCGGCAACATGGTCTTCTTGACGTCTGGATTTTACGATCACATCATCCACGTACACTTCAATTTCCTTGTGTATCATGTCATGGAATACCGTAGTCATCGCCCTCATATATGTTGCCCTTGCATTCTTCAAACCGAACGGCATCACTCGGTAGCAATAAGTTCCCCACGGTGTGATAAAAGCCGTCTTTTCTGCGTCCTCTTCATCCATCAAAATCTGATGATATCCCGCATAACAGTCCACAAAGGACCCGATTTCGCGTCCGGCGCAATTATCAATCAGGATATGGATATTGGGAAGCGGGAAATTATCCTTAGGACTCGCCTTGTTGAGGTTGCGATAGTCCGCACATACTTTGATCTTTCCGTCTTTCTTTGGCACCGGTACTACATTAGCCAACCATTCAGGGTATCGAGTGACGCGAATGACTTTCGCCTGCAATTGCTTGGTTACTTCCTCTTTGATCTTTACACTCATCTCCGTCTTGAATTTCCGCAGTTTTTGCTTGACGGGAGGATATACCGGATCAGTGGGTAATTTATGAACCACTAGATCAGTGCTGAGTCCCGGCATGTCGTCGTACGACCATGCAAAAATGTCTTTAAACTCCATGAGTGTTTTGATCAACTCTTCTCTCAGGTTTGGTTCAATATGGACACTTATCCTGGTTTCTTTGACGTCATCCGTGTTCCCCAGATTAACGGCCTCGGTATCATTTAAATTTGGTTTGGGTTTTTCCTCGAAGTGACTTAATTCTTCACCGATTTCTTCTACGGCTTCATCATCGCCGTACTCGGACTCACTCTCGTCACTTCTTATTTCATGCGTTATTATTTCCAAACCCGATTGACTTTCTAGACCTGGGTTGATTAATCTTTAAGCACGCCATATCATTAAGATCAGTTGAAAGAAGGCTGTTCAGAAAAGTTAAAAGAAGAAAAATAAACAAAATTAGACACGAAGGGAACCAAATTTCATTAATGGGAATAGTACAAGGAAAAACAAACTTGCAAACTTAAATCAAAATGAACTAAAACAACTGGATTTTACTCCGGGGACAATCCCCAACACAAAATTTTGAAAGAAAACAATCCAAGGCAAACTACCAAGACTCCTTCCGGACAAGGAGAGGAGTAGCCTTCCAATTATTCAGTTTTGCCTTTGGTCCCACAAACTGTATCTCGGCATGGCTGGATCCTTCACCATCCTCGAGCATACATACATCTGTGAATAGGTCCTCGAACTTCCTGAAGAACTCTTCGTCTGGCCTAATCGTAGGACCGGGAATCTTTGTCGTCGGATGTCCTCTTACTCCGGACCTGACGAAAGATTGGGAAAGGCGTGGAATAGGCTTCGGGAGCACCCATGTCTTCTGCTTACTCCTCTTGGCTCGCCGGATGTCCTCTGATGTTGGCTGGAATCCCAAGCCGAAGGTTCCCAAGTTTTCGACCACCGATACCGGTTGTATGATTCCTTGCAGAGATGCACCTAGACCTTTGCCGGGTATGAAACCATGTCTCAACATTTCATGAGCTACCATGACATCTGCAGCAATTATTCTGTCATCGGGAATGCATTCCCCTTCTGTAACTCGGTTGGCGGATACCACATCGCAGATCTGGTATACCCATGGCCCAACATCTTCTTCTGTCTCAACGAAGGGGACGATGGTGCCTGGTTGTAGATCATTCTCTCCATGGACGACGACCTCCTGTTGGTCCCACTCAAACTTGACGAGTTGGTGTAAGCTGGATGGAACTGCTCTTGCGGCATGGATCCATGGTCGCCCTATCAGGAGGTTATATGACACCACCATGTCCAGCACCTGGAATTCCATGATGAACTCCACTGGCCCAATCGTCAAGATTAACACTATGTCCCCAACCGATGCCTTGCCTCCCCCATCGAACCCTCGAACACATATGTTGTTCTTGCGTATCCTGCCGATGTCCACTTTCAACTTGTCCAGTGTAGAGAGAGGACAAATGTTAGCACTGGACCCATTATCGACAAGGACTTTGGTAACCACCGCCTCTTCACACTTTACCGTAAGATATAAAGCCTTGTTGTGCGCGGTGCCCTCCTCGGGCAATTCATCATCGGTGAAGGTGATCCGATTCGCTTCGAAGATCCTATTGGTGATCTTCTCCAAATGACTCACCGAGATTTTATCCGGTACATGTGCCTCATTCAGGACTTTCATCAAAGCTTGCCGATGTTCTTCAGAATGTATCAGCAAGGATAGCAATGATATTTGCGCCGGAGTCTTCTTCAACTGCTCTAAGACAGAATAGTCATGCAGCTTCATCTTTTTCAAGAATTCTTCTGCCTCTTCATCAGTTACCAGCTTTTTCAATGTTGCCGGAGTGATCTTCCTCAATTCCGCAGGGGCAAAACATCTCCCCGAGCGGGTCAAACCTTGCGCTTCTCAAACTTCCTCTTTCACTTCCTTTCCTTTGTAGGTCGTTGTAATCCGAGCATAATTCCATGGAACAGCCCTGCTATCAGTTATTGGCAACTGTATTGCTGGCTTGATGATGAAAGGATCCATTCGAACGCCTGCTACCGTCAAGATGGGCTTGATTGCTGCCCCTGGTACAACTATCTTTGCTTCCCTCGGCCTCACCGGTACTCCGCTCACACTTCCCTTTCCTGCTTCCGACCCTCCTGGTATGTCCTTCTTGTAACTGGGTGACTCATCAAGGCTTGGCCCTTTTCTCACTCCTACCCCGCTAGACTTGATCATCATTACAGTCTGGGAGGCTTTCTCCTTTCCTTCTTCTACCCGTACCAACTCGATCATATTGGTCTCATGATGAGTTGGAAGTGGGTTTTGGTTGATATTGGGCTCTGTTGGAGTCTGGACCTCAATCCTGCGAGTGTCGATGAGCTCTTGGATGGCTGTTTTCAACCTCCAACACTTTTCCGTGTCGTGTCCCGGACATCCCGAGCAGTATGCACAATTTACTGAATGGTCCAGGTTCTTCGGAAGAGGGTTTGGTAGCTTAGCTTCAACCGGATTCAGCAACCCTACTTGCTTTAACCGGTGGAACAGACTGGTGTAAGATTCCCCCAAGGGAGTGAAATTCTTCGGCCTTGGCGCCCTGTCGCCCTTGAATGCCTGATTCGGACGAAAACTAGCGCCCGAGGGGTTTCTGTAAGCTCTTGGGGGTGGGTAATTGCTCTGCGGGTTTGGTGCACGCCACGGTGCATGAACGGGAGGTGCAGAATAGGACTGTGCATGATGGACAGTGAAATGGGGATCGGGTGTTGGATAGTAATGTTGCGGGTGGTTGTATGGATTGTGGAAGTAATTTTGGTGGTGAGGCTGGGGCGGGCTATATTGGGGCGCAGGGCCTCTGTTTCTGAACCATGTCCCGGACTCGACTGCCGCGACTTCCTCCTTCCTCTTTTTCCCAAGTACTCCTCCAGTACCACTTTGGATAGCATGAGTGGTGGCCTTCAATGCTGAATAGCTCATGATCTTGTTGGTTTTCAAACCTTCTTCGATCATAGCTGTAAGGCCCCGTAAAATTTTTGTGCATAAAACCTAGTAGCTTTGGTGTCATGGTCCGAATAATGTGTTAGGAATGCGTAGAATTCTTCCGAAAAGTGTCCGAAAAGTGTCCCTTGGTAGTGATTTAAGTTTCAAAAATGTAGAGAATTAATTTTCCGAAAAGTGTCCAATATGCGGTCAAGAATGCGACCGCAAACCTGACATGCGGACCGCATTCTTGCCGCAAAACGTTCTAGAGAGTTTCCCAAAAATCGTGTCAAAAGTGCGGTCGATATGCGATCGCATGTCAAATCTGCGGTGCACTTTGCGACCGTAGAATCAACATGCGGTCCGCATAGTGACCGCATTCCTTAACAGAACCTGTGTAAAATTTAGGGCAATTCTGCGGTCACTATGCGGACCGCATGTTGATTCTGCGGTCGCATAGTGCACCGCATAATTGACCCCGGCCCGCATTTTTGTAACATTTTGACCCGATCTCTTCTTTAATATAACACACTTCTTCTTCATTTTATCATATCATCTTACCAAAATTAGAGAGAGAGAGAGGGTTTTTAGAGAGAGAAATCTTTCATCTTCAAAGATTGTTCCAACCATCTTAATTCCAAGGGATCTTAGGGCAAGGATTCAACTTCCCCAATCTTTTCAAGGTAAAAACCCTAACTATTTTCTTTGATTTTCAGTTTTAATTGGGTAAAGAGAGGTTTGCATATAATAGCTTTTGAAAATAGAATTTTTACACTCATGCATGATTATTGAACTTGATTTCTAGTAAAAAGAAGTGAGTAGAAGTAAGAGTTTTCAAGAACAAGGTTGGCAAGAGTAAGATAGCGTGGGTAAGCATAAAGTAGGAAGTTAACGGAAGAAAAATCATCACCAGGTATGTATGGCTAATTTTGATTCTTGTGAAATCGCCTATATGTGTGAAGTTTGTTTGTTTCGTGTTAAATTGACAAATTGTGTGAAATTCTTGATGTTGTTGTTAGATAATCAAAGTTTGTTGTTGAGCTATGAGTGATGTAAAATGAGAGTTTAATTTGGCAAAAGAATTGTGAATAATGACTATGATGGCCTATATGGCACCTTGTGGAAAACAAATGAAACACTTGAGAATTGGTTTATTGTGGAAAGAGATGAAACACTTGAATTGTGGAAATATTGTAACATGGTTGTGATATTGAATTGAGAAGAAATTGAGAACATGAACCAATGTGTAAGTTGCTTATTTAAACTTGTTGAAATTGTGTGTAGTACCTTATCTGTGCTGTTTGAAATTGTTGTGTTTTCAACTGTAAGGCGGGGTCGTGTTGCGCGCCGCAACGTGGTGAAATAAGGTGTGGGTTGGGGTGATAAGGGTGGCCGAGGTAATAAGGGTGGTCGGGGGCAATAAGGATGGAAAGCGATCGAAATCGCCATTGAAAATTGATACAAAAATCAATAATGTGAAATTGTGAAAGGAGACAGCAGGAGAGTTTGCAACCTGTGGGGCACCGATTGCCCCTTTGTTTGACTACTTGTGCTTTACGTGATTGATTGGTTATTGTTAAATTGGTTGATCGTAGAAAGTGCTTTGTGTGAGAATTATTTGAAATGAGGAAAATGTGGAAACATGGTTGGGTGGCTTAATTAATTGTTGATGTAATTTAATGGCTTGAGTTTACTTGGGACAAAGTTTGTCCATACATACCAGTACAATTCAAGTGTACTGACGTCCCTTTTGCCGGGGGCGCTACATTCGTGTCATGATTGTAGGTGGATCAGTAGCAGGCACTTCAGCTCATCGGCAGTAGTATCTTTCATCCTCCACTGCCCGTTTTTGGTGAGCCCCTTTCTTCCTCGGGGCCTTGTGTGGTTCATGCCACTCGGTTTAGATTTCATTTTGGTTTTGTAAGGTATAGCCGGAGCCTTGTTACCGGCAAGTATTGTACTTTCCTTTTGTATCCTAGAGGCTCTGTAGACATGTAAACTGTGGGACTCCAGTCTTATGTATATATATTATGTTATGTCGGGCGTTGTAAAAATTGAAATCTTGTTAATGAATCACTCGTATCGTTTTATTTGTTTAATGTGAAATCAATTATGATTAGTAATATATTTGGTTAATGAGAAACGGTCATCACAGGGGTAACGCGTGGGAATGAAAGGCACCCAGGGTCCGCTTGACTGGGGCAACTCGGTCAGGCGCCGGTCATGTCCCTCGATTTGGGGCGTGACAATAGCCCCCATTTTTATCACCTCAGTGAATGACTTTCCTACGGACGTCACCAGATGTCCGAAATAGGTTGGCTCTAGTGTTTGCAAGAAGTAATCCACCATCTCGCTCTCTCTCATAGGTGGATCCACCCTAGCTGCCTGTTCCCTCCAGCGGAACCCAAATTCCCTGAAACTCTCGGCGGGTTTCTTTTCTATCTTCAGCAATGACAAACGGTCTGGGACTATTTCAAGGTTGTACTGGAACTGGCCAATGAATGCTTGAGCCAAGTCATCCCACGTAAACCATCTGCTGGGATCCTTCCTAGTGTACCATTCTAGTGCAGATCCCCCCAAACTCTGACCAAAGTAAGCTATTAGAATTTCGTCCCGTCCTCCAGCTCCTCGCATTTTACTACAAAACCCTCGCAGGTGGGCTACTGGATCACCATGCCCCTCGTATAGGTCGAATTTGGGCATTTTAAAACCTGCTGGCAACTAGACGTCCGGAAATGGACACAGATCCTTGTAGGCGACACTGACCTGGTTGCCCAAACCGTGCATATTCCTGAAGGACTGCTCCAGGCTCTTAACTTTTCTAATAACTTCCTCGTGTTCCGAACTTTGGAAGTGCTTTTCCGGTTCTGCCGGACTATCCCAATGAGGGGTGTGTGGATGTGGTTCAGGAGCCCTGAAGGTAGGCTCGGGAGGGTAGTAAGAATTGTCGTGGATTTGAACATGCGGCTCCCCGGGCGACTTTTGTAGAGTAACGGGTGGGGGTGCCACAAAAACAGGAGTGATTGGAGGAGGATTTTGTTTGGCTGTTGGAATTTGGGTGACATAAGGGTTTTCCCCTTGGTAGTATGGATAGATTGGGGCGCTTGTCGAAGGATCGAGGGGTGGATGTTCTGGAGCGGATGCGACAGTAGGGTGGTTTGGTGAAGACTGTACCCTAGCCCAGGCCAGGTGCATCTCTGTTATCTGCTGTTTCAGCCGGTCTACCTCTTCTTTCATTATTTGTATCTCCGATCTCTCTTCTTCGAGGCTCTTGCCGGAACTAGACATGCTTGCTGTAACTGGCCCTTTGGATCTAGTACGGTAAGGATGGCTGGCCAGTATATTCTGTCAAACCAATTGCTAAACTTTCTGGAAATGCAACAAACTTGTTAGTTTACCAAGTTTTACAGATATGTTATAGCACGTTGGATGCAATGCACCTAACCAAATAACCCTTTCTACATGTACTCTTAACATGCGTCATTCCAGCCTTTTTCTTTTTCTTTTTCTGTTTCTTCTTCTTTTTTCTTTTTCGACTATCTTTGAAAGCCTTATTGTTATTTAACCTTTGGATTCTTTTCCTTTCTTTTTAGTGGTGGTCGAATCTTATGTGGATTGCCTACGTATCACGTTCTCGCGTGAATCAGACCGAGCGTAGTTCTGGTAACAAGATTGTGGCAAAATTCAGTAACTTTTATATCAAATAAAACCTTAAAGTTACAAAACAGGTCTTACAACATAAAAGGAATGCTTGACTCGAAAACGTAAAATAACATGCCAACTGGCTTGACCCAATATTTCAAAATACATTTTTAATCAAAAGTCTACTGCTCTAAAATTCCTGGGGGCCCGCGAGGCATCATTCGGCCTTGCCGCGGGCCTGGGTGTGAGGTCCTTGTGTAGTCCCCTTAACTCTTCCATGATCCGATGAACATAACCCATAATTGAAGCGAAAAGGTCGGCGCGGGGCATTCGTTCACAAGCTAGGCACTTCCTGGTGACATAGTGCCCGATTTCTCCAATTCTGTCCTTGATCATGTCCCTTTCTCCGAGTAGCCGCTTTATCTGCTGTTTTTTCGCCCCCAATCTTTGAGCGTTGTTGGTGACTTGGTCTAGGAGCCTGTCTATTTGTTCTTGCAGTAGAGCCATCAAGTTGTGGCAACGGTCGAGGTCCGCTCTGGCATCTCGGGCTTGCTTGAAAACCCGCTCTCTGAGGACAACATTTGCTTCCCTTAAACTAGTGATGATCTCAGTGTAATCTTCTTCCACCTGTTGTAGGTGAAGTGCGCGTTGATGTGCCTCCTTTTTCCAGCTAGCACGGATCCTCATTGTTTGGGCTTTTGACTCTTCCAATTCTCTGCGTACATCGGCAACCTGGCTTCTCAAACCCTTTATCAATTTTTCGTCCGCTCGACTCCTCAACTATCTGTCAGCATCCATTTTCATTTGCTGGATTTGAGCTCTCAGAAAATCATTTTCTTGTGCCAACTTCTTTTTATCTCCTTCGTTGGCGGCGGCTTGCACATCTATTTCAAATTGGAGCTCTTGGGTCCGCTGTTCTATCCTGCTGATCTTTGTTCTATAAGCTTCTTCTCTGGCCAACCAATCCCATTGTTCTTGTGACGCTCCAGCAAACTCCCTGAGGTGAGGCCTTTTTGCGGGCCTTTGATGCTCCAGATCTCTACTATACCATGCAGGGTATTCCGACGATACTTCACCCCGGGCTCGATCTCGCACCCGAGTGTCTATTTTTAATGTCTGACATTCACTCCAAATCTTTCGGACCAATGCTTCGGGGAACTGTCCTCCTGGTCCAATTTCAACTACATGTGGGCTGAGGTCTTCTTCTTTTGGGATTATTTGGCATTGTCCCAACTGTCTCAATACTCGACCTGGTGCGTAGGGCTGGATGCTGTTGAGGCCCATTAGCAATAAATACGATTCTTGTGGCTGATGCATATATGACTTCTTCCACGGGAAGCCAACCAAACGTCCATTCTATCCTGCTGGCTGTAGTCGAACGCAAAAGTCGTATCCATCCGCTAATCCCCTCTGGCAACTCATGTCCCTCGACCCTCGCAGGAAATTCTTCTATACAAGTTTTCTTCGGTGAACTATACCTCATAAATTGCGGATGACGACATAAGTGATCGATCATCCACATTTGGAGCAATACATTGCAAGCTTCAAAGAAGGCCCCTCCAGCTTTGCAGATAGTGAGTGCACGAGAGATGTCCTGATACTATCATGGGAGCCAAAGTATTATTGTCTTGTTTCATCAAAGTGCTGACGACCCCTGCTACCTGTATGTTGATATTCCCATCCTTTCGGGGAAATACCAGTGAGCCTAGGAAAGCTATCATGAAGGCGATGCGTCTATGCTCTTCCCATTTTAACTGGTTTTCTCCGCTGCAGATTTTGCTTCTATGTTTGTTGAAGCCCCCATAATGACCATATTTGTCATATAGAAATGCCAAAGTGCAGAACCCTTCTGATAAGTCTGGGTTGTGTACAGTTCTGCGGATCTTTACCGTATCCAAAAACCGATGTACCGTCACTACCCTTGGTGCAATGAGGTATTGTTCCCTCATAGGGACTTTTGGTCTTCCGACATATCCGGCTAATTCTTCCAGTGTTGGTGTGAGTTCAAAGTCCGAAAAGTGGAACACATTGTGTGCCGGATCCCAGAATGAGATCAAGGCTCGTATGATGTCTCCTCTCGGGGGAATATTTAGCAGCCCCACTAGATCTCCCAAGTACAGCTTAACGGCATCTTGTCCTTGCTCGCGCAAGTCGCTCCACCACCTATGCAAACTTAAGGGGACCTTGTTTATGATAGCTTCAGTTGTATTCTGACTCGTGCTCATTCTGCACATTTATTAAGGTAATTTTTAGATGAAAGCGAAATTTTTATTTGCCCCAAAACTATCTTTTTCTAAAAAACGAAACGGGCCACGGGAATTGACTGGTCAAAAAAGGTGGTCGTTAAGGCAAAATTAAATATCTTGGCGTTCCGTCATTAAAACTTATTTTGAAATATATGGGAGTTGGACCCGTAAAAGGTTGCCTACGTATCTCACACCCGGTGAGAATCAAACTCGCGTAGTTCGGTCCGTCAAAACAACTATTTTTCTTTTATTGATTGTCAAAGAAAACACATTTTGTCAAGAAACCATTTTGTTGGCAAAGTCAACCTTCTGTCGTCTTTTATCGGCAAACTAAATTTATTGACTTGTCGGTAAAACACATTTTTGTATTTTTCTGAAAAAATATTTACTTCCCCATACTATTTCCTTTTGTGTTTTTTTTTTTTTCGTTTTTCTTCGGTATTTAAAAGAACCCGGTCAGCATGCCATTCTAACTAAATGCTCACAACAAATATGATATGGCAAGATGGTCTTTCATTTCAGGTTGTCTGTCCTAGACGGACCCAACCCTTGTGTTGAGTCCCCTAAGTCAGAGATGATGCAAATAAACGTTCTGAATCTAGGCTCAATATCCTGATGCTTTTCAATGGTACTAGACCGTGTACCCGAGCAGACAACTCGGATTTGAGGAGGGAGCTATGTACCGGGGACCCGCAGGATCGTCCGGCTTTGTAACTTATCCTGCCTCTTTTCTTATTTTGGTATTGACACTAACAGAAAGGGGAGTCTCAACCAGTAAGCACATCCCCGGGGGTAAGAAGAGACGGGTTTTTGGCACAGTTTTATATACAGTTCACGCAACATCAAAGCGGTAAACATATAGCAGTTTGTATATACAGTGCAACTAATATCAAAGCGGTAGACATGTAGCACATTAATCAAACATGTAATAAAATCAGATATAGACAAAACAACAATTTAAATGAGCTCGAGTTCTTAGACCCCGAACCGAGGTTCGAGGTCTGTTTCCCCAGCAGTGTCGCCAGAGCTGTCACACCTCCTTTTTACGCACCCGCGGGAGCGCGAGGGAGTTTTTCCAATTAAAGGACAATCGAGACGGGATTGATTTATTTAATTCAGAGTCGCCACTTGGGAAAATAATGGTGTCCCGAGTCACCGGTTTAATCCCGAACCGAGGAAATTTATGACTCTGTAATACAGTCTGCGAAACTAGAAACCTGGATAAGGAATTCTGTTAACCCGGGAGAAGGTGTTAGGCACTCCCGGATTCCGTGGTTTTAGCACGGTCGCTCAATTGCAATTTTTGTTTCTATCTGATTCTTTTATATATTATGTGCTTTTAATGTTCCGCTTTTAATTTTAAGAAAAATTGCGACGTCACGAAAACACATTTCGAGTCACACCGCAACCAGTACGCCCTGTGACTTTAATGTATTTCAGTTTCGCCGAGAGTAAGATTTGGGTCACATAAATGCGCACCCGTATTTAGGGAAGTGATTTATTTACAAATCGTGCCTAAAGAGTCTATCGTCTTATTAATTTTTGGAAAAAGACCGTGAAATTCGCTAAACGGTCTTCCCGAGTCTATGTTTTTATTACAATTGATTGAGGGCCCCGCAAATGTGTATTTAGTGCGGCGAGGCTCATCTCATTTTATTAAAGGCCAATCTTAGGATGGACTATATTGTCTACTTTTGTTATTTGTCTCTAATATTAATTTAATACCTAGTCCTACATGCATTATAATGAATAATTTTACGATTCAAAAAAAACTCTTTTAATAGTTTTTAATTCCAATTTAATAACAACGGATATGGCATCCACAATGCGATTGAGCCTAATACAAAAGAGAAACCAATAAGCTGGGCTTGAGGCCCATACGTGTGCCAGCCAGTTGAATGGGTAGACAATTACGAACCCTAATTAGTAATCAACAAATTCTTTGCTGAAGGTGAATGTGTCTAAGTAGTAATGACATTTTTTGCTTCTACCTCTTTAACACAAATTTCTATAACATAACATAGCTCTTGGCTTTTGCAGCTTATCAACACCAATTAAAACCATGTATTGAATGTATTATATACGAAATTGAGATAGGATTATTAGCTTTGTGAATTCATTCCTAAGTGTAACCCTATAATCAACTTCAAAGGCGTAAGCCGAGACTAAATTAATTCTATAAGCACTAGCATTGAACAACCCAAATTTATTATCTAACTAAGCAATAGCACAAAGCTTCTACCATTAACCAACCGCTACCAAATATTTCAATGACATTCTAAAACATGAAATCCAAACAGCTTGTGTTTTTAGTGAAATTTCAGTTTTCAAACACATTAGTCTTGCTATATTTGACCATCAATCATTCATTACCAAATATTTCAATTACATGTGACAACTAACATCTGAAACAATATTATTCATAGTCCAGTATTAACAAGCGTTGAATTTGAACTATCTTATCTAATATCAAATGCAAGTTCATTTATGATGAGTCTATCTCTTCAACATTACGAATATCAAATGAAAACAAAGGCATCATATTGTAAAAATAGCATCACTTGATTCTGCAAAACAGTATAGGTGCAATTGTCGAACTTCCTATTGCCAAGGGGTAGAGTATACCTGGAAAATTTGAAAACAGTGAAGCAAAGACAGAGTCAGCAGTAACAATGGACAACAGCAACAGCAATGCAAGCGTGCACCAACAACACAATCCAAATGCAGTTCAAAACAGTCGATCACCCAGGGCCAATTGTAGCAGAGAACCCAAACAGTCACACCAAGTAACAACCAGTAAAAGAACCACGACCAGCAGTAACAACAACAGCAAACAGCACAAGAACAACAGCACCAACAGAACAATTGCAACCAAACTCGACTACCACAGCCTCACAAATAACAGTAGTGACAGAAAAACAAGAAGCCAAAGCAAGAGCCACCAGTCAGCAGTCAATGCCAATGTGTTTTATGAGTGTATGTAGATATCTAGGTTGTGAATGTCTATCTCCAGTGTTCTCTCCCTAAGGTTTGTGTGTGTGTCTCTATTTATGTCTTTCAGAATGCTCTCTCGAGTCTATCTCTATCCCTGTATCCCCTCCAATTTAAGTTAAGTATCAATGTCCCCCCTTTTTGGAATTCTCTCCCTTCTTTTTAATATCCTCCCATCTCCCCTTTTTCAGACCTCCCTCTAATGTCCGTCCCCTCTGTTTTTTATTCCCCTCCCATTCCCTGCCATCTCCTTTTTTAATTCACTTGAGCATGGGCCTCCTATAGTATTCCATCTTTCTCCCATATCATTATGTTTCCCAGCCCCACTAAGTTTTAAATAATGCATTAGTTTAATATTATCTAAACACTTAGTGGACATGCATTCAACTTTGAACCCTTCTGCAAACTTTCCATTACCAAACTGTCCCCTGAGTTGCCTAGAATTACTGTCCTACCCTAAATCAACCATCATTCTGAAGCTATAACCAATTCCTTACTCTAAGTCAGTCAGTAATTATTGCTAAGGGGTTCAAATCAAATTGAGTATCATTAACAGGGATCAACATTCAGAATTTGGTGCAAGTTTTATTAGCTTGAACACAAACGAACAAGCAAGGAATCAGTTAATGTAATGAATAGCGAGGATCAACTGAAACCATATCATGACTTAACTGAATCAAAACTAAAACAAAAATAATACACAAACAGAGACACAGGTCTGTGCAGATTTGAAAACAACAGGCTTCCAATTTCAACTTCGCAAAGACTAACGGCGAACAACTATATATGACTAAATTGATTGAATACCAACTGAATTTAAACAAACAAATAGACTCCTAGACTTATGAACTCTGCATTTGAACTAAGGCATGACAGAAGAGATGAAGGTTACTACTAAAATATGAAACAAACGAAAACAGAAGAGAAATTGAAATCAAAGAAAAGAAGAATAAAGAAACAACAATTGTAAATACCTAAAACCCAACCCGAGCCTGCTTCGAACTTGAAAGTTATACTTCTCTCATTTGAAGTTGAAATAAACATTAATCGAATGTTCTCGGCTGAGAACACACGATTAAAGTCGATTAACAACCTCAAATCTCTAGTCTCGCGTCAGTTCTTTGAGTTCGAGTCTTTCAATCATTTGAACGATTCGATAATATCCAGGTTGAATTGAATGGTCTGTATGCTAAGTTTGGGATGGGGGAGGTTCTATGGTTGTCCGGTGTGAACTTGGGACGGGTTGGGTAATTTTAGGGTTTTTCTCGAACATTCGAGTGACGATTCGAGATGGCCTGGTATGATTCGAGGTCGACGGATAAGGGGTTCGTGTTCAAGGGAGTGAGGAGGATTAGGGGTGTTGGTTTGGGTGGCCGGCGACGTCTGGCCGCCGGGTTTCGAACGGTGGAAGTGGAGGGCGGCGCTAGGGTTTCTTGGGAGCGACTCGTTCATCTCCCAGAGACAATTGGGGATGGACTTTGGTAACTGACCGGGTAGTGGGCTTTGGGGGGGGTTTTGGTATACCAAAATACATAGATTAATTTCAGCCGTTGGATCACAAGAATCCAACGGTTTAGATTAGAAGAGATGGGGGCGGTTCGGGTGGACCGGGTCAGGTACATGGGTTGGGTAATGAATTAGTTTGGGCTTGGGTAGGGGACCGTTTGGGGCTGGTGTATGGGCCTGGGGATTTTGCAGATTGGCCCAAAGCTTTTGCCTTTCTTTTTTCCCCTCTATAATAACTTGTATTGTATTTTTCCTCCCCTTTTTTGCATATTTTTTTTGTATTTTGTATTTATTCTACTTTGTGATGATTATTAAGCACTAATAAAAAAAAACTAAACTAATTACCTCTCTTTGACAATTTTCAATTTAAAAACTAACTAATTTTTTTGATTTTTCTTTAAATTGCTAGAAAAACGAATTAATTCCCTAAAGATGCAATTTTTTGTATTTTCATTTATCACACGCAAATAACATGCAATCAACTAACACAAAATGCACACAAAATTATAACAATGAGGAAAATCATTTATTTTGGATTTTATAGGCATAACTCATATGTAGGGTAAAAATCACGTGCTCACAACTGCCCCTCTTTGCTCGGGGACACGAAGAGTTTCCGTGCAAAGATAAGTGAGCAACTATGAATGATTATTTACCCGCTCGAGTATTCCATTGCAAAGCATTTTGAAAAACTTTGACCGCACCCTGCTTCAGAGGTTGCCTACATATCCTGGGCTAAACAGGAATCAGGTCAGTGTAGTTCGGGAAGTTTTGGTAGCTGGGACTACCATGATTGTTGTGGTCTTGCTGTTACTGTTGTTGCTGCTGTCACTGCTTACCGATCTCCTCATTACATCGTGCTAAAATAAAACAAGAAACTAGGCTAGCCTACGGATCACATGATCCTATCTATCTTCAACTTGCTTTTGCCACCTTGCTTTTTGTTGGCTTGATCGTTCCTTCTGATGTTTCTTCTCTTCCGCCAATTGTTATTTCGGCCTATCTTGATTGCCGAACTCCGACCGTTGGTCCCTTCCTTATGATCTTCGAACTTGCCATCCTGTCTGACTTGGCGTTCCTTTTGATGCTTCTTCTCTTCTTACGAACTTGGATTCATGCCGGAGATTTCTGTTACATTCTATCGCTTTCCTCAAACAACTTCGAAAGTAAATTGCCACTCCATTATCCAGGCGGGCTCCCTGACCTCAACTATTACTTCAAAATTAAATCGCCACTCCATTCTCCAGGCGGGCTCCCTGATTTCAACTACAACTTCAAAATTAAATTGCCACTCCATTCTCCAGGCGGGCTCCCCGACTTCAACTACTACTTCAAAAATAAAATCGCCACTCCATTCTCCAGGCGGGCTCCCTGACTTCAACTACTACTTCAAAAATAAAATCGCCACTCCATTCTCCAAGCGGGCTCCCTAACTTCAACTACAACTTCAAAATAAAATTGCCACTCTATTCTCCAGGCGGGCTCCCCGACTTCAACTACTACTTCAAAAATAAAATCGCCACTCCATTCTCCGGGCGGGCTCCCGACTTCAACTACTACTTCAAAAATAAAATCGCCACTCCATTCTCCAGGCGGGCTCCCTGACTTCAACTAATACTTCAAAATAAAATCGCCACTCCATTCTCCAGGCGGGCTCCCTGACTACAACTATAACTTCAAAACTAAATCGCCACTCCATTCTCCAGGCGGGCTCCCTGACTTCACCTACAACTTCAAAGTAAAATCGCCACTCCATTCTCCAGGCGGGCTCCCTGACTTCACCTACAATTTCAAAATAAAATCGCCACTCCATTCTCCAGGCGGGCTCCCTGACTTCCACTACTCACTAACTCCATCCCCTCCACGTCGCCTTCCTTTGCTTTCTGTACCATTTCTTCTTCCCGCATCGCCTATTGGGTCACCTTTTCTTCTGAATTATCTTGTCCTGGAATTGCTTTCCCCTGGGTCGTATTACTTTTCTTTCGGCTGCTGGGGATATCTTTGGAACTGTTTACTCATCTGCTGGGGATGATGCTGCTGAGGAAGTATTCTTTGTTTCCTTCACCCCTCATTCTCTTCCTTCTTCCCATACCTCCTCTGGAACTCACGCTTTTGCTTCCTCGAGCAAATTATGGGATATAATACTGCTGGGGGAATCTCGAAGCCATTGTTTCATTTTTGCAACAACTGCTGGGGATGATACCAGGCTCAAAGATCATCCCATCGTGTTGTCTGGCCTTTCTCAAAACTATTCTGCTCGGAGCTGGTATTTCCCGAAGTCTTGTGTTGCTTTCTACCCTTATCCACTGGGTCTTTGCTTTCAAGAAAATTTTCGCAACAGGAGAAAATTTTCTGCCCCAGTTTGATAAACTTCTGGATGATATGCTTTTCCACCAACGAACCCTCTTTTCCTGGTTTAAATCAAAGAAAAATTGTTAGTTTCAAAATGCAGTGAGTGGTCGTGCCACTCTTGTTGGGGCCATTCTCTTTCAGCTGCTTGGCCTTTCTCGAACTTTGAGGACGACGTTGACGCTTGCTGGGGACGATGTTCTTTCCACGAACGGTTTCTCATCTTTCCTTTTATTCCAATCTTTGGTTTGATCCGGCCCTTTTTAGCCGGTGATCTGTTGCGTGAGATCATCTTCCGGACGTGCCATATGTGTCCATCATACTTCATAATTCCTGTGAACTTTCCAATCGACCTGTCGTTCCAATCTTACTATCGGAACGATTTCTGCCTTATTGCCTCGTTCCACGCCCATTCATTTTCATTATACTGCTTTGGGAGACTTGGTAGTAAGCTTTGAAAAATCAATTTTCGAAAGAGAAAGAAAAAGAGTGCTAACCGCAAATGACAAAAGAAAAGGAAAACTTTTCTGAACTCAAAAATAGGAAAAACTTATCTGAATGTGTGACTGATCCAATGGTTATGCCGCGCCTTTGAGATTAAACTACCCAGTCTATTCATGTCAATCACTTTCTGATGCCGCGTTCTGCTAGAGGTAAACGGATGTCCAAACCTTGTCTCATGCAGACATCTTGTAACCATCTCGCCCTGTCACCTCACAGTGCCCTTCAAAGGGTTTTCACTAATGAGACTCTCTCATTTCTCTCTATCTCCCGTCGCCTTACATATTTTTTTTTTGTATTTTGTATTTATTCTACTTTGTGATGATTATTAAGCACTAATAAAAAAAAACTAAACTAATTACCTCTCTTTGACAATTTTCAATTTAAAAACTAACTAATTTTTTTGATTTTTCTTTAAATTGCTAGAAAAACGAATTAATTCCCTAAAGATGCAATTTTTTGTATTTTCATTTATCACACGCAAATAACATGCAATCAACTAACACAAAATTCACACAAAATTATAACAATGAGGAAAATCATTTATTTTGGATTTTATAGGCATAACTCATATGTAGGGTAAAAATCACGTGCTCACAAACAGTATACCTAAAATGATCTGGTCGAGTGTTCTTCCAATTTTGGAATGAGAAGAAGCTTCTGAGACAATTTTTAAGAGAGAATTCGTGGGATTTCATTAGGTAAGAGTTCTTAGACTCGGATTATGTTGTTATGATGTAAGAATATAAATTAAACACTAAAAAACCAAGGATTTAAAGGGTAAAAATGGAGGTTAGGGCTTCAAACCTAAGAAAGTGTAAAGTTGAAATTTGAGGGGTCAAACGGACTCCGATTTCGATAAATTTCATATGCACAAACTCCTGGAAAGACGATGAATCCGTTGATGCAATTTTTGAAATTTTTCGAGAAGCGAGCCTGGGGCTCGGTTTTACCAACTTCGTGAATTGTTGCGTTTTCGAATAATTTTGATTGGGCTATGTTTCTTTGACCCATACTTATGTAATTGCTGTGGTTTTGACTAGATTCGACGCATGAGGCGGTAAATGTTAAGGGAAGAGGCATCGCGGACGAGTCCACGGCCGGGTAGAGGTGAGTTGTTAGTGTATATGATAGCCAGAGGGTTTGAAACCCCGGCTTATCACTTGTGATGCTATTAGGGCGTGGCTCGCATCCCATGGCAGGTGCGGGATTGGTTATGAATGGGGATTGAGACTTGGTCCATCCCGAATATGAATAATATTATACGCACACTGTGTTAGATTTATTTGTGGGCTGTAAGCCATGTTTGGGGCCTTGTGCCGACCTATAATATCCCTAAGGGATAGATATCTATGTGATAGCTTGGTTCGCATAATCGCTGATCTCAGTCCTGGTTTGAAATCACTACTAGGAAATGCTAAGTCACATGTTCTTGGAAAATTAAATAAATTAAAGTATTCTTCATTGTTAATGAACTGGAACCTGAAAATAAATAAATTGAACTGTTGTGTGACTCATATGCATGTTGTGGACTGAGGATGGATCGGGCTGCACGCCACAGCAGATGATATGAATATTGCGTTTGGGATGAAGGAGCCCCTCCGGAGTTTGTACACACCCCAGTGAGCGTCGTCGACGTTAAACGGATCGGGCTACGCGTCGTAGCGGTCATGTGCATTGCATTGCATTTTTGTTTGTAAATTATCTGTGTTAAAGTGATTTGTTGTTGTTGTTGTTAGTTCGTGGTAGGTATCAGACTGTAGCTTTAGCTTTGCTTTATGGTATTCTGTGGATTTCCTGCTTTCAGCTATTATTATATACTTTTTACTCACTGAGTACTTAGTACTCACCCCTACCCCCTGCACCTTTGTGTGCATATTCAAGTACACATGAGGGTTAAACAAGCATTCCAGCTTATTTCAGAGTATATTCGAGTTGCTGAGGTAGTTGCTGGCGTTCGCAGGACCTAGCTTCTCTCTTTATTTTAGTTTATTATATATATACTTCCAAATTTGAGTATTTTGTTCAGTATTCCTATTACTATTCAGTTTTTCTTAGAGACTCTAGACTCGTGACCCCAGATCTTTGGGAGTGTCATTTTCGGTGTTCGCACTTCTCAGCATTTGATTATACTATTATTATTAAAGTATTATTATTAACTCAAATATATTCTTCTTGAATTTGTCCTTTTGGGGCTGGTCTTTAAATGTGGAAATGGTTGTTGGTCTGGCTTGCCTAGCTTTAGGGTTGGGCGCCATCACGATCGAGATTGGGGTCGTGACAAGTTGGTATCAGAGCCTAGGTTACTAGGCCTCACGAGTCATGAGCCGGTTTAGTAGGCTCTCGCGGATCGGTACGTAGACGTCCGTATCTATCCTCGGGAGGCTACAGAACCTTTAGGAAACACTTCACTTTCTTGGAATTCTTATCATGCGTATTTGATTCAGCTTGAGATATAATTCTTGAAATTCCTTCCACACGTCTGTATGAGCACGCGAGCGTTCAGTAATATATTTGCCTTGATGGCTGGTGATTCCCCGATCGAGGGGCGTGATGTAATCTCCGTGAGTTCATGTTGGGAGAGTCTGGAAAACTTGAGGCCAAATCTTCGCCTATGGATTAAGCACCGAGGTGCTGATTTTGTGAGCTGGTGTTATGAACCTATAGGTTTAGTATTGTCCCTAACTGTGGGAATGTCAGCTAGATAACTACGTGATGAGTATATTGGTATTGTGTGGTATGTCTATATGACTTGGAAGTGTCGAAGAAGGACTGCTAAATGATAGATGGACCACTAAACATTTTATTTCCCTTATGTCTGGATGTGTTGCCCAGAGTTGTGGGTGCGGGGAGAATCTTTTCAGTTCCCCTAGTTGGGAGTGAAGTACATAGCATGTTGTGGCATGAGTTCAGACTCAGAAAGACTAAATTGGCAGTATTGTATATGTGTTATAATTCAAATAAGTGCAACGCATGTCCTTATATCGATTTTGATAATATAATATAGGTAGTATTGAGATTAATGTTGTTGATATACATTTTGATATTTTGTCGAGTTGTAGATATGTTGTTAGGATGATTTTGGTGATTCTCTGGCAGGTGGATAGGCCCAATTACAAAGGAAACTCTACCGAAATTTTTGAAAAAATTTGGGACTTAGTAAAAATTTGGTCGTCTAGAGAGTAGGCTTAACTGTTATGTGAGTGAATGCAAGAAAATACAGAAGAGTTAAATGTCACGACCCCAAATCCGGTCGTGATGGCGCCCAGCACATTGCTAAGCCAGCCTGACCAATCCATATCAACCACGGAGCAAGAAGCTCTCTTTAACCCATTTAGGCATAGTATTTGACGAAATAAAAGCAATACATGTAACGAAAACGGGGAACCAAGTCCCATAATACATCAACTCCCATAGACCAAGGGTCAAGAGTCATGAGCCTCTACTGAACATGAGTGTATAAAGGTTTACAAAATACCAAGTGCGGAAAGAAATGTCAATACAAAGTCAAAAGACAGTAGGAAGGAATATCGGGTCCTGCGGACTCTGCAGCTACCTCGAATATCCACAAACGTCGCCTCGCACAGCTACTGGATCACTGCTGAGAGGTACCTGGATCTGCACACAAGGTGCCGGGAGTAAAATGAGTACTGCCAGACTCGGTGGTAATAAACAAGGGTAAGACAGCGCAGATAAGAAATCCGCAATAAAGCACTATGTAAAGCTACAATCAGCTACCCTGTCATAGAATCAATCTTCACTGTACCTGTTCCAACAAATACCAATAAATAGCATAACAGCTAGCAAATGTAGTTAAATGCGATGCAATGCATGATATGACCGCTACGGCGCGTAGCCCGACTCCAATTTTGGGTACCCGTGCTCACTGTGGGGGTTCAGACTCCGAAGGGGCTCCTACAGCCCAAGCACATCTCATAGAGATATTCCTGCGGCGTGCAGTCCGATCCAACATATATCTCGCTGCGGCGCGCGGCCCGATCCACTACTAGTCAGCTAATATGCAGATACAGCCTCGCAGGCTCAAAAGTAGTTTTTGAAAACTCTTTTATCATTTTTCAGTTGGAAAACAGTAATGTCAAGTTCCAGAGATTGGAATTGGCATAATAACAAAAATAGTTGCGGACTAGTAGTAAACTAGCATGTCTATATGATAAGACAATGATAACGATCCTCGCGGGATCCAATAACTGGCTCACGGCCCACATGTATACTCAACCGCCCAAGAAGGGGGTTCCTTGGCTCAAGAGTGGCCATTATCACAATATATATATATACAACCATCCGAGAAGGAGGTTCGACGGCTCGAGAATAGCCAATAATACAGTATCAACAGGTCGGACTAATATATAGTCTCCAGTTCATGATCGACCCCGCACTCTCGAGAGTGTGCGTGTCTCGCCGCTATACAGCGTCACAAAGTGGTATACCGGGGTTTCGAACCCGCTGGTCATCACCCACATCTACTACTCACCTCAATATAGCGTGACGACTATTCCGCAATGCCCTTGCCACGAGAATCAAGCTCCGCACGCGTAGAATCTGCTCAAATACAGTAGAAATATAACAAATTAGGCCAATGGGATGACACCCAATCAATACAACTCAATTTACGTCAAAATTCCCAAAGTTGTCAAAACCCGACTTTCAGTACGCTTATCGAAAAATCACGAAAGTCACATATTCGGAACCCTCGTCTCAATACGAGTCTAAGCATATCAATTTTACCAAATTCGGACTCCATTTGCCCATTCAAAACCTTGATTTTCTAAAGTCCAAGCCTAGGGCTAAATCCTCCATAAATTACCCCAAATTCCTCCATTTTCATGATATAATTGCATAATATTACCAATACTAATCATAGTTTAAGTCCATAGAAGATTACCTGATGATTTCCCTTGAATTTCTCTTCAAAATCGCCCAAATCGCCTCTAAAGCCGAGACCCAAAATGTGTGAAATGTTCTGAAATTTTTCTAACTTCGGATACACTTACTTACAGCGATTTTCGCTTCTGCGGAACATTTTCCGCTTCTACGCTTCCGTATCCGCGACCAAAGGGTCGCTTCGGCGGTTCCAGGCCTAGCCGGCCATTTCCGCTTCTGCGAACAAAGGGCCGCTTAAGCGGTCCCGCCTCTGCGAAGAAGCTTCCGCTTCTGCGGACAAATCCGCCTCTGCGCATCCTCGACCGCTTCTGCGGTCTCGCCCAAACGGTCAAACGTCCGCTTCTGCGGAACCAGCCAATTTTCCCCCCCGTCCGCTTCTGCGATCACTGGCTCGCACCAGCGACCCCGCTTCAGCGGAAGTTCTTCCGCTTCTGCGAAATCACCCGCTCCTGCGCACCTCGTCCGCTTCTGCGGACTCGCTCCTGCGTCCAAAATTCCGCAGGGAGCGGAAACAACAGAAGCAGGATCCCAACCTGCAATTTTTCCACAATTTTCTCCCGTTTAACCATCCGAAAACACCCCGAGGCCCCGGGACCTCATCCAAACATACCAACACATCTTAATACCTTATTCGAACTTGCTCCAATCCTCAAAACACGTCTAACAACATCAAAACCCATAATTCGCATCGAATTCAAGCCTAAATTCCTTAAAACATTCCAAATTACACATTCCATAAAAAACCCGACCAAACGACGTCCGAATGACCTGAAATTTTGCAGGCGCATCCAAAATCACCTAACGGAGCTACTGCAACCTGTCGGAATTCCATTCCGACTCCCGGATCAAAATCTCACCTACCGTTCGGATTTCGCCAAAGTTCAACCTTAGCCAATTCAAGCCTATTTCTACACCGGGCCTCCAAATTCAATTTCGATCGCTCCCCTAAGTCACAAATCACCTTCCGGAACTAACCGAATCATCGGAATCCGGTTCCGAGCCCTCTAACCAAATAGTCAACTCCGGGTTGACTTTCCTTATTCAAGTTTCCTTCACAAAGGCTATATGCCTCATTTTCAATCCAATTCACTCCTAACTCACCCGATAGACTTTAACACCGATATAAAAGCATAAAACATACAATTTCAACATAACGGGGTGGTAATTCCCGCGACGACGGGCCGGGTCGTCACATTCTCCCCCTCTTAAGCAAACGCTCGTCCTCGAGCGGGTCAAGAAACATATCTGCAGTCTCAAACAAGTGAGGATATCTGCTCTGCATCTCCCGCTCAATCTCCCAAGTGGCCTCCTCCACGGGTCGACCTCTCCACTGAACTTTAACTGATGCAATCTCCTTGGACCTCAATTTTCTCACCTGCCGACCCAAAATAGCAATAGGCTCCACATCATAAGATAGATCACCATCAAGCTGAATGGTACTGGAGTCTAATACATGAGACGGATCTCCAATGTACTTCCGGAGCATAGACACGTGGAATACTGGATGAACAGTGGATAAGCTGGGCGACAAGGCTAACTCATATGCCACCTCTCCAACCCTCCTTAGTATCTCAAAAGGACCAATGTACCTGGGACTCAACTTTCCTTTCTTCCCAAACCTCATGACACCCTTCATAGGTGAAACCTTCAACAATACTCTGTCACCAACCATGAAAGACAACTCTCGAACTCTACGGTCCGCATAACTCTTCCGACGAGACTGTGCTGTACGAAGCCTCTCCTGGATCAACTTTGCTCTATCCAGAGCATCCTGGACTAACTCAGTCCCTATCAATCTAACCTCACCAGGCTCAAACCATCCCACGGGGGATCTACACCGTCCCTGCCATACAATGCCTCATACGGGGCCATCTGAATACTCGACTGATAACTGTTGTTGTAGGCAAACTCAGCAAGTGGTAGGAATTCATCCCACGAACCACCAAAATCAATCACACAAGCTCGCAACATATCCTCCAAGATCTGAATAGTGCGTTCAGACTGTCCGTCTGTCTGGGGGTGAAATGTTGTACTCAACTCAACCCGCGTACCCATCTCTCGCTGAAATGCTCTCCAAAACTGAGAAGTGAACTGAGTACCCCTGTCGGATATGATCGACACTGGGACTCCATGCAACCGAACAATCTCTCGAATAAAGATCACCGCCAACCGCTCCGATGAGTAGGTAGTACTAACTGGAATGAAGTGAGCTGACTTGGTCAGTCTATCCACAATCACCCATACAGAATCAAACTTCCTCGCCGTCCGAGGGAGTCCAGTAACAAAGTCCATAGTGATCCTCTCCCATTTCCACTCAGGAATAACAATGCGCTGAAATACGCCACCGGGCCTCTGATGCTTGTACTTAACCTGCTGACAGTTGAGGCACCGTGCTACATGTCTAACAATGTCCATTTTCATCTTCCTCCACCAATAGTGCTGTTTCAAATCTTGATACATCTTAGCGGCTCCCGGATGGATAGAATACCGCGAGCTATGGGCCTCCTCCAGAATCAACTCACGAAGGCCATCAACATTGGGCACACATATCCGGCCTTGCATCCTCAATACACCGTCACTATCAATGGTGACATCTCTAGCATCATCATGCCGAACTCTGTCCCTAAGGACAGCCAAATGTGGATCATCATACTGGCGCTCACGAATACGATCATATAGAGATGACCGAGATACAACACAAGCCAATACCCTGCCGGGCTCCGAAATATCTAACCTCACTAGCCGATTGGCTAGCACTTGAACATCATAAGCAAATGGCCTCTCCTCAGCTGGAATATATGCCAAGCTCCCCATACTGACCACCTTCCGGCTCAAAGCATCGGCCACCACATTGGCCTTCCCCGGATGATATAACATAGTAATGTCATAATCCTTAAGCAACTCAAGCCATCTCCGCTGTCTCAAATTAAGGTCTTTCTGTTTGAACAAGTGCTGGAGACTACGATGGTCGGTATACACCTCGCAAGACACACCGTACAAATAGTGCCTCCAAATCTTCAAGGCATGAACAATGGCGGCTAGCTCCAAATCATGAACAGGATAGTTCTTCTCATGTGGCTTCAACTGCCGAGAAGCATAAGCAATCACCTTACCTTCCTGCATCAACACACAACCTATCCCCACTCTCGAGGCATCACAATAAATGGTATATGAACCCGAAGTTGATGGCAATACTAACATTGGAGCTGAGGTCAAAGCTGTCTTGAGCTTCTGAAAGCTCTCCTTGCACTCATCCGACCATATGAATGGTGCACCCTTCTGGGTCAATTTAGTCAATGAAGAAGCAATGGATGAAAATCCCTGAACAAACCGGCGATAATACCCCGCCAAGCCAAGAAAACTCCTGATCTCTGTAGCTGAGGACGGTCTAGGCCAACTCTGCACCGCCTCTATCTTTTTCTGATCAACCTGAATACCATCACGAGACACCACATGTCCCATAAATGCTACGGACTCGAGCCAAAACTCGCACTTGGAGAATTTAGCATATAGCTTCTCCTCCCTCAATCTCTGCAACACAATACTCAAATGCTGAGCATGCTCCTCCCGACTACGGGAGTAGACTAGAATGTCATCAATGAACACAATCACAAATGAATCCAAATAAGGCCCGAACACACTGTTCATCAGATGCATAAATGCTGCTGGGGCGTTGGTCAGCCCAAAAGACATCACAAGAAACTCATAATGACCATATCCGGTCCTGAATGCAGTCTTCATAATATCCGAGTCCCTGATCTTCAGCTGATGATAGCCTGAACGAAGATCGATCTTAGAAAACACCCTCGCACCCTGTAACTGATCAAACAAATCATCTATGCGCGGTAGAGGGTACTTGTTCTTCACCGTCACTTTGTTCAATTGCCTATAATCAATACACATCCGCATGGAACCATCTTTCTTTTTAACAAATAATACCGGCGCACCCCACGGAGACACACTAGGGCGGATGAAACCCTTATCCAGAAGTTCTTGGAGCTGCTCTTTTAGTTCTTTCAACTCGGTCGGTGCCATTCGATAAGGAGGAATGGATATGGGCTGAGTGCCCGGCACCAAGTCAATGCCAAAATCAATATCCCTGTCCGGCGGCATGCCCGGCAGGTCTGAGGGGAATACATCTGGGAAGTCCCTCACAACAGGTACAGAATCAATGCTAGGAGACTCAGCTCCCACATCTCTCACAAAAGCTAAGTACGATAAACACCCTTTTTCAACCATCTTCTGAGCTTTTAGGAACGAAATAACACGGCTAGGGACGAAATCGGTCGAACCCCGCCACTCAATCCGAGAAATACCAGGAATGGCCAACGTAACTGTCTTAGCATGACAGTCCAATATAGCATGGTACGGAGACAACCAGTCCATACCCAATATAACATCAAAGTCCACCATACCCAACAATAACAAATCTGCCTGGGTCTCCAGACCCCAATAGATATAACACAGGATCTATAGACATGATCCACAACAATCGTATCACCCACGGGGGTGGATACATGAACAGGTAAATCAAGACTACCACGAGTCGCACCCAAATGATGTGCAAAATAAGAGGACACGTAAGAATATGTGGACCCCGGATCAAATAGAACAGAGGCATCTCCGTGACAGACAGAAATGATACCTGTAATCACAGCATCGGAGGCAACTGCATCACGCCTGTCAGGAAGTGCATAGAACCGTGCCTGGCCTCCACCAGATCTCTCCTCGCCCCTGGGGCGACCACGAGAAGACTGACCTCCACCTCTACTAGCCTGAGATGGTGCTGAAGAGGAGGGTTGATCCCTCTGCTGAGTCCTGCCCCTACGTAGTCGAGGGCACCGTCTCCTCATGTGGCCAAACTCACCACACTCATAACATGCACCTGGTGCTGGAGAAGTAGGTGCTGCACTCTGGGCTGGGAGGGCACTAAGTGATGACCGACCCTGCTGAAACCCCTGTCGACCACGACCATAAGAACCTCCGCTCTGCTCTGGGCGGCCTGAATGAGAAGGTCCAGATGAGCGACCTCTGCTCTGCTGGGAATGCCCTCTAGATGGAGCACCACTGAAACTACCAGAACCACGAGGCCTCTTGGCCTCCCGCTCCTCTCTCTCTCGGCGACGATCCGCCTCAATGGAGCGTGCCATATCAGCAACCTGCTCAAACGATGATGACAGAACTCGCTCGCTGGTCATAAGAATACGGATAGAGTAGTTGAGGCCATCAATGAACCTCCCGATCCTCTCCCTATCAGTGGGGATCATCCATGTGGCATGCCTAGCCAACTGAGTGAATCTAAGCTCATACTGAGTCACAGACATGTCGCCCTGAATCAACCACTCGAACCGGCGACGTAGCTCCTCGCGACGAGACCGAGGTACATATTTCTCTAGAAAGAGAGTAGAGAACTGCTGCCATGTGAGAGGTGCTGCTCTAGCAGGCCTACGCCTCTCAAACTCCTCCCACCAATCAAATGCGGGACCAGTAAACTGAAATGTAGTAAATGAAACTCCGCCGGACTCAAGAATACCAGCCGTACGCAGCATCTTCTGACACTTATCCAAGAAACCCCGGGCATCCTCGCCCTCAACGCCACCGAAATGGGGTGGCCGAAGTCTACCAAATCTCTCAAGACGACGCCGCTCGTCCTCGGGCATAACTTGAACCATATGCTCTGGAGCCGGAGCCGGTGCAGCTAGAGGAATAACCGGTGCAACCACCGAGCGGGGACCACCTCTGGCGTCCGAAGTCCCCGAACAACCGGGTCGGTGTGCGAGCCTGCAGGGTCCGCCGACCACCCCCGACCGAGATGTCGCTACGGTAGCGGTAGCTAAAACTACCCGAGCCAAACCGGAACACACCGATAATATCCGAGCAAGAGTCTCCTGAAGACCAGGAATAGCAATAGATATAGTCCGGCCCTGAACTGGGACCGCTGGAGCATCAACCACTGGGGGCTGCTCCTGAACCTGGTACAACAGGCGGGTCAGCTGGCACTGCCTCGGCCGCCCTACCTCTACCTCTAGCACGACCGCGCCCACGGCCTCTAACAGGTGGCAATGGAGGTCGTCCACCTCGTCCCGATGCTCGCGTTCTCGCCATCTGCGGGAGAATAGAATATAGAAGTTCAGTTCTTCGAACAACAAGATCGCACGACAGAGTTCAAGAAAAGTGAAGTTTTCCTAAAGGTTCGCAGCCTCCCGAGGATAAGTACAGGCGTCCCCATACCGATCCACAAGACTCTACTAACCGGCTCAAGACTCACGAGGCCTAGTAAACCTAGGCTCTGATACCAACTTGTCACGACCCCAAATCCGGTCGTGATGGCGCCCAGCACATTGCTAAGCCAGCCTGACCAATCCATATCAACCATGGAGCAAGAAGCTCTCTTTAACCCATTTAGGCATAGTATTTGACGAAATAAAAGCAATACATGTAACGAAAACGGGGAACCAAGTCCCATAATACATCAACTCCCATAGACCAAGGGTCAAGAGTCATGAGCCTCTACTGAACATGAGTGTATAAAGGTTTACAAAATACCAAGTGCGGAAAGAAATGTCAATACAAAGTCAAAAGACAGTAGGAAGGAATATCGGGTCCTGCGGACTCTGCAGCTACCTCGAATATCCACAAACGTCGCCTCGCACAGCCACCGGATCACTGCTCGAGAGGTACTCGGATCCGCACACAAGGTGCGAGGAGTAAAATGAGTACTGCCGGACTCGGTGGTAATAAACAAGGGTAAGACAACGCGAGATAAGAAATCCGCAATAAAGCACTATGTAAAGCTACAATCAGCTACCCTGTCATAGAATCAATCTTCACTGTACCTGTTCCAACAAATACCAATAAATAGCATAACAGCTAGCAGATGTAGCTAAATGCAATGCAATGCATGATATGACCGCTACGGCGCGTAGCTCGACTCCAATTTTGGGTACCCGTGCTCACTGTGGGGGTTCAGACTCCGGAGGGGCTCCTACAGCCCAAGCACATCTCATAGAGATATTCCTGCGGCGTGCAGTCCGATCCAACATATATCTCGCTGCGGCGCGCAGCCCGATCCACTACTAGTCAGCTAATATGCGGATACAGCCTCGCAGGCTCAAAAGTAGTTTTTTGAAAACTCTTTTATCATTTTTCAGTTGGAAAACAGTAATATCAAGTTCCAGAGATTGGAATTGGCATAATAACAAAAATAGTTGCGGACTAGTAGTAAACTAGCATGTCTATATGATAAGACAATGATAACGATCCTCGCGGGATCCAATAACCGGCTCACGGCCCACATGTATACTCAAACGCCCAAGAAGGGGGTTCCTCGGCTCAAGAGTGGCCATTATCACAATACATATATATGCAACCATCCGAGAGGGAGGTTCGACGGCTCTAGAATAGCCAATAATACAGTATCAACAGGTTGGACTAATATATAGTCTCCGGTTCATGATCGACCCCGCACTCTCAAGAGTGTGCGTGTCTCGCCGCTATACAGCGTCACAAAGTGGTATAACGGGGTTTCGAACCCGCTGGTCATCACCCACATCTACTACTCACCTCAATATAGCGTGACGACTATTCCGCAATGCCCTTGCCACGAGAATCAAGCTCCGCACGCGTAGAATCTTCTCAAATACAGTAGAAATATAACAAATTAGGCCAATGGGATGACACCCAATCAATACAACTCAATTTACGTCAAAATTCCCAAAGTTGTCAAAACCCGACTTTCGGTACGCTTATCGAAAAATCACGAAAGTCACATATTCGGAACCCTCGTCTCAATACGAGTCTAAGCATATCAATTTTACCAAATTCGGACTCCATTTGCCCATTCAAAACCTTGATTTTCTAAAGTCCAAGCCTAGGGCTAAATCCTCCATAAATTACCCCAAATTCCTCCATTTTCATGATATAATTGCATAATATTACCAATACTAATCATAGTTTAAGTCCATAGAAGATTACCCTGATGATTTCCCTTGAATTTCTCTTCAAAATCGCCCAAATCGCCTCTAAAGCCGAGACCCAAAATGTGTGAAATGTTCTGAAATTTTTCTAACTTCCGATACACTTACTTACAGCGATTTTCGCTTCTGCGGAATATTTTCCGCTCCTACGCGTCCGTATCCGCGACCAAAGGGTCGCTTCAGCGGTTCCAGGCCTGGCCGGCCATTTCCGCTTCTGCGAACAAAAGGGCCGCTTAAGCGGTCCCGCTTCTGTGAATAAGCTTCCGCTTCTGCGGACACATCCGCCTCTGCGCATCATCGACCGCTTCTGCGGTCACATCCGCCTCTGCGCATCATCGACCGCTTCTGCGGTCTCGCCCAAACGGTAAAATGTCCGCTTCTGCGGACCATGCCCAATCTCTCCCCGACCCCGCTTCAGCGGAATGGCTTCCGCTTCTGCGTAACCAGCCGCTCCTGCGCATCTTGTCCGCTTCTACGGACACGCTCCTGCGTCCAAAATTCCGCAGGAGCGGAAACAACAGAAGCAGGATCCCAACCTGCAATTTTTCCACAATTTTCTCCCGTTTAACCATCCGAAAACACCCCGAGGCCCCCGGGACCTCATCCAAACATACCAACACATCTTAATACCTTATTCGAACTTGCTCCAATCCTCAAAACACGTCTAACAACATCAAAACCCATAATTCGCATCGAATTCAAGCCTAAATTCCTTAAAACATTCCAAATTACACATTCAATCAAAAACCCGACCAAACGACGTCCGAATGACCCGAAATTTTGCAGGCACATCCAAAATCACCTAACGGAGCTACTGCAATTGTCGAAATTCCATTCCGACTCCCGGATCAAAATCTCACCTACCGTTCGGATTTCGCCAAAATTCAACCTTAGCCAATTCAAGCCTATTTCTACACCGGCCTCCAAATTCAATTCCGATCGCTCCCCTAAGTCACAAATCACCTTCCGGAACTAACCGAATCATCGGAATCCGGTTCCGAGCCCTCTAACCAAATAGTCAACTCCGGGTTGACTTTCCTTATTCAAGTTTCCTTCACAAAGGCTATATGCCTCATTTTCAATCCAATTCACTCCTAACTTACCCGATAGACTTTAACACTGATATAAAAGCATAGAACATACAATTTCAACATAGCGGGGTGGTAATTCCCGTGACGACGGGCCGGGTCGTCACATTAAAATTACAGATGATTTGTGTTTCCACAAGCTTATGAAAGAGTGAGTTTAATCTCACCGTGGTATTACGACAACAATAAAGTATATGTATTGTGCTATATATGGCTTCGAGCTAAGTTGGGGAGGTTGCCGTTGATTAGCTAATTGCACGATTATGTGCTATGTTGGTTCTGTCTTAAAGTATAACGACGAACTAGTTCTGGTTGCAGAAATTGAGCCGAGAACGACACGAGTGAAGGAAATTTTTTGACAAAATGTCAAGAGATCGGATGAGCAGGAAGGAAGTTTCGATGGTTAAGATAAATTAGTATTGTCTTCAGTGTTAGTGCGATCGGTGGTTTGGTGGTACACCCCAAATATTGTTGCGGTAGGTTGTGGGAGTGTGTCCCACTGGAAGATTATATAAGTGTGGCATGCAGTCACTTGACTGATTAAATATGTAAACCAAGTATAAAGGTTATGATAGTGTCATTAAATTGAGGAATTCATGCCTGGAGGGCACTTGGCCTATTGGGTTGTGAACTAGGGAGGATTACTCCGGTTATGATGGTTGTTCTTGTGTGTTATGAGAAAGGGGAGTTATTATGGACCATTGAAAGGTTGTCAAACTAGTTCATTGTGATCAGAATCAGCTTGAAATCGCCGGATGGACTTAATGTGAATGATGGATCTATATCAGGCCAGATGTGTGCCTTTTTGTAATGCAGACCTCGTGGAGGAGTAGTTAGGTTGATGTTTCTTTATCAGATATTTTGCGTAGTGATGCATTACGTTGTGCGGGTTGTGAGACGGCTTGAGAAAATTGCTATATGTTAAGAATCCACATAGGAATGACGTTATATGAGCATCTTGGATTTTGAAATTCCAATTGTACATCGCACCTCAGTTGTGCTTGAGTTTTGTAGTTATAATGCTATATAATCCTTAGAGGTGTTATTATGCACTTAGCATGCTTAAGACCGATATTCGGTATTTTGTTGTAATGAGCAAATTTGGCTCGATGTGCATCTATTTATGTGAGATCTACGTGTGGATCGGGTGGCACACCGCCATGGGTATGTTATCCGGGTCGGGTTGCACACCGCAACAGTGTGATATCGAGTATAGACACCTTTATACGCCATCTTGGTATGTCTTGCTTCCTGTTATCCAAGGAAAGTCTGTGTTAGTGCGTAGGATTTGATAATTCCTTTCAAGGCTCATTTTCTTTAGTACCGCATTTGAATTGGTAGCCTATTGGCACATTGGGGCATCATATGCGACATTTAATTATATCTGGAGTGGCTTATTTCCCGAGAAGTTCGTACTGGGTGAGACGAGATCATTGAATTCGAGATCGGCGCAATCTGAGCATATGAAGTAAAGTAGAGATCTAAGACCATTGTTTGGTTCAGAATAAGGGGATAGTTCTCGCCAAGAGTATAAAACTAATGAATTGTTGTCTCGACGGTTGCTAAGAATATATACACATCTCATCTGTCGTGTCAGTATTGTAATAATTTGCACAAAGCATGTGTATGTCATGCAGAGCATGGGATGTGTAGTGATTCCTTCTAAGCGATCAGATAAGAGAGCTTCAGATGATTAGGGAAATTTTAGAGTATCTCTCGTTGAATGAATGGATACTTGATGGGTGCATGTATTCGCACGGTGGAATGGGATTAAGTATGATGATTTGTGTATTATATGAAGTTCTGATGTACAAGCTACATTGTGGTGGTGGATCTTCATTCGCTGGTGTGTTATATTGTGGATGTGATGTTGGAAATCGGACTGATTGACGTAGTGTTGGGTGATTTGAAACTATTGCATTAGGGGCTACGCTAGAAATGCCACGGGTTAAGTGGTGAAATGTGTTAGAATATGTTTTAGCAGAATGATTTATATTTCAAAGAACCGGCGGATAGCTGAGAAGGAGTACTTTCTTAATTGGGTATTTGTGATAGATGTTAGTGCAGAGGTTGCTATCATTGATCTCATTCCATTATTGAGGGACTTTCGAATGCGTTTCTTGTGGCTGGGTATGTCGCGAATGAGATTGTGGATTTTGGTATTTATTTGATGCCGGGCATCGTATCGTACGGCTTCAGCAGGAGTTATAAAAAGGGAAGGAACAGCTTTGGGCTCTTGGTACTGAGTTCGTTGGTAGGCCGATATGGCTACGCATTTAGCTGGGGTTAGTTTGGTTGACCCTGAGTTGTACTATTGAGGAATAGGTTGAGTCTATCATTATTGAGCTTGTTAGCGATCTGAGGAAAGCTATGAATTATTTTTCGATGTTGTGAGACATTGTGATTTGTTAGTTATGGGCACATGTGGTGCGCTTCCATTGAGAATTCATAGAGAAAGTCGAGCGGGGAGAGTAAATAAGTGTTGCTCGGTGTATGGAGCATTGGTTATGGTCTATCGGGTTGTGTGTTGTGTGTTCCCTATTTCACCATGGGTGTAGTGAATTGCGTTAGTTTCAGACATCAAATGTGCGTGGTTGTTGCTTTTGAGCATAGCGGCTTGAGGTGCTTCAGGTGTAACAGTGTTGGGATAGGATCGCGCATTGTAGCGAGGCTATAGAGTTATGATCTATCAGAGAATTTAGGCATTCTATTTCTATGATGTGAGACGGGGTCTCAGCCTTGTATTGTAATGACATTGATGTGCTTGAGGTACAACTCTTTTGATTGAGTCAATCGTTATGATTTGAGTGTGTTCAGATCATTTCATACTGGTGCATGTATTATGCAAGATGCGGTTCAGACTTGTGTTGAAGTATCATATCATCAGAGTGGTGTTGCATTCGAGGTGATCGTTGGGTTCATCAATGAATACAGACAGATTTGATCTCAGCTTGTTAGGAAGATAATATCGAGGTTTGACTCGAAAATATGTCGTGATATTAGTCAAGGGAAGTGGTTTCAGAAATGATCGATCTGAGAGAATATTACGGTTATAACGTGTTTCCTTCATCGTTGGCGGTATATGCAAGTGTGAGAATAGGCTTTAGCTAATCAGAGGTTCTCTGCCGGAAATCGGTTGCTGGGGACAACTGCCGTGAACAGAAGTTATGGTTCCAAGTGTTTGGTTAAGGCGGTACATCATATGTTTTCACCTGAGGGTGCAGGTATGGGTTATTACAGCTAGTTCAGGCTTACTCTGAGTACAGATGTGAATTTCTGATCTTGTGTATGATTTTTGAAAAGTATGACATGGTTCTATGGTTTATGGTTTAAATGGACTGTGAAAGTTCGGCTATATTGTGTTGTCGGGTCTATGCGAGATAGGGTGACGAGGGATCACCCCGGTTATATAATTGGTAATATAATTCATCTACTGGATGGCTTCTATAAAAACTCTCGATACGCTCGCAGACGAGTGTTTGTTTAAGTTGGGGAGAATGTAATGACCTGACCCGCTGTTACGGGAGTTACCGCCCCGTTTTCTCCATTTTATATCTTAATATGTTCATTTATATGTGTTTGGAGAGTTAGAAGTAAATTGGATGGAATCCAGTTAGAAATGAGGCAATAAACCTATTTATGGGAAGTTTAGTTTAGAAAAAGTCAACCGAATGTTGACCTATGAGTTAGAAAGCTCGGAATGAATTTTTGATGATTCGGCTTGTTTCGGGGGATGATTTATGACTTAGGAGAGCAATCGGAATCGAATTTGGAAGTCCGGTGTAGATTTAGGCTTGAATTGGCTAAGGTTGAATTTTGGCGAATTCCGGACGGTAGGTTAGATTTTGATCCGGGGCTCAGAATGAAATTCTGAGAGTTGCAGTAGCTCCGTTAGGTGATTTTGGATATGCGTGCAAAATTTTGATCGAATGCGTGTTTCAGAAGTTTTTGAAGAACTTAGGCTTGAATCCGATGTGAAATGATGATTTCAGTGTTGTTTGGTGTGTTTTGATGATTGAAACAAGTTTGGATGATGTTTTGGGATATGTTGGTGCCTTTGGTTGAGGTCGCGGGATCCTCGGGTGTGTTTCGGGTTGTGAACACGCTCTTATTTTATGTTTCAACGTCGTATCTTTGGACATAAAGGGATACTATATTAAACAAATGAGCTCCGATTACTGTTTTGAATGAATCATTAGATCTGTATCGTAATTACGGACTCGTAGAAAAAAGAATCATCGAATTTGGACATCTTATGAGGATTTTATGACCATTTTACTAAGGTTGCCCTGATTTTCAAGTTAATGATGAAATTGCCCCTGACGGCGTATTAAAAACCTCCACTATTTGCAAATCTTAAAACCTACATATCGCTTTCATTATAAGGTCAAATTGAGTGATTCAAAAGCCTAAATTCATAAGAATTTCACAAGGAATCCATTGGGAGCAATAAAACGTGTGAAAAGTATACCTATAATGAGCAGATCGAGTTTTCTTCCAATTTTGGAACGGGAAGAAGCTTCTGAGGCGATTTTTAAGAGAGAATTCGTGGGATTTAATTCGGTAAGAGTTCTTAGACTCGGATTACGTTGTTATGATGTAAAAATATAGATTAAATACTGAAAAACCAAGGATTTAAAGGGTAAAAATAGAGGTTAGGGCTTGAAACCTAAGAAAGAGTAAAGTTGAAATTTGAGGGGTCAAAGTGACTCTGATTTCAATACATTTTATATGCACGAACTCGTGGCAAGATGAGGAATCCGTTGGTATGATTTTCAAATTTTTTCGAGAAGCGAGCCCGGGGCTCAAATTTTGCCAACTTCGTGAATTGTTGTGTTTTTCGAGTAATTTTGATTGGGTTATGTTTCTTTGACCCATACTTATGTAATTGCTGTGATTTTGACTAGATTCGATGCATGAGGTGGCAAATTTGAAGGGAAAAGGCATCGCGGACGAGTTCACGACCGGTTAGAGGTGAGTAGTTAGTGTATATGATAGCCTGAGGGTTTGAAACCCCGGCTTATCACATTGTGATGCTATTAGGGTGTGGCTCGCATCCCATGGCAGGTGCGGGATTGGTTATGACTGGGGATTTAGATTTGGTCCATCCTGAATATGAATAATATTATATTGGCGGTTGAAACGCATATTGTATTAGATTTATTTGTGGACTGTAAGCCATGTTTGGGCCTTGTGCCGACCTGTAGTATCCATAGGGGATAGATATCTATGTGATAGCTTGGTTTGCATAATCACTGATCTCAGTCCTGGTTTGAAATCACTATTAGGAAATGCTAAGTCACCTGTTCTTGAAAAATTAAATAAAATTAAAGTATTCTTCATTGTTAATGAACTGGAACCTGGAAATTAATAAATTGAACTGTTGTATGACTCATATGCATGTTGTGGACTGAGGATGGATCGGGTTGCATGCCGCAGCGGTTGATTTGAATATTGCGCTTGGGCTGAAGGAGCCCCTCCAAAGTCTGTACACACCCCTAGTGAGCGTCGTTGATGTTAAACGGATCGGGCTACGCGCCATAGCGGTCATGTGCATTGCATTGCATTTTTGTTTGTAAATTATCTGTGTTAACCATGATTTGCTGTTGTTGTTAGTTCGTGGTAGGTATCAGACTGTAGTTTTAGCTTTGCTATGTGGTATTCTGTGGATTTCCTGCTTTCAGCTATTATTATATACTTTTTACTCACTGAGTACTTAGTACTCACCCCTACTCCCTGCACCTTTGTATGCAGAGTCAGGTACACAGGAGGGTTAGACGAGCATTCCATCTTATTTCAGAGTATATTCGAGTTGCCGAGGTAGCTGCTGGCGTTCGCAGGACCTAGCTTCTCTCTTTATTTCAGTTTATTATATATATACTTCCAGACTTGAGTATTTTGTTCAGTATTCCTATTACTATTCAGTTTTGCTTAGAGGCTCTAGACTCGTGACCCCGGATCTTTGGGAGTGTCATTTTAGGTGTTCACACTTCTGAGTATTTGATTCTACTATTATTATTAACTCAAATATATTCTTCTTGAATTTGTCCTTTTGGGGCTGGTCTTTAAATGCGGAAACGGCTGTTGGTCTTGCTTGCCTAACTTTACGGTTGGGCGCCATCATGATCGAGATTGGGGTCGTGACAAAGATTGGAGGTGATTTGGATTGGTTTTGTATAAAAACTCGTAACTAAATCGAGTTCAAATAAGTCTTCTGCGACACATGTATCAAATATGTATCACACATGTATCTCACACACAGGTATACATGGATATACATGTCATAAACAATTTATATAATTATGATACATATGTGATACATAGTGTGATACACATATCATTTTTTTTCATGTTCAGCTTTTACTTTGAATTTTCAATTCAAATTACCTTAAACTTCACCAAGTTATCCCAAAACTAAAATTCAAGCTTGTTAAGTTGTTGCCAATCTATTCTAATAATACACAATCAAAACAAAGCAAAAATTTGATATTTTTTTGCTACAAATAGCTTATTGGATAATTTGACGAATATTAGTAATATTTTATCAATTGGTGAATTTTTATTATGAGCTACGTAAATAGACATAGCTGGTAATACTCAACTCTCTTTTCCTTCCAAAATTATAATTTCTTGCATTCTTGTGTCGGAAAATCAGGGCGGATGTAGCATAATCACGATGACTTTAGAGATCATTTGGCATAGCTAATTTAGAGTAGATGATAAGCATAGGTGTTGAAAAGCACGTTTAAGTGCTGGAGCTGATTTAAAAAATAAGCAGTTATGTGTTTGGATAAAAATGCTTAAATTAATAATAAGCATTTAAAAGATTAGGTATACAAATAATTTTGTTTTTAAAAAAAAAGAATTTTAGGGATAGAATAGTAAATAGTTTGGTCAAACCTAAAGTGTTTATAAGCTGAAATGATAAGTTGGGGGAGACCAACTTATAGATTTTGGCTTATTTTTGGCTTATAAGCACTTTTAATTTTACCAAATGCGTAGATAAGACAAAAAATGCTTATAAGCCAGTTTGACCAGCTTATAAGCTTAGTCAAACACCCTCTTAATTGAACCCATACTTTTTAAAGCGATACATAAGTTTATGTGTAAAAATTTATTAAAGATGACTTTGTCATTAGTGGGTGTTGCTCCCAAATGCACACGCAAGTATACGTGGACGACAAGTAATATAACGATAAGTTGAGTGTCGAACTCGCATAGACTTGTGTAAACTACTCACTAATTTGCTATAATTGTTATTCAATCCAGCTAAAACCAACATCCAATAATATGATTATATGATACTACGATTCTAAACAATAACTAAATTATCAAGTAACAAGTTGATTGTTGTGTATTCAGTAGAGATGAGTGTTCCAGGGTTGTGATCGATTCACCAATCATATTGCGTTCTAATTAACTCTCCCTTTCATATAATTCACTCATGATTGCTAATTAATCGATAAATGCTCTCATAGCCTTCCCCTGAAGTACTACTCACCTATTCTCAATAAATTAACGCCTATATTCCTATGAAATCAATCTATTAAGAACGCATTAAGATCACGATATTTAATTAAGCACAGTGACTAGGTACATTCCTATCCTAACCACAAATCCTCTCCCCCTAAGGGTTAAGATCATACTCTCTTTAATTCTTCTCTAATCTAAACATGGCTTTTACAAGCATAGCATAGATAGTAAATAGAACCTAACTGTTGGCCAGACAATTAAGCAATTGAACACAGAATTGAAGAAACGACCATATGTTGGTGAATTATAATCAATGTAAAGTTAATATCAAACAACAATAATTGCTAAATCACAACCCCATAACAATGGGTGTTTAGCCACTCATGATGCAATCAAACAATTGTATAATTGTTGAGTCAATTAAAAAGACTAGAAAAAGATGAAGAAAACTGAGAATTCTCCGCTTACTCACGATCCCGTGTGTATATTTCCTCCAAAGTGGCATCTATCCCTTCAAAAATAAGTTTATTCTTGCTTTTATACATGGTGGGTAGGTCTAGGGCCGAAATAAACTTGTCCCGAGAGAAATAGGATACATTTCACATCACCAGCGCCCAGCCAGGCACTAGGCGCCCTCCACGGCACCGCATTATTTGTGCATACTATTTTCAGTGCCATAGGTGGCGCCAGGTGCTGTCTATGGTGCCCAACTAGCCCTTTTTCCCGATTTCGTTTATTTTGGCTCAAATATTACACGTTTCACCTCGTTCCATTTGGAATTTGGAAAAATGTAAAACAGAAAAGTTGGAGTCCTTTGAGTTAGATTTGTAAGGCCCCGTAAACTTTTTGTGCTTAAAACCTAGTAGCTGTGGTGTTATGCATGGTCCGAATAATGTGTTAGGAATGCGACCCTTCGTAGTGATTTAAGCTTCAAAAAATGAAAGAATAGATTTTTCCAGAAAATATCGATTCTATGGTAAGGAATGCGATCATAGATCTGCTATGCGGACTGCATTCCTATCGTAGAGCTTAACAGAATGTTTTCAAAAAATTGTGTTGAAAATGCGGTCCAATATGCGATCGCATAATGAAAATGCGGACCGCAGATCCATCGCATAATTCTTTGAGAATTTTTGAGTGTCAATTCTGCGGTGCATTCTGCGACCGCAGAACATGAATGCGGACCGCATTCTGGTCGCATACCGTAATAGAACATGTGTATTTTTGGGGGTAATTCAGCGGTCCATTATGCGGACCACATGTTGACTCTGCGATCGCAAATGCGACCGCAAAATTGACTCAGCCCAGATTTTTATAAAATTTTGACCCGACTCCTCCTTTAATAAAACACCTCCAACCTTTATTTTTCTCATATTTTCTTAGGAAAACTAGAGAGAGGAAGGGGGGATCCTAGAGAGAGAAGTCTACCCATCTTCAAAGAGTATTTCTAATTGTTTGGTCCGGAAGATCCTAGGGAAAAAGTCATCTTCCCCAAATCCCTAAAAGGTAAAAACCCTAGTCATTTTCCTCTAATTTTCAGCTGTCAAAGGTAAAGAAAAATTTGCATACAATAGCTTTTGAAAATAGAGTTTGACACTCATGCATGTCATTTGAACTTGAAATTTAGTAAAAGAAGTGGGTAGGAGTAAGAGTTTGAAAAAACGGAAGTCAGCAACATAGGATAACTTATGTAAGCTTAAGTAAGAGATTGAAAGAAGTAAATTCGACACAAGGTATGTATGGCTAACTTTGATTCTTTTGAATTCGCCCTTATGTGTACAATTAGTTTGATTTGTGATAATTTTGAGGAATTGTAGAGAGATTCTTTGATTTAGTTGTTGGGTATTCAATTGAGATTGAGAAATCGTAGTGGTGGCATACATGTCTTCTTGTGGGAAACTAATGAAATATTTGAATTGTGATGAATTGTGAATATAAAGGTATAGATACTCTCGGAAATGGAATTATTGTAACTTGTGCTGACACCGGCTTGAAAAGAATTTGGAGACATGAACAAAGTTGTAAAATTGATTATTTGCACTTATTTGTGATCATTGTCTGGTGCTCTTGTTTGCTGTATTTGAAACTGTACGGTGGGATCGGGTTGCGCGCCGCAACACGAAGTAATAAGGTATGGGTTGGGGTGATAAAGGTGTCCGAGGTAATAAGGGTGGAAAGCGATCGAAATCGCCATTGAAATTTATGTGAAAATCATTGATGTGAATTTGTGAAAGGAGACAGCAGGAGAGTTTGCAACCTGTAGGGCACTGATTGCCCCTTTGTTTGACTTGATTGTGTTTTCCGTGATTGTTTGGTTGTTGCCTTCCTAGTTGATCTTTAATTGTATTTTGGGCTGAGAACTACTTGAAATGAAGTAAATGTGGGAACATCATTGGCTGGCTGTATTATTTCTTGGTGTAATCATTTGTTGTCTTATCATCGTGATTTACTTGTTTAATGGCTTGAGTTTACTTGGGACAAAGCTTGTCTATACATACCAGTACAATTCTAGTGTACTGACGTCCCTTTTTCCGTGGACGCTACATTCGTGTTATGATTGTAGGTGGATTAGTAGCAGGTACTTCAGCTCATCGGCAGTAGCATCCTTCATCTTCCACTGCCCGTTTTGATGAGCCCCTTTCCTCTCGGGGCCCTGCGTAGCTCATGCCACTTCTATTTTAGACTTTATTTTGATTTTGTAAGGTATAGCCGGAGCCTTATTACTGGCAAGTATTGTATCATCTTTTGTACCCTAGAGGCTCCATAGACAGAAAACTGTGGGATTATAGTCTTGTGTATATATATATTATGTCGGGCTTTGTAATTTGTAAACCTGTTAGTAAGTTAATTTTGTGGTTATGTTTGAAAAATGTGAATTCAGTTATAATTGGTAAAATCTTTGTCTTATAAGTAATAAACAATACAGGGGTAATGCGCGGGTTAAGAAAGGCACCCAGGTCCGCTTGACTGGGGCTACCCGGTCAGGCGCCAGTCATGTCCCTCGATTTGGGGCGTGACAAACTTGGTATCAGAGCCTAAGGTTTTTAAGTGTCCTAAGATGTCTCGGAGCTGTGTCTAGTAGCGCCCTTCTTATCGGTGTGTTGTCGACCACATCTATAAGTTGGGGGCTGCACGGACATTTAGGAATTTACCAATTTCTTTGTTATCCTATATCGTGCGGTAAAGTGCAAAGTAGAAGTGTGCATGTCTAATTCGTGCCTTGTTCCAAAATTTTCAGAATATGGCGCCTAAGAAGAAACCTCGACTCGGCCTTGGGGCCAATGCCATCCCAAGTGTGGCTATGAATCATGTACCTGATGCCGTGGGTGAAAATGACCCACCAGTCCTGAATCTACCTGGTCCATCTATTCCAAACCCAAGTATTCCTGTTTCGGCTGTGGCAGAGGGTGCCACTTTCACTCCTGCCAGTGTTCCTGACTCTGATACAGTTCTAGCTTCTGGTTCCGATTTCTTTAATGAGGATCTTAGAGGAACCATTCACATGTTGACACAGTTAGTGGCCGCCCAGGCCTAGAGATCTCATGATGCCCCTACGTCCTACAGCGGACAGGGAGATCCCTCCGGTTCTAGAGTCCACCAATTCCTGCGGTTGGCCCCTCCAAAATTCTCAGGCACAGATCCAGAGGCCGATCCGCAGGATTTTCTTGATGAAATATATAAGACCCTCAGAGTGATGAAGGCTACAGATATAGAGGAGGTAGAGTTGGCTTCATATAGGCTGAAGGGAGCGGCGCGTTCATGGTTTGAGATGTGGGAGGATTCCCGTGAGGAAGGGAGCCCTCCAGCTAGATGGGAGGAGTTTGTAGGCACCTTCATGGACCATTTCTTGCCTGCCGAGACAATGGCAGCCCGTGCCACTGAGTTCGAGGTCCTCAAACAGGGCACTATGAGTGTTTGGGAGTACCACATGGAGTTTGTGAGACTGTCCAAGTATGCCCCTCAGCTAGTGTCGACTATGGATGCCCGAGTTCGGAGATTTGTTCAGGGCCTTAGCCCTTTGGTAGTGAATGAGGCCACCACAACAGGTTTGCACTCAGACATGAACTATGTGAGGATTATGGGGTCTCAGTCCATAGAGGCTAGGAAGTTGAAGATTCGTGCGGAAAGTGAGAGCAGCAGCAGGGCTCGGTCAATGGGTCATTCAGGGAGACCACTTCTAGGGAGAGGGTCATCAGGGCCATCCCAGTCATATGCTCAGTCCTCAGCGAGTGCACCACCATCTGTGCACAATCATCAGCAGGGCAGTCATTCGAGACCAGGTTCAGACTGCTTGAGGTCTCGCCAGTCTGGTCGTCCTGGAGTGAGGTCCCAGCATCAGGGGAGACCTACATGCTCCAAGTGTAGGAGATTCCATACAGAGACTTGCTACCTAGATATCCCGATATGCTTCAGGTGCGGGGTGAGAGGTCACATACGATGGGACTGCCGTGCACCCAGTCAGGGTATAGGTAGGGGGTCTGCTCAATCGTCTGGTTTTTTGGCTGCTACATCATCAGCGCATCCTCCAGCTCCAGCAGGGCTTGGTGCAGCTAGGGGTGAAGCTCATGGTAGGGGTGGACCTAGCCGATTCTATGCGTTGAGTGGCCGCCAGAGTGCCAAGGCTTCTCTAGATGTTGTTACAGGTATCTTGTGTGTTCAGACTATTGATTGCTATGCTCTTATTGATCCGGGGTCCTCCTTGTCTTATGTCACCCCGTTCATTACTTCAAGTTTTGGGATAGAACCCGAACAACTTCATGATCCGTTCTCTGTATCGACTCCGGTTGGTGATTCTATTACATCCTCACGAGTCTATAGGGATTGTATTGTGACGGTGAGTGGTCGTGTTACAACAGCCGATCTTATTGAGCTTGGGATGGTAGATTTTGATGTAACTATGAGGATAGATTGGCTTTATTCGTGCTTTGCTAAGCTTGACTGTTGGACGAGAGTCATGAGGCTCGAATTCCTTAACGAGCCAGTTATTGAATGGAGAGGAAATGGTGTGGTGCCAAGGGGTAGGTTTATTTCCTACCTTAAGGCTTCAAAGATAATCAAGAAGGGGTGTATCTATCATTTCGTCCGGGTATGGACACCACCTCAGATGTGCCTACCCTCGAGTCCGTGCTAGTTGTAAATGCGTTTCCCGATGTGTTTTCGGATGAGCTTCCAGGGATCCCGCCAGATAGGGAGATCGATTTCGGGATTGATGTATTGCCGGATACTCAGCCAATATCCATTCCACCATACAGAATGGTGCCAATAGAGTTAAGGGAATTAAAGGAGCAGCTGAGGGATTTATTAGAGAAAGGGTTCATACGACCGAGTGTGTCGCCGTGGGGTGCTCCGGTTCTCTTTGTCAGAAAGAAGGATGGGTCACTTCGAATGTGCATTGATTATCGGCAGCTTAACAAAGTCACCATCAAGAATAAATATCCCTTGCCTCGGGTGGATGATTTGTTTGACCAATTACAAGGAGCAAAGTTTTTCTCAAAAATTTATCTACCTTACGGGCACCACCAGTTGAAGATCAGAGAGAAGGATATTCCCAAGACCGCCTTCAGAACTCGCTATGGTCACTTTGAATTTTTGGTCATGTCTTTTGGGCTAACCAATGCCCCAGCAGCTTTCATGGACCTTATGAATCGGGTTTTCAAGCCATTCCTAGATTCCTTTGTGATTGTATTCATCGACGACATCCTCATTTACTCACGGAGCAGGGAGGATCATGCCATTCACCTCAGAGCAGCATTGCAAACCCTTCTTCAGCACCAATTGTACGCCAAGTTATCAAAATGTGAGTTTTGGTTGGAGTCCGTAGCCTTTATGGGACATATTATTTACAGTGAAGGGATTCAGGTAGATCCTCAGAAGATTGCAGCAGTGAAAGATTGGCCTAGGCCCATGACCCCGACAAAGATTCGTAGCTTTTTGGGTCTGACAGGGTACTATCAGAGGTTTGTGGAGGGATTCTCAACCCTCGTCTCCCCATTGACTAAATTGACGCAGAAGGCTGTTAAGTTCCAATGGTCCGACACATGTGAGAAAAGTTTTCAGGAATTAAAGTCAAGGTTGACCTCAACACCAGTATTGGCCTTGCCAGAAGGCACTGAGGGGTTTGTGGTTTATTGTGATGCCTCCAGGGTTGGTTTGGGGTGTGTATTGATGCAGCGCGGAAAGGTCATAGCTTATGCTTCCAGGCAACTCAAGAATCATAAGAAGAATTACCCGGCGCATGATTTGGTGCTTGCAGCAGTTGTGTTTGCTTTAAAAATATGGTGGCACTATCTTTATGGGGTTCATGTAGATGTGTTTTCAGACCACAAGAGCCTCCGGTATTTGTTCAAACAGAAGGAACTGAATCTGAGGCAGCGGCGGTGGTTAGAATTGCTTAAAGACTATGATATGAACAAATTGTACCATCCAGAGAAGGCAAATGTGGTGGCTGAAGCTCTTAACCGAAAATCCATGCGTAGTTTGGCTCATTTGGGGGTGGATTAGAGACCCCTGGCTCGGAAAGTTTACCAATTGGCCAGTTCGGGGGTTCGCATCTTTACGTCAGATGAGGGGAATATTATGGTGCATAATGGAGCAGAATCATCATTGGTGGTAGAAATCAAGGAAAATCAGTTTATGGATCTAGCATTGGCTCGGATGAAGGAAGCAGTTATGAATAACAAGACTTCAGCATTTGTACTCAGCAGCGAGGATGGTGTATTGCAGTGTCATGATAGGCTATGTGTCCCGGACGTGGACGAGCTTCGGGAGAGATTGATGGCAGAGGATCATATTTCTAGGTATTGTGTACACCCAGGTTCTACGAAAATGTATCATGATCTCAAGAAGATTTATTGGTGGAACGGTATGAAAAGGGATATGGCAAGCTTTGTATCTAAAAGCCCGAACTGTCAGCAAGTGAAGGCATCAACGGCCTGGTGGATTAACTCAGCTTATAGAAATACCAAGGTGGAAATGAGAGATGATCAATATGGATTTCGTGGTAGGATTACCTCGTACTCAGCGTAAGTTCGACTCAATATGGGTGATAGTGGATCGACTCACAAAATTAGCTAACTTCCTACCAGTCAAGTCCACCGATACTACGGAGCAATATGCTAAGTTGTACATTAAGGAGATAGTAAGGCTTCATGGCACTCCACTTTCTATTATCTTGGATCGCGGGGCTCAGTTCACAGCTAATTTTTGGAAGACGTTTCAGCAAGGTTTGGGAACTCAGGTGAATCTCATCACAGCCTTCCATCCGCAGACCGACGGATAGGCCGGGCAGACTATTCAGACGCTTGAAGATATGTTGCGGGCTTGTGTTTTGGATTTCAAAGGTAATTGGGATGAGCACTTACCACTTATAGAATTTGCTTATAATAATAGCTTCCATGCTAGCATTCAGATGGCCCCGTTTGAGGCATTGTACGAGAGAAGGTGTAGGTCGCCAATTGGATGGTTTGAGGTAGGTGAAGCGGAATTGCTAGGGCCAGATCTTGTGTACCAAGCTATGGAAAAAGTTAAGGTCATTCAAGAGAGGATGAAAACTGCACAGAGTCGCAAAAAATTCTATGCGGACGTTCGTCGAAGAGATTTAGAGTTTCAAGTCGATGATTGGGTGTTCTTGAGGGTATCTCCTATGACGGGAGTCATGCGATTCGGGAAGAAAGGGAATTTAGTCCTAGGTATGTCGGGCCATATCGGATCGTTCAAGGATTGGGCAAGTTACTTAAAGGCCGGAGTTCCCTCCTGAAATATCATCAGTGCACCCAGTGTTCCATGTGTCCATGTTGAAGAAGGTGATTGGGGATCCATCCACCATCATGCCGGTCGAGGCTATTGAAGTTAACGAAGATTTGTCATATGAAGAAGTTCCGGTTGCCATCCTTGATAGGCAAGTTCGTAAGTTGAGAAATAAGGAAGTTGCCTCTGTCAAAGTATTGTGGCGAAGTTAACAAATTGAGGAGGCCACGTGGGAAGCAAAAAAAGAGATGAAGGAAAAATACCCCCATTTGTTTGAACAAGCTTAGAAGGAATTAGGCGACCCTTCTACTTTTTAATGACTATCGTTTTGTCCAAATTGTTTCCTTCTTAGTGTTAGTAAAGTTTCTTTCATTTTGGAAAAAGTTATATGTGTTGTTACCTTGGGTCACTTGAACCTTCCTTGATAAATGAAAGCCTTATAAAGACTCACGTGTTAAATAAACAACTAATAGTAAGTGTAAATTGATAATTGTTTGTTTATGTGTATATGGTGTATTGAGAAGGTTATATAAGGTAAGGACTCATTGATGTGACTAGCTTGTGTGCAAATGTAATAATGTGATAGAATATGTGCAATCGTGGAGGTAAGGAAGTGTGTGCAAGCCGTGGGAATTGTTGTAAATACGTGTTGTTGTTTGGTAATGTGTTTTGGGGGCTCTCTGACAGGTGAATATGTCCATAATACAAAGGAAGCTCTGGCGAAATTTTTCTAAAATATAGGAGTTAGTGAAAATTTTGACAGTCTGCATATCATGTCTTTCCAAATCCTCATCGAGGACGAATGATTATAGGGGGGGAGGGGGGAGGATGTAAGGCCCCGTAAAATTTTTATGCTTAAAACCTAGTAGCTGTGGTGTCATGGTCCAAATAATATGTTAGGAATGCGTAGAATTCTTCGCGGCCTTGGTAGTGATTTAAGCTTCAAAAATCGAAAGAATAGATTTTTCCAGAAAATGTCGATTCTGCAGTTAGGAATGCGATCTCAGATCTGCTATGTGGACCGCATTCCTACCGCAGAGCTTAACAGAATGTTTTCCAAAAATTGTGTTGAAAATGCGGTCCAATATGCGATCGCATAATGGAAATGCGGACCGCAGATCCATCGCATAATTTCTTGAGAATTTTTGAGTATCAATTTTGCGGTGCATTTTACGACCGCAGAACACGAATGCGGACCGCATTCTAGTCGCATACCGTAACAGAACATGTGTATTTTTGGGGGCAATTCTGCAGTCCATTATGCGGACCGCATGTTGATTCTGCGATCGCAGATGCGACCGCAGAATAGATTCTGCCCAGATTTTTATAAAATTTTGACCCGACTCCTTCTTTAATAAAACACCTCCAACCTTCATTTTTCTCTTATTTTCGTTGCAAAACTAGAGAGAGGAAGGAGGGACTCTAGAGAGATAAATCTGCCCATCTTCAAAGAGTGTTTCTAATTGTTTGGTCTGGAAGACCCTAGGGCAAAAGTCATCTTCCCCAAATCCCTAAAAGGTAAAAACCCTAGTAATTTTTCTCTAATTTTCAGTTGTCAAAGGTAAAGAAAGATTTGCATACAATAGCTTTTGAAAATTGAATTTGACACTCATACATGTCATTTGAACTTGAAATTTAGTAAAAAAAGTGGGTAGGAGTAAGAATTTGCAAAAATGGAAGTCGGCAACATAGGATAACTTGTGTGAGCTTAAGTAAGAGATTGAAGGAAGTAAATTCGACACCAGGTATGTATGGCTAGCTTTGATTCTTGTAAATTCGCCCTTATGTGTACAATTCGTTTGGTTTGTGATAATTTTGAGGAATTGTCGAGAGATTCTTTGATTTAGTTGTTAGGTATTCAATTGAGGTTGAGCAATCGTAGTGGTGGAATAAATGTCTTCTTGGGGGAAACTAATGAAATACTTGAATTGTGATGAATTGTTAATATAATGGTATGGATACTCTCGAAAATGTAATTAATGTAACTTGTGGTGACGCCGGCTTGAAAAGAATTTGGAGACATGAACAAAGTTGTAAAAATTGCTTATTTGCATTTGTTTGTGATCATTGTATGGTGCTCTTGTTTGCTGTTTGTGTTTGTTGTGATTTGAAACTGTACGGTGGGATCGGGTTGCGCGCCGCAATACGAAGTAATAATGTATGGATTGGGGTGATTGTCACGACCCGGATTTTCCCCCAACATCGGGATCGTGCTGGCGCCTACTCGTGGTAGCTAGGCAAGCCACTGTATTCATACTATCCTGTTTTTAATAGAATTTCATAATTAATTTATCAACAAACCATAACTTTAATTAAATAAGTGCGGAAGACTTTATCGAAATAGTATTAAGCAGTTTCAAGGTAAAACCATACTGAAAACCTCTACCCAAGACGTGGAGTCACCAACTCACAAACTACTACTGAATACTACACATAAAAGTCTGAAAGAAATATAACATAATCTGTTTGTCTCGGAACAAAGAGACTACAGCTAATAACATAAGTAAAGAGAGAGACGCCGGGCCTGCGAACGTCTGCAAGCTACCTCGGTCTCAAATATGATCAACTCCCACGCAAAAGATTTACTGCTGCTCCTCCTGATCGTAACCCTGACCTGTGCAAAAACGCACAGAAGTGTAGTATCAGCACAACCAACCCCATGTGCTGGTAAGTGCCTGGCCTATCCCGGCGAAGTAGTGACAAGCCTAGGACCAGACACACACATAAACCTGTGCAGTTCCATATATATGTATACCACAAATAACAAGAATTAACCAAGTAATAACACAAAAAGGAATATCTCAAAAGAACTCAACAATTAATAAGTTCACAAGGAAAACAAAGTATAATGGAAACACAAGTAATATCAAGTCAAGGAATAGCAAGTAGTTGCACGGCATCACCCTTCGTGCTTTTACTCTCATCCTTACCAAATAAGCAAATAAAGTGCACGGCATCACCCTTCGTGCTTTTACTCTCATCCTCACATCCATAGTACGGCATGATCCTTCGTACATGGTTCAATAATAAGGCACGGCATGATCCTTCGTGCATAATCAATAAAACGTGGCACGGCATTAACCTTCGTGCATAATCAATAACAAGGCACGACATTAACCTTCGTGCATAAATAATAAATCAAGGCACGGCATTAACCTTCGTGCATAATTAATAAATCAAGGCACGACATCACCCTTCGTGCATTATCACTCTTCCTCACCCAAATAACAATCACAGTCAAGGGCAAAGAATGAAACAGTAAATCATAAACCGTCCCAACAAGGGCAATCAACAATCATCTTCACAACAAGTCTCGACAAGGGAGAACAATAACACTTCTACAACCCGGTAAGGGTTCAACAATTTATATTCAATTATGTCCCACAACAAGTATTAACAACGACTCACGGTCATGCTAGACGCCAGAGTATGGATGCTCGTCACCACAGCCCATACACCGCACTCGATCACATAACACATAACACATAATCCTATTCCATCAAGCTAGGATAGAACAAACACTTACCTCGAATGTTTTTGAACAATTCAATCTGTGGCAATGCCTTTACCTTTCAAATTTAGCTCCAATCCAATCGTATCTATACACAATTGATTTAATATCATCAATACTACTCAACAAACTAATTCATAAGGCCAATTACAACTTTTACAACATTCTACCCGGAATAGTGAATTTCGACCTCGGGCCCACATGGTTGAAACTAGGGGTTCGGACCTAAATCCGGTTACCCATCCCCCCACGAGTTCAAGTATATGATTTGTTTCAGAATCGGACCTCAATTCGAGGTCCAATTTCCCAATTTATGAAAAACCCTATATTCTACCAAAAACAAGAAATTCTACCATGAAAACCTTTGATTTCTATTGAAAAACATGTTTAATGATGTTAAGAATTGAAAGAATTAAGTAAAAAGTGACTTACAATTACTTTGAAGAAGAGGGAGTTCGTGAAGAATTGCAAATAGGTGTTTTTGGGTTGTGAAATGTGAAGAATGAAGCTGGAAATCGTGATTTACAGGTCTCTGTGTTCGCATTTGCGAACATGGGTTCGCAATTGCGAACCCCGACCAATTTCTGGAGTTTGAAAAATAAGCTAAGGTTGGGAAGTTCGCATTTGCGAACTTTTGTTCGCATTTGCGAAGCCAAGGCAATTTTGGGGCCTTCGCATTTGCGAACATTTGTTCGCATTTGCGAACAAGGCTAGGCTGAGGGGACTTCGCATTTGCGAAGAATGCTTCGCATTTGCGAAGAATGCTTCGCATTTGCGAAGAATGCCTTTACACTAAAGGCCTCGCATTTTCGAGGTTTGGTTCGCATTTGCGAACCCAAACGGTCCTGGGCACCCTTCGCATTTGCGATCAAGGGTTCGCATTTGCGAACCCTGCCTTGATCTGCCACCTTCGCAATTGCGAGAAATGCTTCGCAATTGCGAAGCCAACAGCTGGGTGAAAAACCAGCAGTGCAAAAATTCAGAATTTAATCAAACGGCCTATCAAATCTTTACCCGAGCCCCCGGGCTCCAAACCAAACATGTACACAACATCAAAAACACATTACGAACTTGTTCGTGCAATCACATCGCCAATATCACATCGTTTTCATCAAATCAAGCCTCAAGTTCATGATTTTCATACTTTTGGTTTTCAAAACTTTCAAACTTGGAACTCAAGGCCCAAAACATATCAAACGACATCCGAATGTCAGCAAACTTTGCAGAAAGCACATATATAATATTTAAGACTTGCACCGGGTGTCGGAACGAAAATACGAGCCCGATACTAAGGTCAATTAATTCATTTCCCTTTAATAATTACATCAAAAACAATTTCACGGAAAAATTCATAACTTGGGCTCTAGGCCTCAGAATTTGACTCTGGACGCATGTCCAAGTCCATATTTTCCTACGGACCTTTCGGGACCATCCAATCTCGGGTCCGGATCCGTTTACCAAAAATGTTGACCGAAGTCAACCATATCAATATTAATATCATTTTTATCCAAATTTCTCATAGAATTCATATTTTCTATCACAAAATCTTTCCGGCCACATGCCCGGATCGTGCACGTAAATCGAGGCAACATAGAATGAGGTTTTCAAGGCCTCAGAAGCTCGAAATGATTAATAAAATAAGTGATGACACTTTGGGTCGTCACAGCGATAAGGGTGGCCGAGGTAATAAGGGTAGAAAGCGATCGAAATCGCCATTGAAATTGAAATGAAAATCATTGATGTGAATTTGTGAAAAGAGACAGCAGGAGAGTTTGCAACCTGTGGGGCACTGATTGCCCCTTTGTTTGACTTGATTGTGTTTTCCGCGATTGTTTGGTTGTTGCCTTCCTAGTTGATCTTTAATTGTATTTTGGGTTGAGAACTACTTGAAACGAAGTAAATGCCGGAACATGATTGGCTGGCTGTATTATTTCTTGGTGTAATAATTTGTTGTCTTATCATCGTGATTTACTTGTTTAATGGCTTGAGTTTACTTGGGACAAAGCTTGTCCATACATACCAGTACAATTCCAGTGTACTAAAGTCCCTTTTGCCGGGGACGCTACATTCATGTTATGATTGTAGGTGGATCAGTAGCAGGTACTTCAGCTCATCGACAATAGCATCCTTCACCTTCCACTGCCCATTTTGGTGAGCCTCTTTCCTCTCGGGGCCCTGCGTGGCTCATGCCACTTCTGTTTTAGACTTTATTTTGATTTTGTAAGGTATAGCCGAAGCCTTATTACCGGAAAGTATTGTATCATCCTTTGTACCCTAGAGGCCCTGTAGACAGAAAACTATGTGATTATAGTCGTGTGTATATATATTATTGTGATGACCCAAAGTGTCATCACTTATTTTATTAATCATTTCGAGCTTCTGAGGCCTTGAAAACCTCATTCTATATTGCCTCGATTTACATGCACGATCCGGGCATGTGGCCGGAATGATTTTGTGATAGAAAATATGAATTCTATGAGAAATTTGGATAAAAATGATATTAATATTGATATGGTTGACTTCGGTCAACATTTTTGGTAAACGGATCCGGACCCGAGATTGGATGGTCCCGAAAGGTCCGTAGGAAAATATGGGACTTGGACATGCATCCGGAGTCGAATTCTGAGGCCTAGAGCCCAAGTTATGAATTTTTCCGTGAAATTGTTTTTGATGTAATTGTTAAAGGAAAATGAATTAATTGACCTTAGTATCGAGCTCGTATTTTGGTTCCGACGCCCGGTGCAAGTCTTAAATATTATATATGTGCTTTCTGCAAATTTTGGTGACATTCGGATGTCGTTTGATATGTTTTGGACCTTGAGTTCCAAGTTTGAAAGTTTTGAAAACCAAAAGTATGAAAATCATGAACTTGAGGCTTGATTTGATGAAACCGATGTGATATTGGCGATGTGATCGCACGAACAAGTTCGTAATGTGTTTTTGATGTTGTGTACATGTTTGGTTTGGAGCCCGGGGGGCTCGGGTAAAGATTTGATAGGCCGTTGGATTAAATTCTGAATTTTTGCACTGCTGGTTTTTCACCCAGCTGTTGGCTTCGCAATTGCGAAGCATTTCTCGCAATTGCGAAGGTGGAAGATCAAGGCAAGATTTGCAAATGCGAACCCTTGATCGCAAATGCGAAGGGTGCCCAGGACCGTTTGGGTTCGCAAATGCGAACCAAACCTCGCAAATGCGAGGCCTTCAGTGTAAAGGCATTCTTCGCAAATGCGAAGCATTCTTCGCAAATGTGAAGTCCCCTCAGCCCAGCCTTGTTCGCAAATGCGAACAAATGTTCGCAAATGCGAAGGCCCCAAAATTGCCTTGGCTTCGCAAATGCGAACTTCCCAGCCTTAGCTTATTTTTCAAACTCCAGAAATTGGTCGGGGTTCGCAATTGCGAACCCATGTTCGCAAATGCGAACACAGAGACCTGTAATTCACGATTTCCAGCTTCATTCTTCACATTTCACTACCCAAAAACACCCATTTGCGATTCTTCACGAACTCCCTCTTCTTCAAAGTAATTGTAAGTCACTTTTTACTTAATTCTTTCAATTCCTAACATCATTAAACGTGTTTTTCAATAGAAATCAAAGGTTTTCATGGTAGAATTTCTTGTTTTTGGTAGAATATAGGGTTTTTCATAAATTGGGAAATTGGACCTCGAATTGAGGTCCGATTCTGAAATAAATCATATACTTGAACTCGTGGGGGGATGGGTAACCGGATTTTGGTCCGAACCCCTAGTACCGACCATGTGGGCCCGAGGTCGAAATTCACTATTCCGGGCAGAATGTTGTAAAAGTTGTAATTGGCCTTATGAATTATTTTGTTGAGTAGTATTGATGATATTAAATCAATTGTGTATAGATACGATTGGATTGGAGCCAAATTTGAAAGGAAAAGGCATTGCCACGGATTGAATTGTTCATACACATTCGAGGTAAGTGTTTGTTCTATCCTAGCTTGAGGGAATAGGATTATGTGTTATGTGTTATGTGATCGAGTGCGGTGTATGGGTTGTGGTGACGAGCATCCATACTCTGGCGTCTAGCATGACCGTGAGTCGTTGTTAATACTTGTTGTGGGACATAATTGAATATAAATTGTTGAACCCTTGCCGGGTTGTAGAAGTGTTATTGGTCTCCCTTGTCGAGACTTGTTGTGAAGATGATTGTTGATTGCCCTTGTTGGGACGGTTTATGATTTACTGTTTCATTCTATGCCCTTGACTGTGATTGTTATTTTGGTGAGGAAGAGTGATAATGCACGAAGGGTGATGCCGTGCCTTGATTTATTAATTATGCACGAAGGTTAATGCCGTGCCTTGATTTATTGTTTATGCACGAAGGTTAATGACGTGCCTTGTGATTGATTATGCACGAAGGTTAATGTCGTGCCACGTTTTATTGATTATGCACGAAGGATCATGCCGTGCCTTGTTATTGAACCATGTATGAAGGATCATGCCGTACTATGGATGTAAGGATGAGTGTAAAAGCATGAAGGGTGATGCCGTGCACTTTATTTGCTTATTTGGTGAGGATGAGAGTAAAAGCACGAAGGGTGATGCCGTGCAACTACTTGCTATTCCTTGACTTGATATTACTTGTGTTTCCATTATACTTTGTTTTCCTTTTGAACTTATTAACTGTTGTTAATTGTTGAGTTCTTTTGAGATATTCCTTATTGTGTTATTACTTGGTTAATTCTTGTTATTTGTGGTATACATATATATGGAACTGCACAGGTTTATGTGGGTGTCCGGTCCTAGGCTTGTCACTACTTCGCCGGGATAGGCCAGGCACTTACCAGCACATGGGGTCGGTTGTGCTGATACTACACTTTTGTGCATTTTGCACAGGTCCAGGTTACGATCAGGAGCAGCAGCAGTAAATCTTTTGCGTGGGAGTTGATCATATTTGAGACCGAGTTAGCTTGCAGACGTCCACAGGCCCGGCGTCTCTCTCTTTACTTATGTTACTAGCTGTAGTCTCTTTGTTCCGAGACAAACAGATTATGTTATATTTCTTTCAGACTTTTATGTGTAGTATTCAGTAGTAGTTCGTGAGTTGGTGACTCCACATCTTGGGTAGAGGATTTCAGTATGGTTTTACCTTGAAACTGCTTAATACTATTTCGATAAAGTCTTCCGCACTTATTTAATTAAAGTTATGGTTTGTTGATAAATTAACTATGAAATTCTATTAAAAACAGGATAGTATGAATACAGTGGCTTGCCTAGCTACCACGAGTAGGCGCCATCACGATCCCAATGTTGGGGGAAAATCCGAGTCGTGACAAGTTGGTATCAGAGCCCTAGGTTACATAGGTCTCACCACTCACGAACAAGCTTAGTAGAGTTTGAGAGGTAGGTACGGAGACGTCTGTACTTGTCCTCCAGAGTCTATTGAGTTAGGAGAGTCTCTCATTTGTTCTTTCTTGTCGTGCGACTTGTTCCCCAAATACTGTTTGAACTTCTATTCTGTCCTTTCCAGATGGTGAGGACACGCGCTTCTTCGTCCGCTGACCAGTAGCCCGAGCCCCGGGCAGCTCCCGTGAGGGGCAGGGGTCGAGGCCGTATCAGAGGCCGTGGTAGGGGTAGAGCTCAGCCCCAGGCAGCTACTCCAGAGGTGGAGCCTCATATTGAGATTGACGAGGAGGTTCCAGTCCCAGCAGCTCCAGTGGGCCCAGCTCAGTTCCCAGGAGAGGCTTTATTTACCCCAAATCTTCGGGAAGCTTTGGTCAGGATAGCGAGATTTATGGACAGCGTTGCCAGAGCAGGCTTATTATCAGTTGCACCAGCCGCTTCTCAGGCTGGAGGAGGGGCTCAGACTCCTATTGCTCGTACTCCGGAGCCAGTAGCTCCTCAGCCTCAGGCACCAGTGGTTCAGCCAGCTGTGGCCACACAGTTAAGTACCACGGCTCATGCCGGAGATGGAGCGGCCATGACTTCTGATTCCGTATGGAGACTTGATCGGTTCTCCAAGCTGTTTACCACTACTTTCAGCGGTGCCACATTAGAGGATCCTCAGGATTTCTTATTCAGTTGCCATGAGATTCTCAAGACTATGGGGATCGTGAAGTCAAATGGAGTTGACTTCTGTACATTCAGGCTTTCAGGATCCGCCAAGACTTGGTGGAGGGATTATTGCTTGACTCGACCAGCAGGGTCCCCAGCTTTATCATGGGATCAGTTTGCAGAGCTATTTCTGGAGAAGTTTCTCCCTGCTACTCAGCGGGATGCACTTCGGAGGCAGTTTGAGTGCCTCCATCAGGGCACTATGACGGTCACTCAGTATGAGATGAGATTTGTTGATTTGGCTCGTCATGCAGTGGTGATACTCCCCACAGAGCGGGAGAGGGTCCGCAGGTTCATAGATGGGCTTGATCAGCCAATTAGACTTCAGATGGCGATGGGAGTGGGGAGTGATATTTCATTTCAGGAGGCAGCTAATGCAACACGTAGAGTTGAGATGGCTCTTGCTCGGGGAGGTGGATATTCTTCAGACAAGAGGCCTCGTCATTCAGGCAGGTTTAGTGGTTCTTCTTCTGGTGGTAGAGAATCTTTTGACAGAGTCCAGTCTTCCGGGCCTTTCCATTCCGCCCTTCGGGCTTCACAGGGTGGACCAGGTGATCGTGGGTTTCGTGGGCAGTATTCAGATCAGTCTCCTATTAATGCTCAGCCTCTTCAGAGTGTTCGTGGAGGCCATTTAGGTCGTCAGGGCCAGCAGCCCTATCAGTCTAAGAGTTGTTACGGTTGTGGTGACCCAGGTCATTTTATCAGGAACTGCCCTCGAGCAACGGGCAACTCTCGGCAGCGGGGTCCTCGTCCTATGATTCAGGCCCCAGCTGACCCTCAGCCTGCCCAGCCAGCCAGAGGCGGGGGTAGAGATTATAGAGGTGGAGGTCGAGACCGTAGAGGTGGAGACCGTCCAGCCCGAGGTAGAGGTCAGCCAGTTGATGGTCGTCCTAGAGACGTAGCTCAGAGGGGAGGTGCAGATCCCCGATTCTATGCCTTACCAGCCAGGCCAGAGGCAGAGGCATCAGATGTCGTGATTACAGGTACCATTCTTATGTGTGGCAGAGGTGCTTCAGTATTATTTGACCCTGGATCTACATATTCATATGTGTATTCCTACTTTGCACCGTACTTGGCCGTGCCCAGCTATGCTCTGGATATTCTAGTTTATGTGTCTACACCGGTGGGTGACTCCATTGTAGTCGACCGGGTGCATCGATCGTTTGTAGTTATATTTGGGGGTCTTGAGACCCGTGTTGATCTGTTGCTTTTGGATATGGTGGATTTTGATGTCATATTGGGGATGGACTGGTTGTCCCCATACCATGCTATTCTAGATTGTCATGCTAAGACCGTGACCTTGGCCTTGCCAGAATCACCCCGACTAGAGTGGAAAGGTACCTCAAGCCACTCCATTCGCACTGTTATTTCCTATGTTAAGGCTCAACGCATGGTCAAGAAGGGGTGTCTAGCTTATCTGGCTTATGTTCGCGATTCCAGCGCGGAGGTTCCTTCCATTGAGTCAGTCCCTATTGCACGGGAGTTTCCTGAGGTTTTTCCTTCAGATCTGCCAGGCATGCCACCCGATAGGGATATTGATTTCTGTATTGATCTGGCACCGGGCACTCAGCTCATCTCTATTCCACCCTATCGTATGGCCCCGCTGGAATTAAAAGAGTTGAAAGATCAGTTGCAAGACCTTCTTGAGAAAGGCTTTATTAGGCCCAGTGTTTCCCCCTGGGGAGCACCTGTATTATTTATAAAGAAGAAAGATGGCTCGAAGCGGATGTGTATTGATTACCGGCAATTGAACAAAGTGATAATAAAGAATAAGTATCCACTGCCGAGGATTGATGATTTATTTGACCAGCTCCAGGGAGCGAGGGTATTCTCAAAGATAGACTTGAGGTCAGGCTACCATCAGCTGAAGATCAGGGCGGCTGACATTCCTAAGACAACCTTTCGCACTAGATATGGGCATTATGAGTTCTTGGTCATGTCCTTCGGTTTGACCAATGTCCCAGCGGCATTCATGGAGTTTCTTGGGATTAGCAGGTTACTACCATCGATATGTAGATGGGTTTTCTTCTATTGCAGCCCCGATGACCAGGTTAACCTAAAAGGGTATCCAGTTCCAGTGGTCAGAGGAGTGTGAGGCGAGCTTTCAGAAGCTCAAGACAGCCTTGACCACCGCACCAGTGTTGATACTACCTACGGGTGCAGGGCCTTATACAGTTTACTGTGATGCGTCTCGTACAGGGCTTGGAGCGGTATTGATGCAGGATGGTAAGGTTATTGCTTATGCTTCGAGGCAGTTGAAAATACATGAGAAGAATTATCCAGTTCATGATATTGAGTTGGCAGCAGTGGTTCATGCCTTAATGATCTAGAGGCATTATCTATATGGTGTGACATGTGAGGTGTACACTGATCACAAAAGCCTACAGTATTTGTTCAAGCAAAAGGAGCTAAATCTACGACAGTGGAGATGGTTAGAGTTGCTAAAAGACTATGATGTTACTATTTTATATCACCCAGGTAAGGCCAATGTAGTGGCCGATGCATTGAGTAGAAAGTCTGCCAGCATGGGTAGTCTTGCATTCATTCCGGCCAGTCAGAGACCATTAGCACTAGATGTCCGGGCCTTAGCCAATCGGTTCGTGAGATTAGACATTTCTGAGACTAGCAGGGTGTTAGCCTGCACGGTCGCTCGTTCTTCTTTATTAGAGCATATCCGTGAGAGGCAATTTGATGATCCTCATTTGCGTGATTTGAGAGATACAGTACAGCGGGGAGGTGCCACAACAGGTAAATCTAGATGATGATGGTGTATTGAGATTGCAGGGTCGAGTTTGTGTGCCCAATGTTGAAGGGATTCGAGAGTTGATCTTAGCGGAGGCCCACAGTTCGCGTTATTCTATTCACCCGGGCGCCGCGAAGATGTACCAGGACTTACGGCAGCACTATTGGTGGCGTAAAATGAAGAAAGATATCGTTGCGTATGTCGCTCGGTGTCTAAATTGTCAGCAGGTGAAATATGAGCACTAGAGACCTGGTGGTGTATTCCGGAGGATTGAAATTCCCGAGTGGAAATGGGAGCGGATCACTATGGACTAAGTTACTGGACTTCCTTTGACTCGGAGGAAATTTGATGCTATTTGGGTCATTGTTGATAGGCTGACCAAGTTAGCACACTTTATTCCAGTATCTGTCTCCTACTCGTCGGAGAGATTAGCGGAAGTTTACATTAGGGAGATTGTTCGTCTTCATGGGGTGCCAATATCTATTATCTTTGATCGGGGTACGGAGTTTACCTTGCGGTTCTGGAGAGCGGTCCAGCAGGAGTTAGGCACCCAGGTTCAGTTAAGTACTGCATTTCATTCTCAAACGGATGGCCAGTCCGAGAGGACTATACAGATTCTAGAGGACATGCTTCGAGCCTGTGTTATTGATTTTGGAGGCTCGTGGGACCAGTTTCTGCCATTAGCAGAGTTCGCCTACAATAACAGCTACCAGTCTAGCATCCGGATGGCCCCGTATGAGGCGTTGTATGGTAGGCAATGTCGATCACCAGTTGGATGGTTTGAACCGGGAGAGGCTCGGTTGTTGGGTACAGACTTAGTTCAGGAGGCCTTGAATAAGGTCAAGACTATTCAGGAGAGATTGCGTTCAGCTCAGTCCAGGTAGAAGACTTATACGGATCGTAAGATTCGAGATGTAGATTTCATGGTTGGTGAACGAGTATTGCTCCAAGTGTTGCCTATGAAGGGCATGATGAGGTTCGGGAAGAAGGGCAAGCTCAGCCCTAAGTATATTGGTCCATTTGAGATTCTTGACAGAGTGGTAGGGGTAGCTTACAGACTAGCTTTGCCGCCTAGCATATCAGCCGTGCATCCAGTTTTTTATGTATCTATGCTTCGGAGATACCACGGCGATCCCACACATGTGTTAGACTTCAGTACTGTCCAATTGGACAATGATCTATCTTACGAGGAGGAGCCGGTGGCTTGACAGTTGAGGTCGAAGAGTTATCCTTCTGTGCGTGTTCAGTGGAGAGGTCAGCCTCCTGAGGCATCGACCTAGGAGTCCGAGTTGATATGCGGAGCCACTACCCACATTTGTTTCCTGACTCAGGCACTTCTTTCTTTTGTCCGTTCGAGGACGAACGGTTGTTTTAGAGGTGGAGATTGTGACGACCCAAAGTGTCATCACTTATTTTATTAATCATTTCGAGCTTTTGAGGCCTTGAAAACCTCATTCTATGTTGCCTCGATTTATGTGCATGATCCAGGCATGTGGCCGGAAAGATTTTGTGATAGAAAATATGAATTCTATGAGAAATTTGGATAAAAATGATATTAATATTGATATGGTTGACTTCGGTCAACATTTTTGGTAAACGGATCCGGACCCGAGATTGGATGGTGCCGGAAGGTCCGTAGGAAAATATGGGACTTGGACATGCGTCCGGAGTCAAATTCTGAGGCCTAGAGCCCAAGTTATGAATTTTTTCGTGAAATTATTTTTGATGTAATTGTTAAAGGAAAATGAATTAATTGACCTTAGTATCGGGCTCGTATTTTGGTTCCGACACCCGGTGCAAGTCTTAAATATTATATATGTTCTTTCCGCAAAGTTTGGTGACATTCGGATGTCGTTTGATATGTTTTGGACCTTGAGTTTCAAGTTTGAAAGTTTTGAAAACCAAAAGTATGAAAATCATGAACTTGAGGCTTGATTTGATGAAAACAATGTGATATTGGCGATGTGATCGCACGAACAAGTTCGTAATGTGTTTTGATGTTGTGTACATGTTTGGTTTGGAGCCCGGGAGGCTCGGGTAAAGATTTGATAGGCCGTTGGATTAAATTCTGAATTTTTGCACTGCTGGTTTTTCACCCAGCTATTGGCTTCGCAATTGCGAAGCATTTCTCGCAATTGCGAAGGTGGCAGATCAAGGCATGGTTCGCAAATGCGAACCTTTGATCGCAAATGCGAAGGGTGCCCAGGACCGTTTGGGTTCGCAAATGCGAACCAAACCTCGCAAATGCGAGGCCTTCGGTGTAAAGGCATTCTTCGCAAATGCGAAGAATAGTTCGCAAATGCGAACATCCCAATATCCTGCCTGTGTTCGCAAATGCGAACAATAGTTCGCAAATGCGAAAATGCAAACTTCCCAGCCTTAGCTTATTTTTCAAACTCCAGAAATTGGTCGGGGTTCGCAATTGCGAACCCATGTTCGCAAATGCGAACACGGAGACCTGTAAATCACGATTTCCAGCTTCATTCTTCACATTTCACAACCCAAAAACACCCATTTACGATTCTTCACGAACTCACTCTTCTTCAAAGTAATTGTAAGTCACTTTTTACTTAATTCTTTCAATTCCTAACATCATTAAACATGTTTTTCAATAGAAATCAAAGGTTTTCATGGTATAATTTCTTGTTTTTGGTAGAATATAGGGTTTTTCATAAATTGGGAAATTGGACCTCGAATTGAGGTCCAATTCTAAAACAAATCATATACTTGAACTCGTGGGGGGATGGGTAACCGGATTTTGGTCCGAACCCCTAGTTCCGACCATATGGGCCCGGGGTCAAAATTTACTATTCCGGGCAAAATGTTGTAAAAGTTGTAATTGGCCTTATGATTTAGTTTGTTGAGTAGTATTGACGATATTAAATCAATTGTGTATTGATACGATTGGATTGGAGCCAAATTTGAAAGGAAAAGGCATTGCCACGGATTGAATTGTTCATAAACATTCGGGGTAAGTGTTTGTTCTATCCTAGTTTGAGGGAATAGGATTATGTGTTATGTGATCGAGTGCGGTGTATGGGCTGTGGTGACGAGCATCCATACTCTGGCGTCTAGCATGACCGTGAGTCGTTGTTAATACTTGTTGTGGGACATAATTGAATATAAATTGTTGAACCCTTGCCGGGTTGTAGAAGTGTTATTGTTCTCCCTTGTCGAGACTTGTTGTGAAGATGATTGTTGATTGCCCTTGTTGGGACGGTTTATGATTTACTGTTTCATTCTTTGCCCTTGACTGTGATTGTTATTTGGGTGAGGAATAGTGATAATGCACGAAGGGTGATGCCGTTCCTTGATTTATTAATTATGCACGAAGGTTAATGCCGTGCCTTGATTTATTATTTATGCACGAAGGTTAATGCCGTGCCTTGTTATTGATTATGCACGAAGGTTAATGCCGTGCCACGTTTTATTGACTATGCACGAAGGATCATGCCGTGCCTTGTTATTGAACCACGTACGAAGGATCATGCCGTACTATGGATGTGAGGATGAGAGTAAAAGCACGAAGGGTGATGCCGTGCACTTTATTTGCTTATTTGGTGAGGATGAGAGTAAAAGCACGAAGGGTGATGCCGTGCAACTACTTGCTATTCCTTGACTTGATATTACTTGTGTTTCCATTATACTTTGTTTTCCTTGTGAACTTATTAACTGATGTTAGTTGTTGAGTTCTTTTGAGATATTCCTTATTGTGTTATTACTTGGTTAATTCTTGTTATTTGTGGTATACATATATATGGAACTGCACAGGTTTGTTTATGTGTGTGTCTGGTCCTAGGCTTGTCACTACTTCGCCGGGATAGGCCAGGCATTTACCAGCACATGGGGTCGGTTGTGCTGATACTACACTTCTGTGCGTTTTTGCACAGGTCCAGGTTACGATCAGGAGCAGCAGCAGTAAATCTTTTGAGTGGGAGTTGATCATATTTGAGACCGAGGTAGCTTGCAGACGTTCGCAGGCCCGGCGTCTCTCTTTTTACTTATGTTACTAGCTGTAGTCTCTTTGTTCCGAGACAAACATATTATGTTATATTTCTTTCAGACTTTTATGTGTAGTATTCAGTAGTAGTTCGTGAGTTGGTGACTCCACATCTTGGGTAGAGGATTTCAGTATGGTTTTACCTTGAAACTGCTTAATACTATTTCGATAAAGTCTTCCGCACTTATTTAATGAAAGTTATGGTTTGTTGATAAATTAATTATGAAATTCTATTAAAAACAGGATAGTATGAATACAGTGGCTTGCCTAGCTACCACGAGTAGGCGCCATCACGATCCCGATGTTGGAGGAAAATCCGGGTCGTGACAATTATATCGGGCGTTGTAATTTGTAAACCTGTTAGTAAGTTAATCGTGTGGTTATGTTTGAAAAATGTGAATTCAGTTATAATTGGTAAGATCTTTGGCTTATAAGTAATAAACAATACAGGGGTAACGCGCGGGTTAAGAAAGGCCCCCAGGTCCGCTTGACTGGGGCTACCCGGTCAGGCGCCGGTCATGTCCCTCGATTTGGGGCGTGACAAGATTTCCAACAATATATCGTGGAGACCAAATGGAGTTCTGAGAAAAATATTGTATTCATTTTACTAGACAGTGCGAAATATGCCTACTCGATTCTTTGTTTGCTCTAACTATCATCTGTTGACCCCGAAACACGATTCCGACTTAATTCCTTGAGCTTTTACTTAGACTTCAAAGCTCCAAATCACTTGAATTCATTTCATGACATCTATATAGCTCGGAATCATTCCTACAAGGCATAAAACACACAGTTAGCGCAAGACACTAGTGATTAAAACTCAAACTCAATCAAAGTGCAGTAAATTTAATTGTAATAATCGACTAAAATACGTAATTATAGCCTATCATCAACAACCCACACTTAAACGTTACTCGTTCTTGAGCAATGGGACTATCTAATAAAACCCCAACTACGTACAAGTATCAATTATAGACAAGTACTTTAACTTTTACCCACACACTATACCCTTGACTATGATCAATACCGGCACACAAGCATGAACACACAAAAATTCAGATTATTCCCATCTAAGCATGACCAAGTATAATATTTTACTTCAATCAATTCCAACAACCTATTTGTCAACACCCAACCTCAAAAGCCGACTTGTAACCACTAAGCACTCTCAATCCATGCACTTACCTAACAAGAAAGTTTATATTATCAATCATTCATGAGATCATGTGCCCTCACCAACAAACAAAAGAGTGACTATAGATAGTCCATATATTCAAATATACTTTTGAATATATATTAAAGACATCACACAATTGAACCAAATTCACTCACTTTCACAAAGAATTCATATGCATCCCATGATTGTACCATAACCTTGCCCGTAGTGTATATCTCTACTAATTTAAGCTAGCCAAATCTAGGATCAATTAGGACTTTTGAGGTTGTAATGTGGGTTAAAGGACGGGTATGATATATTGTGAAATAGTGGCTAACTCTCCTAAGCACTTTAATACACTACATTTATAATTCAAGCTCATATTCTTCTCAACCAATTCACTTGACACATCAAACACAACCCTCTTTTCAGTTATGCACTTCTCTATTTTTCACTAGCATAAATCAATAAGAATTAGAGATGTTTTATGTTTCTACATACTTTCACTATCATTTTTTTTCTTTAAATTTCTCTTCTCTTTCTTTTTCACCCACTCCATACAATAAGGTTCATCGGCTAGTGAACTGTAATTTCAACTTTAGTGCACCAACGGGCCCTTCCATGGTTCCACTCGAAGGCTACTCCCCAATCACTAACCTTACTTCTTTTAGCGACTAAGTGCCTTAGGAGGTACAAGTTAAATCAATATCAAATTAATAACAAAATAGGGGTATGGCTTGTAATGTGGGTGCCAAAGAAAAGTCGATATGCTCAAAAGGGCTAGCAACAAAAAAATTTATTTTATGTGACAAACACATCCATGATCAAGCAAACAAATGCCTCCGTCAACTCCTAGATTAGCACAACTTAAAATTTCGCTTCAATTAACACATGAGGCAAGTTCTAGACTACACAGGATAGCCCTAAAAATCACAAATCCTCACACACACTTTGCACATGACTCAATAAAGACGGTTCTATTCAACTCGCAAGTTAAGCAAGCACAGTTAAATGAGAACTTTTAAGCAACATTGCACTATGTAGCATACAAGTCAAACAACTAAGAAAAGGCATCACAAAATAGGCTATTTACTTTACTTAGGCTTCACAATTCAAAAGCAAATATAGGGGAAACAGAATGTATGTCCTAGCCTAATGTGCCAGCATCAACCATATCAATGAGTATCTCGGAGCAACCCAGTTTCTTCCTAAACTACTCCTAAAAAGGATAAAGTACCCGGTTCGAGCTACACCCTTGGAAAAGAACCGGCGCCCAAAGAAAAACCAAGGGATACTACCTAACTATCCTAAAAATAAAAATCTTTTTTGATGTTTTTAAATCGATCTTTATCCCTCAAGAAAATTGTCCAAATGATCCATCGCCAGGAAAAATCCAAACTTTTTCTATTTTTTTTTCCAATTTTGTTTTTTTTCCAAGTAAACTTAGACTATTTCTATTACGAGTTCTAAAAAAAACTAACTTAAAAAATAGTTTTATACAATTACACTTCAGAAAGTAGTTTTCCCACCCACACTTATATTATGCATAGTCCATGATGCATGATCATAGAGAAAAATAATAAAATAAAGGTGAGAAATACTCCCTGAGACCCTCTATGGCCTAGCTCTAACATAATCCTCAATATTAAGGGTCGGGACAACCCCACACTTAAGCTCAAACATGCTCCTCAATTTCTACTTTGGGTACTTAGACTTCCCCTACTCTGTAAATAAAAAAAAACACAAAACATATTAAAAAAAATCAATAAATAAAAGATATACAAGTAGAGTTGCCTCCCAACAAGCGCTTTATTTATAGTCGTGGCACGAACTCTGCTACTCTGCTCAGGTTAGGCACTCTCTATTCTTCTTTCTCCCATGAATTCTAGCCTTTTTGCACGCTCTCGGTAGTTCTCCTCTGTCATCTCTGGCTCTTCTCTCAATCATCTTAACACGCTCAGCTGGAAACATTACCTTCTCTAATTCAGTTGTCCCATATGGATCACTACAATTCACATAAGGACCCTTTTTATCCCATTCGATTCTATCATAGTAATCATGCATAAAAGTGACCTCCTCATCCTCAACTCTCATTTTTAACTTCCCTGCCCTCACATCAATAATTGCTCCACCGGTAGGCAAGAATGGTCACCCCAAAATAATGGGCACTTCCTCATCTGCCTCGTAATCAAGAATAATAAAATCAGCAGGAAGAATAAACTTTTCCACTCGAACTAACACATCCTCAATAATTTCTTCTGGCATTGTGAGCACGTGATTTTTGCCCTAAGCAAATTATTCCTAAAATCCTCACAAAATAATTTTTCATTATTTTGATATTTATTGCATTTTTGTTTTAATTAGATGCATAGTAATTCATACTAAAATTACAAAGAAAATATATACATATGCATTAGAATTTTTAATTTTTACAATTTTGAAAAAATTAAAGAAAAATAAAAAAAAATAGTATTTTTAGAGTTTTTATCGGAAATTACTTTAAAATAGATATTAAATAAAATTTTAGAATTTAATAAGTTTTTGTTTAATTTCACAATTTAATAAAATCAGAAAACGTATGTAAAATATAAAAGAAAAAAATAAAATACAAAATACCAAGTGAAAATACAATATAAAAAATGTGAAGGAAACAAAAGAACAAGGAGGAAAAATTAATTTGGGCTAATTAACCAAGCCCAAATCAAAAATACCCCAGCCCAAATAATAATACCCAATTCAGGCCGAAAATTTCCATGCCCGGTTTGCCCCTCTACATGACCAAACAACACCATTTTAAGAAAATAAATTTGGGCTATTGAAATGAATTAATCCAACAGTTGAGACCCAGTCCCTTTAATAAATAAAATAACGACGTTTTGGAATTTCAATCTAAGCCCTATAAAATTAATCCAACGGACAAGCTCTCATTTAAATAAACGACATCGTATATTGGATCAAGAAATCTGAGCCGTTAATATGTTTTAATCCAACAGCTCCAATTCAATGTTACTCTTTTAACATACCAAAATAAACCTAAACCCTAAAAACATTTCAGTCCTTTCTTCTTATTCTCTCTTCAGCCGCCTCAAATCCCTCACAGACCTCGCCGGAACCTTACCGGCGAGAAACGGTAGTTACACCAACCAGCCCACAAAACACACCCAAGGACTACCTAGAGCCCCTGAACCCACCCTTACACTCCGTTTCTCTCAAACAACCATAGATCTTCTCGAATATCTAAAAAGGTGTCGCCGGAACCCTAATTCTGTGAACACCACTTCGTCCAAACCAAACTAAAATCACAATGTGTCATCTACTTGACACCCTCAACCTGTTTTCGAAAGTCTTGAGCCCTAAAAGTCACTGGAGCGGCTAGAATTAAAAGTTGACGCTCTCCAGTGACCAAATATTCAAGAAAAAACTGATGCTTGGATTCCTGGAGATTTTTTGACGGCTATAAAAACAAAAAACACAAAAAAAAAAGAGACTGTCTGATTAAAAGCTAAGTTTCTTGTTTCTTTTTTCTTTATGTTTCTTATTTTTCTTTGCATGTATGTTTGTCTTTGCATGTTTAATTGTTCATTGATTAGGGTTTTTTTATTTTTAATATGCTTTAATTTTAGGTTTAATAAATATTAGTTTAGTTTAGTGAATAAATTGATATAAAATAGTTAAGTGGATTTTCATGATATTATGTATGATTGTATTTGTTTGTTTCATTAGTTCCTGATAATAATTGATTTTTGATAATTGTTAGTGATTAATTCTGATATTTGACATTAATTAGTCGATTTTGGTTATAGCTATTAATTAGTTAATATTAGAACCAGGATTAGATTTGTTAATTCCTGGTAATTAGTTGATCATAATTTGTATGTTAATTAGATTTTGTTAATTAGAAAATTAGGTTTATGAATTTGGCAGTTATAATTCAGAGGGTAAAAGGGTAAAATAGGCATTAGGGCACTTAGTAAATCTGATCTAGATTCAGGGGTAGTTTGGGTACATGAAATGGGATAATAGTAATAAACCTAAGAAAGTAGGGGTAGTTTGGGAATCCTAAAAGGACAATAAAGTAGATATTTAAATGAAGTAGGGGTAGATAGGGAATTACATTTAGGTAGAAGGTTCTAGATCGGGTAGTTAACATAATTATTAACAAATAAAGATAGCTAATTGAAATATAAAATAAAGCATAAGGGTAAAACATGAAATAAAAAGGCACAAAATCATCAATTCTAGAATATGAACTTTCCTCCATTTTCAAATCTATAAATAGGCATCTATATGCCTCATTTTACAAGTTTAGCAATCTGAAATATTTCCCTCAACTATTTTCTACTTCTTTAAATCCAATTCTCGAAATATTACTTCCAAAAACTCAAAAAATATCAAAAACAGTAGAAAACTTCAAAATTACACTGTTAAAATGACAAATTGATCTAAAATTGAATGATGTGTGATAATTCTCTATTGATCTAGTATTCAAAATCGCTAAAGTTAATTTGGATTGGCTGAGATGATTTCCTAGTTATAACACTGCCGCTTTTGGTTTAAATCGGGTGTATTGAAGTTGTGATTGAAATTGTTGATTTGATTCTCTTGTTGTTGCTATTAGATATCTAACTCATCTTATTTTGAATTTCAATCTCAGGTACACGATTGTATTTCTCAAGTTTTGAGTGAATGAAGTTCATCTCTGCTATCTGCTCGTTGAACTTACTAGTTTTAATTGTAGTTGATGTATAGTTTCATTACAAACAATGTATAAGAAGGACTGTATAACTAGAACATTTTATGAACTTAAATTTTAGTTTTATATCTTGATAAACATCAGTGTTAGCCTTTGTAGGTTCGGAATAAGAAACTAGCAGGAAGACAATTTTATATTCTAAGGTCGAGCATTGTAATTAAACTATTGGACAGGAACTCTTCGAATTAATTGGACTGTTTGAATGAAACTGAATACTTCATGTGTTATTAGTTAATTAGACATTATAAATATTCGTTGATGTATAACTCTGGTTTTGAATTCATCAATATACTTCTGAATATTGTAAGGTCGTTAATGATATTTATGGACTGTTGTAATATTTCACTAATTGTAGTGAGGTTTGTTATATAGAATATCTATTTGGTATTGTAGCTGTAAACATAAAGTAAAATTAGAAAATAAATATAATGTTTAACAGTTAAAATCTAATAGTTAAAAGTATAGTAGTTAATTGATATTATAATGTAGTTGTAAATCCAATAGTTAAATCTAGTATATTAATTTCTAGACTGTTTAAATTAGTGAATTGATATTAATGGTTACAAGTAAGGATTTAAACAAGCTTTTCACGTGAATGAACAGGATTAGTTTTATTGATAAAAATTCCCAATAACAATGGCACCACAACAGATTGAATATGTTGTCTATGAACCTGGCTGAATATATTTTTATCTTTGAGTTTAGTATCTGTTTCGATATTTTTATAGTAGCGCCAGGGTAATAAATGATCCTGGTATACTTGGGCTAACAAATTCAGGCCCAAATGCCCTGTCGAAGTATGAGCAAAAAGGCAAGGTCCAAATATAATAGCACTTTAAAAAAAAGCAATTAGGAATATCGAAATTAAGCAAAAAATATAAAATTTGATTCTTAATTACGTAGCGGGCTCAAGCTAAAAGGTATTCCCTTTTGTTTGGGTTCGGGCTTGAATTGGGAGTTCGAATTTATATTCATCGATTAATTGGCCTTTAGAGACAAAACAAATATAGAAAACTTAGTTACTTTAGTTTGACCTTAATAAATAAAATGAGATGAGCCTCGCCAAATATAAATACATAATTGCGGGGCCCTCAATACTTAGTATACGTGATAGGCCATTTAGCGAATTTCACGGCCTTCACAAAAGATATAACACGTTAGCCGCTTTAGGCGCAATTTTAGATAATCTTACCTTCCTAATACAAATGTGCATTTCATGCAACCCAAATCCAATCCGAAAACGTTGAATAAGAATGTGTCGAAGATCCAGGTGCATTTCATGTAACGTGATCTGAAAATATATTCTTAAACGACGTTAAATAATTGACAAGAAGCGATAATTAATTCTAAAATTGCACAAGTAGGGTCACATATATTAAAATCAAATATTTTAGCCAAATATGACAGTTGAGTGACCGTGCTAGAACCACGGAATTCTTGAGTGCCAAACACCTTCTCCCAGGTTAACAGAATTCCTTACCCGAATTTCTAGTTCGCGCCTGTTAAACAAAGTCAAACCCTTCCTCGATTCGAGATTCAAACCGGTGACTTGGGACACCATAAATCTCCCAAGTGGCGACTCTGAATCTTAAATAAAAACGAATCTCGTTTTGATTGTCCTTAATTTGGAAAAACTCCTTTCTTATTATATCCCTTACCGGGTGTAATAAAAGCCGATAAAAGCTTCTTTCGGAAAAAGGAGGTATGACAACTCTGGTGACTCTGCTGGGAAAAAAGAACCCAGAACTTTGGTTTAGGTTTCATGAATTCGAGCTCATTTAAATTGTTGTATTTGGCTTTATTTGGTTTTGATACATGTTTCATGCTTTCCGTGCTAAAGGTTTACCGCTTTAATATTTGTTGAACTGTACATAAATTGTTGCGAATCCCTCCCTCTTTCCGAGTCTTCTAAATCAGGGAGAAGGGTGCACTTCGTGTAGCTTCTCTTCTATTAGAGTCTTTTTACCAAATTTGGAATGAGTTTTGGATAAGTTGCAAAGTCGGGCAAGCTTTTGTATCCCTGGTACGATGCCTTCCCCTCGGCCCGAGTTGTCCGCTCGGGTAAGCCAGGTCTAGACCAATAAACCTAGGGTTTACACCTAGATGAACAATAAAATCATGCTGGACTCCTAGTAGGACGCTTATTTGCATCATGTTCATTCTGACTTAGGGGACTCAACACAGGGGTTGAGTCCGTCTAGGACAGGTGACCCGAATAAAAATGACCATCCTGATGCATTTTTACGTGCTACTGGCATTTATTTGCTCGGGACCGCATGTTGACCGGCGTATATATCATGAGTAAAAAATTGTGAAAAATAGCAGTGTTGGGACTAAGGGAGGATAATCATTTATCGTGAAAAACCCACTAGTACCGAAATGCTGTTGGATCTTTTTAAAATAAATGAAAAAAATTATTTGAAAAAAAAAATATTTTGTTGGTCAAAAATAGTTTTGATTTTGGCTAATCGGCTAGAACTACGCTGGTTTGATTCTCACCACTTGTGAGATACGTAGGCAACCCTTAACGGGTTCAACCACACTTTTTTTGCAAAAAGAGCCGGAAAATATCAAAATTTTGATTTTGTTACAAATAAGTCAGGTGATGTTATTTTTTGCTTTAAACAAGCTGAATGTCCCTCAAAAGGACGCCGGAAGGCTATTTTTGCAAAAATAGCCACTTCGAGTCACTTTAAATAATTTGCGGGCACATTCTTGAAATATTCCTCGTGAAAATTTTGAAAGGTCGTAACCATAAAATCAAGTTTGGGTCAATTAATGACTTTACAAAAATAGACACTTTATCAAATAAGCGATTGCACGGCCGGTTTTTACTAAATAGCCATAATTGGTATATAATTTTCTCAGTTTTGCGATTGGCCTGTGGCGATGCTGAATGATGCCCCATGGGCCCCAGGATGAGAAATGTAATGGAATTATAGTCATTGAGTATGAAATTTCTTAAATGAAAATTTTTGCAAAAATGGCCACTTTTCTTAATTCCTTTAAATAAAATGTGCAGGATAAATTCAAATGACATCGAAACCTTGTCAGTTCTGAGCGAGATACCCCTTAAGCTCCATTTGTGGTGGAATGATCTCGGAGATAAAAGCAGAAAATCAGTGGTAAAAATTATGGGTGGCCTTGTGGGTCTCATGGACATAAAACCGAGGAAGGATATTGTTGAGGCTTTGATATCGTTTAGGGATCCGACTAGAAATGTCTTCAGATTTTCTGATTGCGAGCTTACACCAACATTGGAAGAAATAGTGGGGTACGCCGGTCTTAATGGAAACATGAGAAATAGATATCCTTTGTCACCGAGACCGTTCACACTCTTTTTGGATTTGCTGAGTATTAGTCGGGAAGTCCAAGACCCGTGCCTAGAGGATGGGTGTTGTACTTTGCATTTTCTTTATCATCGATATGGTAACCCGAAGGGCTTCGAGGAACCTAACACCGACCTGACACATGCCGGAAATAAAGATAAATGGGAGTCTTAGAGAGAGTTGGCATTTATGGTGGCCTTTTTAGGAATCATAATTTGCCCAAGAAAAGATGGAAATATAGACCTCGGACTGGTAGGAATGGTGGATGTAGCTATGAAAAAACCTGCTAGCACGGTGGTCTCCTTGATCGTAGCTGAGATATACCGGGCTTTAACTAAGTGCCGAGAAGGGGAGAAATTCTTTCAACGGTGTAATCTTTTATTGCATATGTGGATCCAAGAGAATTTATGCCTTCGCACAGGATATATGAATTTTGGGTTAACTGGACTTAGTTGCATCGACGAGTTCGAAACCCGGGTTGCAGGCATCAAATTTCCCGAAGGTGTGGAGGCTTGGAAATCATGTTTGGGAGCTTTAAATGCGGATAAGGTTGAATGGGCTTATGGGTGGATTCCCGCCACCGAGGTTATTTACACATTAGCGAAAGTTCCTTATATTATTCTAATGGGCATTCAGAGCATACAACCTTATGCACCTTACAGGGTTCTACGACAATTTGGAAGGTACCAAACAGTGCACAATGATGAGGATTTGACTGAACAAATTATTGAGTTGGGTCCCAAAGCTACTTTTCTAGAAGCAGGAATTAGAAAGATATGGAATGAAAGTCGGTTTCTACAACCCGACACCATGATAGAGGATCAGGCAAGGGGTGAAGTGGATCCTAAATATTTGGCATGGTTCAACAAAAGGTTTCAAGTCTTCGGAAGGCCTGCTAAGATGCCTCATGTACAACAGTTTACTGATGGAGCTCGAGTCTAGTGGGATTGGTTAGCAAATGAGAAAGAGTATCGGGCTAAAATTAGGGCATTGGAGCAACATGTGCGGGACCTTCAATTTGAGAAAAATGTACAAATTGCGGAAGATGAAGGAGAGAAAAAGGAATTGGCCCAAGAAAATGAATTTTTGAAGGCACAGATTCACCAAATGAAAATCGATGCTAGAAATCGAGAAAGAAGTGTGTCTGATGAAAGGATGATCAAGGTGTAACGACCCGACCTGTTGTTACGGGAGTTACTGCCCTATTTTCCCCAATTTAGGCTTCTATATGTTTCATTATATGTGTTTGGATAATTTGAAGTAATTCGGATAGAGTTTGGTTAGAAATAAGGCAATTGGTCTCTTTATGAGAAGGATAGTTTGGAAACGTCAACCGAATGTTGACTTATAAGTTAGAAGACTCGGAATGGATTTCTGATGATTCGACTAGTTTTGGGGGATGATTTATGACTTAGGAGAGCAACCAGAATTGTATTTGAAAGTCCGGTGAAGAATTAGGCTTGAATTGGCTAAGGTTGAATTTTGGCGAATTCCTGATAGTCGGTGAGATTTTGATCCGAGGGTCGGAATGGAATTTTGAGAGTTGCAGTAGATCCGTTAGGTAATTTTGGATATGTGTGCAAAGTTTCATGTCATTCGGAGGTATTTAGGTCGGGTTGTAGATCAAATGCAAGTTTCGGAAGTTTTAGAAGAACTTAGGCTTGATTCGATGTAAATTTGGTGTTTTGATGTTAGTTTTGGTGATTTGAGAGTGAAAAAAGTTTACATGATCATATGTGACATGTTAATATGTTCGTATGCAGTCCCGAGGAGCTCGGGTGTGTTTCGGATAGGTTTGGGTTGCGTTGTGCTCGTTTTTCTTAAGCTTCGACATTGTTTCTTCAAGCATAAATGATATCATATTGAACAAGTGAGCTCCGATTACTATTTTGAATGAATCATTAGATCTGTATCGTAATTACGGACCCGTAGCAAAAAGAATCATCGAATTGGACATAAAATGAGGATTTTATGGCCATTTTACTAAGGTTGCCCAGATTTTCAGGTAAATGACGAAACTGCCCGTGACGGCGTATTAAAAACCTGCACTATTTGCAAATCTTAAAACCTATATATATCCTTCATTATAAGGTCAAATTGAGTGATTCAAAAGCCTAAATTCATTAGAATTTCACAAGAAATCCATTGGGAGCGGTAAAACGTGTGAATAGTATACCTATAATGAGCAGGTCGAGTTTTCTTCCAATTTTGGAACGGGAAGAAGCTTCTGAGGCGATTTTTAAGAGAGAAATCAATAGATAATCGCTGGAGGTAAGTTTCTTGACTCAAAAACATGATTTTATGCTAGAATCAACACCAAAATTCCTGAAATTGGGTAGAATTTGTGAAGAACTAGGGCCTAAATCATGAAAACGAATATTTGGGTTTGGAAATGCCATTCGAACTCCGATTTCGATAAATTTTATATGCACGGACTCGCGGAGATACGAGGAATCCATTGGTATGATTTTCGGAATTTTTCGAGAAGTGGGATCGGGGCTCGGGTTTTACCAACTTCGTGAATTGTTGCGTTTTCGAGTAATATTGATTGGGTTATGTTTCTTTGACCCATATTTATGTTATTATAGTGGTTTTGAATATATTCGACGCACGAGGCAGCAAGTTTGAAGGGAAAACGTATCGTGGATGAGTCCACGGCAGGCTAGAGGTGAGTAGTTAGTGTATATGGTAGTCTGAGGATTCGAAACCCCGGCTTAGCACATTGTGACACTAGTAGGGCGTGGCTCGCACCCCATGGCAGGTGCGGGATTGATTATGACTGGGGATTGAGACTTGGTCCATCCTGGATATGAATAATATGTTATATGCGGATGAAACGCACACTGTGTTAGATATATTTGTGGGCTGTAAGCCATATTTTTTGCCTTGTGCCGACCTGTAGTATCCCTAGGGGATAGATATATATGTGATAACTTGGTTTGCTTAATCAATGATCTCAGTCCTGGTTTAAAATCACTATTATGAAATACTAAGTCATCTGTTCTTGGAAAATTAAATAAAATTTAAGTATTTTCATCATTAATGAACTGGAACTTGGAAATAAATAATTTGAATTGTTCTGTGACTCATATGCATGTTGTGGACTGCGGTTGGATTGGGCTGCACGCCGCAGCAGATGATATGATATTGCGCTTGGGCTGAAGGAGCCCCTCCGGAGTCTGTACACACCCCTAGTGAGCGCCGTCGACATTAAACGGATCGGGCTACACACCGTAGCGGTCATGTGCATTGCATTGTATTTTATCTGTAGATTTTCTGTGCTAGTTGTGATTTTTTGTTGTTGTTAGTTCATGGTAGGTACCGGTCACTAGTTTAGCTTTGCTTTGTGGTATTCTGTGGATTTCCTGCTTTCAGCTATTATTATATACTTTTTACTCACTGAATACTTAGTACTCACCCCTACCCCATGCACCTTTGTGTGCAGATTCAGGTATACAGGAGGGTTAGACAAGCACTCCAACTTATATTAGAGTTATTTCGAGTTGATGAGGTAGCTGCTGACGTTCGCAGAACCTAACTTCTCATTCCATTCAGTTATCATTATATGTTTCAGACATGAGCATTTCATTCAGTATTCTCTATTACTATTCGGTTTTGTTTAGAGGCTCTAGACTCGTGACCCCAGATCTTTGGGAGTGTTATTTCCTTTTTCGCACTTCTCAGTATTTATTCATATTATTATTATTGGAGTTTCTATTGACTCATATATTCTTCTTGAGTTGTCCATTTGGGACTGATATTCACTACAAAAAAACGGGTAAATTGCGGAGGTTAAAATTACAGTTTGCGGAGGGTAGAAACCTTCGCTATTTGCTGTCACGGCGGTTGAGCAAGCCCCCGCAGTATGCATCGCCGCTATTAATTTGCGGCAGACAAATGCGAGGGTTTCCTGAACCGCCGTGACAGCAAATAGCGGAGGTTTCTACCCTTCGCAAAATTCAATTTTAACCTCCGCAATTTCATGAGCGAAAATAGATTTTACTTTTAAAATTTAATTACTGTTTTTGAGTGTAGGGGTTGTAAACCCCCGCAATCTGTAATTTCTTTTGGGGGATATATTCCCATCTATTTTTAAATATATTATAGAATTGATTTTTATCAACAATTTGCCATATTTTTCGTCTAATATCAATTAAAATATTTATGCTCAAACCAAAATATTAAAAATTAAGAAACATCAACATTTCATTAACCGTGAAAAATAGTAGTATCATGTCTTCAAACAAAAATTGGAAATCAGTGATCAACTATTACATTGTCCTAATACATCCACTTCAATTAAAATGAATCTCATGATTATCGGTGGGATTACTTCCGCCAGAATATCTTCTTGCATCCGTCGGTGAAACGGGTCCACTAGCTGCATCACTTGGCTGCAACAAAAGTAAAAAAAAAAAATATAACTATTACGAGCAAATGTTACTTGAGAAACAAATATAACTGCATTTACTCAGACTAGAATTTACCATATGATCACTCTCATCACAACGTTGAGAAAATATTCAAGGTAGCTGGAAGGTGCTATCTTGCCCCTTTATTTTATAATTTTGTATCTTAACTATATTTCTTCTGTAGCAAATTAAACTGACTTGTTGTATTTTCTATTCAAGTGTCAAAATCATCCGTGTATGCCATCCTCAGGATCCAAACTCATCGCGTGCTAGAGGAGACATTGGCATTAGCAACAAGGTATTAAAGACGAACTGAAATTATTAACAACATAATCTGCACCTTTAAGAAGAAAATCCACATCTCTTTGCAAAATCTACATACATACTACTTAACAGAGAGCATGAAACTAAAAGCATACAAATGAAAAATAAAATTGCACAATACACCAAAAATAAAAGAACTAAGCATTTACCGTTGTAGGAGATGAAGCAAAGATCCCAGCAAATTGTTCTGGTATTGAACCTTCCTTCATTATCATATATTCTTTGAGAGTACTCATCAATTGATTGTACTTCTCTTGGCATCCGGAAGAAGAACATCCAACATTATTACTCACAATTCTAATATTACCAAGACGAAGATTTGTCTCTTTGAAAGTATTGCTTGGAGTAGCTCCTAATCCCAAACATCTCACCCTTCCAGGATGCTCTTTGCCTAGCACCTTACCAACAACATCATTTGGAGAAATTTCAGACTCATCCACCGTACTTTCACTCACTGCTAGCTCAATTTTTTCCTAAACACAATACACATCAAAAAAATCTGAGCCTACTGTTCTTTGTGCAAGAACACCAGTTATAGCCAAAGAAGTAATTTAGTGTGGGAAAAGGACAGAAAACATACCAAGAAAAAAGAAGAGGACGGGAAACAGACATTCTTGGTTATTGTAACTTACACATATTTCTTTTGCCTCCTCATTTACATATGATCCATTTTTTTTTGTACGTAAAGCTTACATTCTATCTCAAGTAGTGTATAATAACAGTTAATGCTTCTGTCGATTTGTCGCGGATGATTACTGGACAATGAATGATGGATAATCATATAAACAATTTGTTTCAATTTTAAACTAAAAGTCCATAGTACTGACCACTAAACTACATAAAATAAATTATAATATCACAACCCTATAGCTTTTTGCAACAAAAAATTCTCAAATTTTATAGTCAATGAAATGAACAATGACGACACAGAGCTGGAAGTGACGACATACAAAAAATTTCTAGACATCAGATCAAAAAGGATTTAACAACATTAGAGCTAGAATGACAAGTTATAGTCCAAGTATGGAAGGAATCAAACAGTCAATTTACCCTTAGACGCATGAGGCACGTTAATGAAAATATTCGCAAAAGTTTTCATTGCAGAAATTTGCTTCACCATTATTATTCTGTAGCTAAAGCACATAGGATGGTGATAAGTTCAATGATCATTTTCAACAAATCAAAGATAACGATGTGAGGATTGCAAGATATCTTGGGGAGCATGTTGGGTTTCACAAATGGAACAGAGCGCACTTCCCAGGAAACAACTAAGTTATGTGAACTCCCCAAGTGAAACATCTTTCAATGTGTTTGAAGCATACCCTAAGATGTTTGAGGGTTCACACATCTCTTAAAATGTTTCAGGATTTGTATGTTATTATTTCAGGTATGAAGTATTATGAAGTTTGACAAAAAATATTCCGGATTCTATTAAATCAACGTTCCTACTCGAAAGAGAATTCTTCATCATTGCCCTATTCAGTGCTATGAACATAAGGTTTGCTCAAAAATTTCATGAGAGGCATATGAAGTTCTTCGATACTCTAACCATTTGTGTCCTTTTAATTTAAAAGAAGATCAATATAAGTGTGACTTTTGGAAACATGCTATTGATCCATCCAATAAGACAACAAGTGTTCAACATCACCGATCATAGTGCGATTGCAAAGGTTGATTTGCGCAACCAAACCAGCCAAGAAAAATATCAGAATAAAACAAAAACAAAAAAGGAACCCAATAAAAAATCAAAAGACTGAGTTCAAAATAGTAACAACAAGAAGATAAAAGTAAAGAAAAGAGTACAAACAAAACGTGAAATCAGAAAATTCATTTACCTTTCTTATGTAGCAACAACTATTCAGATCACTCAGCAACCCTTTTCTCTCCCTTTCTCTTTCTCTCTCCCTCTCCTCAACTCAATTCATCTGCAAAACCACAAAAAAATCGAGTGAAGGAAAGAAGGAGGGCTGAAACAATCGATATGAGTAGAAAAATCGACCGCATAAAATCGAAAAAAAGGAAAAAAATGGATAACGAAATTATTGAAAGGAAATGAGTGAACCTTGGGATGAGCGAGTGGAGGTTTAGGGCTGGAGTTAGAAATCTCTTGACCCGATCTTCAATTTCCACGATCCCAGTAGAAGAGGTAAAACAATAGCAAAACAAGGAATGAGAAATTCAACTCGCTCGGTAACGAAATTATTCTGCTGTTGTTTCTACTTGGGAAAGAAACGCATTCAGCATGGT